>JARQOD010000002.1:193367526-193471068 GCA_033576555.1 Oophaga sylvatica
AAAACACCCACATCTTCCCGCTGGACCTTAGTGTCCGAAGTCCTAGGGGAACTCGGCAAGACAGCACTATTGAAGCCCGAGCAGTGTGAAAAGGTTGTTGTTTGGATAGCGGAGAATACTTCCAATTACTTATCCACCACTACCAGCACACTGTTTTCAATACGGACAAGTCACAGTAGCCGTGAATCTGGAATGCATATTCCTTACCCTGATCCTCCTTCCTCCCACCATGCTGAGTGCCCTGAGACAACTGATCTCACACTCGGACACTCTGAAGAGCTGTTCAGTTTTCCATTTGGAGATTTGTGCCTCTCGACAGCTCCACTAGAAATCGGGCAAGATGATTCTATGTAGCGATGCACAAATCTTTGAGCAGCCACGGTCACAAGAGGTGGATGATGATGAGACACAATTGCCGGAAAGTCAGGAGGAGGACCCAGGTGGGGAAGTGGAAGATGAGGTGTGGATGATGCAGTAACAGACCCAACCTGGCAGGAGGACATACAAAGCGAGGCAGCAGCACACACGGGGAGGTAGGTGTCGCACCACTTCAGGCAGGCAAAAGCAGTGTGGTGGCTGCAGACAGAAGGAGGGCAACCATTCTACGTAACACCAACCTGATAGAAGTTGTTAGTCCAACCGTTAGGTCTTCCAGAGTCTGGTTATTTTTTAAAGACTGCCGATAAACCGAAACAGGCAATTTGAAACACCTGTCATGCCAGCATCAGCAGGGGTAGCAAAACTATCAGCCTTACCACCCCCAGCATGATCAGGCACATGGCAGAAAAGCACTCGACTTTGTGGGCCCAACCCCATGTTGCAGGAACTGTGTCTGCGCGTGACACCACTGCTTCTTCCACTGTTGTGCAAGTAAGCCAATCCCCTGTCCATGGTGCATGCGAAGATGCCTCCTGCCCTGCACCTGCCATTGACCACAGTCAAATATCACCATCATCAAGCACGTCCACATCCTTGTCCCACCGCAGCCTTCAGTTGTCCATACCCCAGTCATTGGAACGTAAGAGAAAATACGCAGCCAATGCCTACATTCCACAGTACTCAATTCTCATATTTCTCGTCTACTTGCGCTCAAATGTTGCCATTTAGGCTTGTGGAGATGGAAGATTTCCGCAACTGATGGCTGTGGCCATCCCAAGGTACTCTGTCCCCAGCTGCCACTACTTCTCCCTCTGTGATATCCCGGCATTACACAAGCACATGTCCCACAACATTACCTGTGCCAGTAACAATGCAGTTACTGGGAAAGTACACCTAACCACGGACACGTGGACAAGTGCTTATGGGCAGAATGGTACATCTCGCTGAGGCACACTGGGTTAACATAGTGATAGCCGGGACTGTTGTGAATGTTTTAGAAATGAATTCTGAGAAGAAGCTCCCTCTGGTGGTTACAAACAGTACTGAACCATTCAATGATGATTGGCAATCAGGAATCACAGACTGGCTGGATATAAGGGAGGTTCCCTCCCATCATGGTTGCCGGTGATCAATTGTTCTTGTCTCAACGTTGTTCCCTGGTTCACTTGGAAGCTTGCTGAGTCTTTCCTCTTCTCCTGCTCTCAGATAAGATATTTTCTATTTTTTGTTTTTGTGCTTGCCATTTACATATTTCTCTGCATTTCTGTGAGGTTAGCCAGGTTCCCCCCCGGGGGGCTTGGGCTCCTCTTGGTTCCTCTGGAGCCACTGTTGTTCATTTGCCTTTTCAGTTTTTTCAGTGGCTGCGGCTTGGTTTTGTTAAACCAGAGAACTAATTTAGGTGGTGGAGGTCATGTGATCTCAGGTGATTTTGCAATTAGTAGCGTTGGCATTTTTTAGGGTTTTTGCGGATTGCAGTGAGTATCCTTCCTATCCTTTTCTGTCTAGGCAGATTGGGCCCCAACGTTTGCTCATACTATTTTCTGTCTGTGTCTGTATTCCTCTTGTCTAACCGTCAATACATGTTTGGGGGCTTCCTATGTTCTTTGGGGATCTGCTCCGGGGCAGATAGCTTTCCTCTTTCTATCTATGTGTGTAGTTAACCTATCAGGCTGTGACGAGGCGTCTAGGACCAACGTAGGAACGCTCCACGACTGCCTTTAGTTGTGTTGGTTAGTCAGGGTACTGCAATCCAGTAGATTCCAACCTCTCTGGTGTATGCCGTTTTTACCTGCTCTCCTCAGCTACCAAATCATAACGGTATCACCGGCCTAACTGAAAATTATATGGTACTCACAGAAGGGAAAAATAGTAAAAAGGAAAAAAAAAAAAAGGGGAATTGTCAGAATTTTTTTTTTTCTCTGTTGCATTTTTTCCCTCTTTTTCTCTGGTGCTGTGGAGGAATTTTTTTTTCCTCTCAATGGAGTTTGCACAGTTTTCTGGCCACGTGGATCAGCTTGCCACTGAAGTTCGGAGTATTGCTACCTATCTTGCAGGGTTGCCGGTTGTGGAACCTAGAATCCCCATGCCAGATTAGTTTTTGGGGGATCGAGCTAAATTTCTGAATTTCAAAAATAACTGTAAGTTGTTTTTTGCCTTAAAACCTAAGTCCTCAGGGAACGCAGCTCAGCAGGTTCAAATTGTCATCTCTCTCCTGCGCAGCGATCCTCAGGATTGGGCTTTTTCCCTGACACCTGGGGACCCTGTTTTGAGTAATGTTGATGCATTTTTTCTGGCTCTGGGGTTATTATACGATGAACCTAATGTCACTTATCAAGCTGAAAAAACCTTGTTGGCATTAAATCAGGGGCTTGAGGACGCTGAGTTGTACTGTCAGAAGTTCCGAAAGTGGGCACTTCTGTCCAAATGGAATGATGATGCTTTGGCAGCCCTTTTTCGGAAGGGTCTGTCAGAGAATGTAAAAGATGTTATGGTGGGTTTCCCTGCTCCCTCTGGTCTCAATGATTCTATGTCATTAGCGATTCAAATTGACAGACGTTTGCGTGAGCGTAGAGGTATGCGTGGAATAGTGTTGCCTTGTGAACAAGCTTCTGAACCCATGCAGTGTGATAGAGTGGCTTCTGGGGCACAGCGTCATGAGTTTCGAAAACGCAAAGGGTTATGTTTCTACTGTGGTGATGCCTCTCATGCTATTTCAGTCTGCCCTAAGCGGGGAAGACGTTTTGCACGCTCAGTTGTCTTGGGTAGTGTTCAGACTAAATTTCTGTTGGCTGTTACCCTGATTTGCTCCCTGTCCACATTTTCTGCTCAGGCTTTTGTTGATTCGGGAGCAGCTATTAACCTGATGGATTTTGATTTTGCTAAACGTTGTGGGTTTCCCTTGATACCCCTGCGGAAGTCTATTCCCCTACTGGAGATTGATTCTACCCCTTTGGCTGAGAATAAACCCCAGTTCTCTACTCAGGTGATAATGAGGGTTGAACCAGATCATCAGGAGAGTTGCAAATTTTTGGTGCTGTATAATCTGCATGACATTATTGAACTAGGTTTCCCTTGGTTACAGTCTCATAATCCTGTTTTGGATTGGAAATCTGTGTCTGTAACCAGTTGGGGCTGCCAATGTGTTAATGCCAACACTCCTGTTTTTTCTGCCTCTCCCCAGGATCAGGATGTTCCTGACTTTTTGACTGATTTTTCTGATGTGTTTAGCGAAAGTAAATCTGCATCCTTTCCCCCCAAAGGAGCTATGACTGCGCTATTGAATTAGTGCCTGGTAGTAAATTCCCTAAAGGTCGCCTTTTTAACTTGTCTGTACCTGAACATGACGCTATGCGGTCTTATATCAAGGAGGCATTGGAGAAGGGTCACATCAGACCATCCTCTTCACCCTTGGGTGTCGTTTTTTTCTTTGTGGCCAAAAAGGATGGTTCATTAAGGCCGTGTATTGATTATCGTCTCTTGAACAAAATCACTGTGAAATATCAATATCCGTTACCCTTGATTTCTGACCTGTATTCCAGGGTGAAAAGTGCTACTTGGTTTACCAAGCTTGACCTCAGGGGGCGTATAACCTTATTCGCATTAAGCACGGTGATGAATGGAAACGGCGTTTAATACCCCAGAGGGGCATTTTGAGTACCTAGTGATGCACTTTGGGCTCACTAATGCTCCTTCCGTCTTCCAGTCCTTCATGAATGACGTTTTCAGGGATTTTGTGGATAAATTTCTGATTGTTTATTTGGATGATATCTTGATTTTTTCCAATGACTGGGACTCTCATGTGAAACATGTTCGGACTTGTGTTCCAGATTTTGAGAGAGAATGCTCTGTATGTGAAGGGATCAAAGTGTCTTTTTGGCGTACAGAGGATCTCATTTCTGGGATTCATTTTGTCTCCATCTGTTATTGAAATGGACCCGGTCAAGGTTCAGGCCATCTGTGATTGGGTCCAACCTACTTCATTAAAGGATCTTCAGAGATTCTTGGGTTTTGCCAATTTTTATCGTAAATTTATTGGTAATTTCTCTCTTATTGTTAAACCATTGACTGATTTGACCAAAAAGGGTTCTGATGTGGTGAATTGGCCTCCTGAGGCAGTCTCTGCGTTTCAGGAACTTAAGCAGAGATTCACTTCTGCTCCTGTTCTATGGCAGCCTGATGTTTCTCTGCCCATTAAGGTGGAGGTTGATGCCTCTGAAATTGAGGCAGGTGCCGTTTTGTCCCAAAGAGATCCTGAGACCTCTAAAAGTAACCCTTGCGCCTTTTTCTCTCAAAAATTTTCTCCAACTGAACGTAATTATGAGTGGGTAATCGGGAGTTATTGGCCATGAAGTGGGCTTTTGAAGAGTGGAGACATTGGCTGGAGGGAGCCAAACATCAGGTGGTGGTCCTCACGGACCATAAGAATCTGGTTTATCTGGAATCAGCCAAGCGACTTAATCCTAGACAGGCCAGGTGGGCCTTGTTTTTCACACGTTTTAATTTTGTGGTTTCCTTTCTTCCTGGCACTAAGAATGTTAAGGCGGATGCCCTCTCGAGGAGTTTCCTTGCGGACTCTCCTGAGTTATCTGATCCTGCTGTTATTTTGAAAGAGGGTGTAGTTCTTTCCGCCATCTCGCCCAATTTGAAACTGACTCTGGAAGGGTGTCAGGAGGATAAACCCGAGCGCTGCTCTATTGGGAAATTGTTTGTCCCAGACCAGTGGAAAAAGAGTGTTATGTCTGAGATTCATTGTTCCGCGTTGGCCGGTCATCCCGGAATTTTTGGTACCAGAGACTTGGTGAGTCGGTCCTTTTGGTGGCCTACTTTGTCTCATGATATCAGGGAATTTGTGCAGTCCTGCGGGACTTGCTCTCGCTCCAAGCCTTGCTCTCGCTCTAGTGGTTTGTTGATGCCATTGCCTGTGCCCAAGAGACCATGGACCCATATCTCTATGGATTTTATTTCCGACCTCCCTGTTTCTCAGAGAATGACCATTATCTGCGTGATTTGTGGTAGGTTTTCCAAAATGATACATCTTGTGCCATTACCTAAGTTGCCGTCCTCCTCCGAATTGGTGCCTTTGTTCCTACGGCACGTGGTTCGGTTACACGGCATTCCTGAGAACATTGTGTCTGACAGAGGAGTCCAGTTTGTTTCCAGATTTTGGAGGACTTTTTGTTCTAAACTTGGTGTTCAATTGTCTTTCTCCTCGGCTTTTCATCCTCAGACCAATGGACAAACTGAAAGAACAAACCAGACATTGGAGACTTATCTGAGATGCTTTGTGTCTGCTGATCAAGATGACTGGGTCTCTTTTTTTGCCTTTGGCTGAGTTTGCTCTTAATAATAGGGCTATCTCTGCCACTTTGATGTCTCCATTTTTCTGCAATATTGGGTTTCACCCTCGATTTTTTTTGGGACAGACGGAGGCTTCTGTCTGTCCAGGTGTTGACTCTGTTGTGGAGCGTATGCAGCAGATTTGGGACCAGGTAGTGGAGAGGTTGTCCATCTCTCAGGAGAGGGCCCAGCGGTTTGCCAACCGGCAAAGGACTGATAGTCCTTGGTTTGAAGTGGGGGACTTGGTCTGGTTGTCCTCAAGAAATATCCCTATGAGAGTTGCATTTCCTAAGTTTAAGCCTAGGTTCATTGGACCTTATAAGATCATGGAGATTCTTAATCCTGTTTACTTTCGTTTACTTCTTCCAGGGACAGTTAAGATCTATAACGTGTTCCACAAGTCCTTATTGAAGAGGTTTGTCGAGCCAGTGGTTCCTATGGCTGCGCCTCCTGACCCTGTTTTGGTTGAGGGCAATCTGGAGTATGTGGTTGAGAAAATATTGGATTCTTGTTTTTCTAGACGGAAACTCCAGTATTTGGTTAAGTGGAGAAGTTATGGTCAGGAGGACAATTCTTGGGTGTTTACTTCGGACATCCATGCTAGGAGACTGATCCGTGCGTATCTCAGAGCTCATCCTGACCAACCTGGTTGCACAAATGAGGGTTCGGTGACCCCTCCTCAAGGGGGGGGTACTGTTGTGAATGTTTCAGAAATGAATTCTGAGCAGAAGCTCCCTCTGGTGGTTACAAACAGTACTGAACCATTCAATGAGGATTGGCAATCAGGAATCACAGACTGGCTGGATATAAGGGAGGTTCCCTCCCATCATGGTTGCCGGTGATCAATTGTTCTTGTCTCAACGTTGTTTCCTGGTTCACTTGGAAGCTTGCTGAGTCTTTCCTCTTCTCCTGCTCTCAGATAAGATATTTTCTGTTTTTTTGTTTTTTTGCTTGCCATTTGCATATTTCTCTGCATTTCTGTGAGGTTAGCCAGGTTCCCCCCCGGGGGGCTTGGGCTCCTCTTGGTTCCTCTGGAGCCACTGTTGTTCATTTGCCTTTTCCAGTTTTTCAGTGGCTGCGGCTTGGTTTTGTTAAACCAGAGAACTAATTTAGGTGGTGGAGGTCGTGTGATCTCAGGTGATTTTGCAATTAGTAGCGTTGGCATTTTTTAGGGTTTTTGCGGATTGCAGTGAGTATCCTTCCTATCCTTTTCTGTCTAGGCAGATTGGGCCCCAACGTTTGCTCATACTTTTTTCTGTCTGTTTCTGTATTTCCTCTTGTCTAACCACCATTACATGTTTGGGGGCTTCCTATGTTCTTTGGGGATCTGCTCCGGGGCAGATAGCTTTCCTCTTTCTATCTTTGGGTGTAGTTAACCTCTCAGGCTGTGACGAGGCGTCTAGGACCAACGTAGGAACGCTCCACGGCTGCCTTTAGTTGTGGTGGTTAGTCAGGGTACTGCAATCCAGTAGATTCCAACCTGTCTGGTGTATTGCCAGTCTTTGCCTGCTCTCCTCAGCTACCAAATCATAACACTGGACCCAGTCAGACCTTGGGATGGAACACATCCTCCCGATGCCAAGGATTGCGGACCCAACTTCAATCAGGGTTGCCCCCATTGTGAACAGCTCCTGCACCTCCTCCTCCTCTTCAGCCTCCATGTCAAAAATGAGCACATCAGTCACAAGCTGGAAGCACTGCAGCACTGGAAAATCAAAGCAGCAAAAGGCCATGCTTAGGCTAATTTGCTTTGGTGACAAACCGCACAATACTGAAGAGTTGTTGACAGCTCTGAAAGAGCAGGCAGATGTGTGGCTGACACCGCTGAATCTCCAGCCAGGCATGGTTGTGTGTGACAATGGCAGGAACTTGGTGGCTGCTTTGAGGCAAGGCAAACTGACACACGTACCATGCCTGGCGCATGTGCTCGTTGTTCAACGTTTTCTAAAAAGCTAAATGGAGCTTCCGGATCTGCTGGTTAGAGAACACAATCAGAAATTTTAGAAATTCAGCTACAACTTCAGCTTCCCTTGCCGTGCTTCGTCAGAGATTGCAGATTACGGCGCACCGACTGATGTGATGTCCCCACGCGTTGGAACTCTACACTGCATATGTTAGAAAGGATTTGTGAGCAGAAGCAAGCAGTTGTTGAATATCAGCATCAACAAGGCCGTAGTTTGTCAGGTTTGACTCCACACATAAGACCTCAGGAGTGTAATGGATGTCAGACATATGTAGGATCCTCCAAAACTTTGAGGAGTTTACCAAGATGGTGAGCGGTGATGACGCCATAATTAGTGTCACCATCTCAATCATCTGCATTCTGAAAAGCTCTGTGCTCACAATGAAAGAGGAGGCATTGCAGGTGGAGCATGAGGACATGGATTAAGGAACCATACAGGTTGATTAAACACAGCCCAGCCTCATGTCATCCCAACGTGGATTGGTTGACAATGAGGAAGAGGAGGAGGAAGAAGAACAGGAGCTACTTTCATGCACTATAGATGAGACTACAACCACAACTGTCATACCGTCTGTTCAGTGTGGATGGCCTGAGGACAAGGAAGAAGAGGAAGAGGAAGACACCTTGGTCAGTTGTCCTTTTGGTGAGGACACGGAAGACTTGCCTGTTACCAGTCTGGCACACATGGCTGACTTTATGTTGCGCTGCCTTTCCCATGACCCTTGTATTGTCAAAATATTGGGTACCAGTCATTACTGGCTACTGACACTTTTAGACACATGGTACAAGGATAACTTTCAATCTCTTTTTCCAGAGGCAGACAGGTGTACCAAAATGTTGCAGTACCATAGGGCCATTGTTGCAGAATCAATAAAAAAATTCCCATCTCAAAACGCTGGCGGCAGAGATAACAGTTGTTGGCCAACCAAGCTGGACAGGCATGACAGACACAAGTCCACTCCAGCAGAGGCAGGGGAACACTGGCAAAGTTCTGGTACAGTTTTCTAAGACCCTCCCATCGTCCATGCACTGAGGCGTGGGGTAATCTGACAAGGAATGCAATCTTTTCTAAGATGCTGAGGGAGTACCTTGCTGACCGTACCAATGTCCTCCGTAATTTCTCTGTGCCTTTTAATTATTGGGTATCCAAGCTGGACACATGGCATGAGCTGGCTCTCTACGCCTTGGAGGTCCTGGCCTGCCCTGCCACTAGCGTTTTGTCCAAGCGGGTTTTTAGTGCTGCTGGTGGCATTATAACAGATAAGCGCATTCGCCTTTCTACAGAAAATGCAGACAGGCTGACTCTTATAAAAATGAAAAAGGGATGGATTGGGCCTGAATTCTCGACACTAGCAAATGGTGATAGTGAAGTCTAAACTCCAATGTAGTGTTTTTTGGGGAGGTGTATTTCCATGCACCTCTTCACAACCAAACATGGATATACGCTTCCTGATTTTGGATAATTGGTGTCCTCCACTTTCTTCTCCTCATCCTCACTGTCCACCACCACTTGAACACCAAGGTGAACATATTCAGTCATGCTCCGGCCACTCTATGTTTTGGCAAGAGTGTTATGATGCCCGTCACCAAAATACAAAAACACCCCAAGGGGAAATGTTTGGGCATTCAAAGTCTAGGAGATCCGCTCCTTTAAATTGGGCCTAGTTTTTAATCAGGACTTCCTCCACGTCTCATCATCCACCGCCACTAGATCACCAGGGTTAACGTGTTCTGTGCTGCTACAGCCAGTGTGGAATTTCTAACAGGGGTAGGTGTTTTTGCTGGGTGTTAAATACTTGTTATGGAAAATGTTGAGGTGTACCCCACAGGGGAAGATGTTGGCCTGCCCATATGGGCATTCCATGTCTAGGAGACCCTCTCCTTTAAATTGGGCCTAGTTTTTAATCAGGCCTTCCTCCACATCTCATCATCCACCACCACTATATCACTATGGTTAACGTATTCCGTGCTACTAGAGCTAGTGTCGAATTCCTAACAAGGGTAGGTGTTTTTGCAGGGTTTTAAATATTTGTTATGGAAAAGGTTGAGGTGTACCCCACAGGGGAAAATGTTGGCCAGCCCCTACACTTAGTGTGTGGGCATTCCATGTCTAGGAGACCCGCTCCATTTAAATGGGAAATTTTTTTATGAAGCCTTTCTCCATGTTTTTTCCAAGGAGGGATTGGGTTTATTGGGTTTCATATAACTTGGTAGCAGGGCAGGCCTTGCAGTCAATGAAAAAAAAAACAGAATAGGAGTACAAAATGAATAATATGAAGTGGATTTTCATGGGCCCATTCAGTACCTGGGTTCAAAGGTTTATTTAGGTGCATATGAGTTGGTAGCAGGGCAGGGCTTGTATTCAATGCAACATTTTTTATGGAAGCCCTCCTGGACATCTCGTGAAAGAGGTATTGGGGTGCGTCGTAATTCTTGGCAGCTCGTGCACTCACAGCATAGGCTATAAAAGTTTAGGAGACCCACTGTAATGGCCCTTTAAGCAGATAAATGTTGCCTGATGCCCCTGTAAAAATAGGCTCTGTGATTTTAAGAGTCCCTACTTCATAAATGAATCAAGATGTGTCTGCTTATGTGTCACACACCACATGGCAAGCTAGGGTTGTTAAATGTTACAATGACATTTCCCAGTGAATGCATTTGTTTTGGTAGAAAGCAATATTAAAATTGAACAACTCTTCAAAAACGCTGAATCTGAACATAGCCAATGTGGTGGAGGACCATTTTGGTCTGGGGTTAATTATTTTGCCTTATATACAAGTCATTAACCTGGAAAGGATGTACTTTTGCATATTTCCCAGTAAAATACGTTTTGATTTTGTTTTGGTATGTTGGTGCACCGGTAAAATGACATGAAACTCTTACAACTTGTTTAAGGCTGTGAACTAGAAGTCAGGAATGCTCCCAGGGGCAATCTCCATGATGTCCCCATGTCATTTGAGCAGTGTTTCAATCATTTTCAGACGTATTTAGACCTCAAAAGGTCCCCCGAGGGGGATAGCGGCAATAATGCTCGGGTCTCCCATAGACTTACATTGGGCTTGTTATTCTGTCTGAGTACGTGAGTATTCTAATTTGCTCTACCAGAGCAATGAACACCCGAGCATTTTAGTGCTTGCCCATCATTATTCACTAACAGTTTGTCTGGCACCATCAGATTCCTCAACTGATGTAATCCACCATCACATAGGTCCTGCTTGTGCGACAAAAGTCCAGAACTTAGAGATATTGTTATCCATTCTGCATCCTCCTCTGGTTCCACCTCTTTGTCTGGAACCAAAACATTTTCCTGCAGATTATTCAAAGTGTGCTCCAACATATAAATGACCGGAATGTTGATGATGGCATCGTTTGCAATAATCATCTTAGTAGCCATTTTGAAACTGTGCAAAAGTGTGCTGATGTCCTTCTACTGTGCCCACTCCACAAGGGTGATTTTCAGCACGTCCATATGACAATGACTCCGGTTATGCAAAAGGACATATTGCAACAGGGCTCAGCGATGCTGCCACAGTTGCTGCAAAATGTGTAGAGAGGAAATCCAACGCGTCAGCACATCGCATGTCAAACAGTTAACTGGATGGCCGAAAGACCTCTGTCTCGATGCAAGTCAATGACATGCATGGTGAGAATGGCATATGTGAGCACACTGCGACCATGTTTTCTGCAGAAGCACATCCAGGCAGGGTTCGTTGCAGAAAAATTGGTGTACAATGATGTTGAGGATATGTGCCAGGCAAGTCACTTGTGTGAGGCTGTCCTGGCTTAGGGCCGCCACCAGGTTTGTACTGTTATCACACACGGCCTTCTCTGTAATGCAGGCGCAGCTTTCTTAGAGAAGTTATGGTGACAGGGCAACTGGTACTAGGGGACTGCGACAGCTATCAGCTTTTGAAAACCAACTGTATACACCAGGCAGAAAGGCAGCATTTCTGTGACCAACAGATTGGAGATGGTGGAGTTCAAGCTCTTAGCTTTGAGATGTGTAGAAGGAACCTATCTTTTACATAACCACAACTGTGGTACCGAGGGCTGGCTGCTGAGAGATGGTGGAGTAGGGTGAACATGAAAAACTGCTGGTCTGTGAGTGAGGTGCAGGTGGATATGTTAATGTGGATTGACAAAGATGTGAAGTGCTTGATGAAACAAAAACAGCAGGCATGTCCACTTCCGTAACAGCTGACAGACTCTCACTCACTCCAGCTTTAGGATACAAGCAAGAGGAGGTTCTGCAGCCAGAGAACTGTGTGAGAGCACTTGCCATGGTGACGGAGGAGAGAGAAGAAGCAGATTAGGTTGAAGGGACAACCGGTGGTTGATGAGGCCCACTAACCCGCATTTTTGCACAGTGAGATTCCCAGACTAACGCATGTTCATCGTGCATATAGTAGTAAAATTATTGCAATTTTTGCCTCTACTGAGGCGCTTTTTGCAAAGTTGTCAGATAACATTAGTTGGGTCATCCTTTGTAGTCTCAAAAAAGTACCAGGCTACTCAACCCTTGTGGCCCCTACAAACTGCAGACTAAATCACTGCTGGCTACAGCTAGAAAAGACAAAAAACAAAAAAACCTGACAGGCACATCCAGACTAATGTGAACTAGGTGCAAACCAAGGGGAGCTATCCCATGTAAAACATACAAGAAATGGCTGCACTCTATCATACTGAGGCATGACAACATAGAATACATGAAATTTTGAATAGCAATATGGCTTTGGAGTATAAAGAAATATTTGAGACGCTTAGTATAAACATTTGGCCAAATATTAAAAGCCCACCAACCATCAGTCAAGGTGGTCTCAATTCTGGTGAGTCCCTGACCTAATGTGAACATACCTCTATTAGGCTGATATCTGAATTTCTGGGTGAATGTGTTACCTCTGTCAGTAATGCCTGCATTCATGGGTAAGTAAGTAGGGACCTGCTGTAATTAAAATCACCACATGGTGGGGGCGGAGTGCTCGGTCGTAAGCTAACCTTCAAAAGACAAAAAACCTATTGCTATTCAAAATTTCATGTATTTTATGTTGTCATGCTTCAGTATGATAGAGTGCAGCCTTTTCTTGTATGGCTACAGCTAGAGTTGTGGCTGAGGATGCAGTGCTGGTCTTGACTGCATCACTTCATGTTTCTACTGCTAACCGCAATGTGTCCTCCTTTTCTTTCTCCTCTTCCTAGTCTTCTGAGCTATTCAGCTGCATGCCTCTGGGTTATCAACAAGTGGGATCTTCAATATAATCATCATCCTCTCTATTCTCCCACTCCTCGCTCTGAGAGTCAAATGCCTCTTCTTCCTGGCCTGACAGCACTGCACAGTTTGCCTCAGGTATCTGAGTTTCATCAGGATCACCTCCACCCCCGGGGGTAAACGTATGGTGATGAGGGTCTGGATTGTGCTCAGACGCTACTTTGTCAGACTCTGGATCCAGCAGGAAAAATTATTGGCTATCAGTGCAGATGCTTTCCTCCTCTGGATTTTGTGAATAGTTGTATCACACCTCTGTTGCCCACGTAATAGAATGTGTCAAAAGCTCTTCAGATTCACCCTTCTGTGGTTCTCCATGGTCAATTGGCTGGTTGAAGAGTTGTGACATGGGGGAACACAAGGGTAATTGGAGTGCCACCTCTGGGGATTGCACTGTGTGTGATGTTAAGGTGGAGGAGGCCACTTGATGTAGTGCTTGCCATCCACTAGAGCACATTCACATCCTTGCTCTCATCTACAAGGTGTACCACTGTGCTGCTGAAAAAGAAAGGGAGTCAAGTAGCCCATCCAGTAACAGATGTTGTCAGTGGTCTTTGGATAGGATGAGATGAGGTTTTGTTCAGTAGAGCTTCAGTAACATTACCACCTAACCCACGTACACATTGAACACCAAGCGTATTCTCACTTCCCCCACACTTCCCCCACCTCACTTTTTCACACTCATGTTGGCTGTACCCTTCCCCTCTTTTAAACATCTGTTTCACAACCCTAGCCCCAGACCTGTCAGTCACCTGTAACTCAATTAACAATCACTATTTATTTTCTGAGATAGTTTTCCTGCATAACAATATTAGCCCAAACAATTTTAATTAGGAAATGGGGCCTGGTACCTGCACCCCAATATTAGTCCAAACGATTTTGAATAGGAAATGGGACCTGGTTCTTGCACCCCATGCACCTCATGCAGATTAAAAAACAATGCTGTTGTTAACCCCTTCATGACCCAGCCTATTTTGACCTTAAAGACCTTGCCATTTCTTGCAATTCTGACCAGTGTCCCTTTATGAGGTAATAACTCAAAAACGCTTCAACGGATCCTAGCGATTCTGCGATTGTTTTTTCGTGACATATTGGGCTTCATGTTAGTGGTAAATTTAGGTCGATAATTTTTGCGTTTATTTGTGAAAAAAATAGAAATTTGGTGAAAATTTTGAAAATTTTGCAAGTTTGAAATTTTGAATTTTTATTCTGTTAAACCAGAGAGTTTTATGACACAAAATAGTTAATAAATAACATTTTCCACATGTCTACTTTACATCAGCACAATTTTGGAAACAAATTTTTTTTTGTTAGGAAGTTATAAGGGTTAAAAGTTGACCAGCAATTTCTCATTTTTACAGCAAAATTTACAAAACCATTTTTTTAGGGACCACCTCACATTTGAAGTCACTTTGAGGAGTCTATATGGCAGAAAAATACCGAAAAGTGACACTATTATAAAAACTGCACCCCTCAAGCTACTCAAAACTACATTCAAGAAGATTATTAACCCTTCAGGTGCTTCACAGGAACTAAAGCAACGTGGAAGGAAAAATTGGACATTTCAATTTTTCCAACAAAAATTTTATTTTTGCATTAATTTTTTTCATTTTTACATGAGCAACAGGATAAAATGGATCCTAAAATTTGTTGGGCAATTTCTCCTGAGTACGCAGATACCTCATATGTGGTCATAAACCACTGTTTGGGCGCACAGCAGGGCTCAGAAGGGAAGGAGCGCCATTTGACTTTTTGAATGGAAAATATGCTGGAATATTTAGCGGTTGCCATGTCGAATTTGGAGAGTCCCTGTGTGCCTAAACATTGGAGATCCCCCAAAAGTGACCCCATTTTGGAACCTAGACCCCCCAAGGAACTTATCTAGATGCATAGTGAGCACTTTGAACCCCCAGGTGCTTCACAAATTAATCCGTAAAATTAAAAAGTACTTTTTTTGACAAAAATTTTATTTTAGCCTCAGTTTTTTCATTTTCACATGGGCAACAGGATAAAATGGCTCCTAAAATTTTTTGGGCAATTTCTCCTGAGTACACAGATACCTCATATGTGGTCATAAACTACTGTTTTGGCGCACGGTAGGGCTCAGAAGGGTAGGAGCGCAATTTGACATTTTGAATGGAAAATATGCTGGAATATTTAGCGGTTGCCATGTCGCATTTGGAGAGTCCCTGTGTGCCTAAACATTGGAGCTCCCCCACAAATGACCCCATTTTGGAAACTAGACCCCCAAAGGAACTTATTGTCACGCTGTCTAATGATATGTATACAATGTCAGTAAACTATTAATACAGGAACAACACTCTATACAACAACTAGTATAGCAACATCAGCATGAAAGTATAGAATAGATTTACCTGACACGATATCTGCTGAACTCAGGGTTAATCTTGAGGACTTGATGAGCTGAAACAGGAAAGAGGTGGACCGGGATCTAACCTGACCCTAAACTGGGGTCCTAACTAATCCCTCACCTTGGAGGTACTGATAATGGTTCAGAGGTCCAAGTCACCAACCTAACCCTGTCTCCTATCAGACCGTGAACCCTGTAATCAGTCCTAAGAAGGATCCTGACTACCACCAAAGGGATATGGGCTGATCTTAGCTAAATACACAGATTAGACATATAAGACAGACAGGATAACACTCGCTTGCATACACACTCAAACACCAAAGGAACATAAATGGTCTGGGAAATAAACTCTAACCAAGTTGAGCTTAGAACAACTAAGGAGCTCACAACTAAAGTCTATACAGATTCATTCCTATCTGTGGTCTGCATGAAGGTTTCACTGGCAACTCCCCAAGCAGACAACCAGGAATTTAAAGGAAACCAATCAACAAATAATCAATTGCAGCCGGGAGAAAACTGCACCCAGTCCCAGCACCGAGCACAGACAGAATTAACTCCCTAGCTGCCAAACACAAAGAAACAGCAGCTCAGCTGTGAGAAGTCAAAATGTGCAACCGCGACGATCTTCGTGGCAATGCACACATGACAGTACCCCCCCTTCTACGAGGGGCCTCCGGACCCTCAGGGCCAGGCCTGCCCGGGTGAGTTCTGTGGAAGGTCCGAACCAAACGATCTGCGTTAACATCAGACGCAGGGACCCACGTCCTCTCCTCTGGACCATACCCTTCCAATGCACCAAGTACTGAAGGGACCGGCGATTCAGACGTGAGTCAATGATCTTTGATACTTGAAATTCCAAGTTACCATTGACCAACACAGGAGGAGGAGGTAGAGGTGACGGTATGACTGGTGCCACATACCTTTTAAGTAATGACTTGTGGAACACATTATGAATTTTAAACGTAGGAGGGAGGTCCAGACGAAATGCCACAGGATTAATTATGGAACTGATCATGTACGGCCCGATGAATCTGGGACCCAGTTTCCAGGAGGGCACTTTAAGTTTTATATTCCTGGTAGACAACCATACCAGATCGTTCACATTCAGATCTGGACCAGAAACTCTCCTCCTATCAGCCATACGTTTGTAACGGTTCCCCATTGCACTCAGATTATTCAATACACCTCTCCACACAGAAGCAAGCGACGACGAGAAACGCTCCTCCTCAGGAACCCCAGAAGGGCCCCCCCCATTGAAAGTACAAAACTGGGGATGAAAACCATATGCCCCAAAAAACGGGGACTTACCAGTGGACTCGCTCCGCCTGTTGTTAAGAGCGAACTCTGCCAGAGGCAAGAAAGAAGACCAGTCCTCTTGGTTCTCTGAGACAAAACACCGGAGATATGTCTCTAAGCTCTGATTCAGACGCTCTGTCTGACCATTGGTCTGCGGATGAAAAGCCAGGAAAATGACAATTGCATCCCCCGACGTAAACAAAATGCCCTCCAAAATTTGGACACAAACTGAGACCCCCTATCTGACACCACATCAGAAGGCAACCCATGAAGTCTAACGATCTCCCTAATGAACACCTGCGCCAGAGTTTTAGCATTAGGGAGTGCAGGAAGAGCAACGAAATGTGCCATCTTACTGAACTGTCAACTACAACTAATATGACAGTATTCCCTGAGACGGAGGAAGATCCGTAATGAAGTCCATAGACAGATGGGTCCATGGACGCTCCGGAAGTTTCAAGGGTAAAAGGGTCCCAGACGGACGGGTATGAGGGGTTTTAGAGCGAGCACACACCCCACATGACGCGACAAAAGTTATAACATCTTTATTAGCATTAGGCCACCAAAACCGGCGAGAAAGGAGATCTAAAGTAGCCTTACTCCCTGGATGTCCTGCTAGAGCAGAATTATGATGTGCCTCAATAACCTTTTGTCTCAACAGATTTGGGACAAACAGTCTCCCTGGAGGTCCTGCGGGGGCGTCCCCCTGAGCCTCTAACACCTCCTCCTCAAGCTCAGAAAATACAGCCGACACTACCACCCCCTCCTGAAGGATAGGACTCGGGTCATCCGTTTTCCCGGCCCTGGGAAACTGCGAGACAAGGCATCAGCCTTTACATTCTTAGACCCCGGGCGATAAGTGACGACAAAATTAAACCTGGTAAAAAACAACGACCATCGAGCTTGTCTGGAATTCAGACGCTTAGCGGATTCCAAATACAACAGGTTCTTGTGATCAGTAATAACGGTAACCGGGTGGACTGCCCCCTCCAAAAAGTGACGCCATTCTTCAAAAGCTAACTTAATGGCCAAAAGTTCCCTATTGCCGATATCATAATTCCTTTCGGCGGACGACAATTTCTTAGAAAAGAAAGCGCATGGATGCCATTTACCAGGGGACGGACCCTGGGACAATATAGCACCCACCCCTACGTCAGACGCATCCACCTCCACAATGAACGGCTGAGATGCATCTGGTTGGATGAGAACGGGTGCCGAAGCAAAACATTTCTTCAAAGAGGAAAAGGCTTGGCAAGCTTTGTCCGACCATTTAGAAAAATCCGTCCCTTTTCTTGTCATGTCAGTGAGAGGTTTGACGACAGATGAGAAATTACAAATAAATTTCCGGTAGTAGTTAGCAAACCCCAAAAAACGCTGCAGAGCCTTAAGATCCCCTGGCTGATCCCATTCAAGCACTGCTCTCACCTTTTCAGGGTCCATACGGAAACCGGAGGCTGACACCAAAAAACCCAAAAACTGAAGTTCCTGTACGGCAAATACACACTTCTCCAGTTTGGCGTATAATTTATTGTCTCGCAAGATCTGCAACACCTGTCTCACATGCTCCTGATGAGACACAAGATCTGGTGAGTAAATTAAAATGTCGTCCAAATATACAACCACAAACAGCCCCACAAGGTGACGAAAAATGTCATTAACAAAATGTTGGAATACTGCTGGTGCAGTAGTCAGACCAAAAGGCATGACTAGGTTCTCATAATGTCCCTCCGGCGTGTTAAACGCCGTTTTCCACTCATCCCCCTCTTTTATCCTAATCAGATTATACGCCCCCTGAGATCCAATTTAGAAAACCATTTGGCGCCAACAATTTGATTGAAGAGATCAGGAATAAGAGGGAGTGGATACGGATCTCGAACAGTAATCCGATTAAGTTCGCGGAAATCCAAGCAAGGGCGTAGGCCTCCATCTTTCTTCTTCACAAAGAAGAACCCCGCGGCTACTGGGGAAGATGAAGGTCTAATATGCCCTTTGGCCAGACTTTCAGAAATATAATCTTTCATAGCCTGCCTCTCAGGACCAGAAAGATTATATAACCTAGCTTTAGGCAACTTAGCATCAGGAAGGAGATTAATAGAGCAGTCATACACGCGATGAGGAGGCAACTCCTGACACCCCTCCTCAGAGAAAACATCCCCAAAATCCTCCAAAAAAGGAGGCAATGTACTAGGCACGACCGCACTGATGACTGTGTTCATGCAGTTGCTTTTGCAAAACTCACCCCATTGGCTTATTTCTCTGGACTGCCAATTAATCACAGGGTTATGTTTAACCAACCAAGGAAGTCCCAACACAATGGGAGTAGGTAGACCCTCCAACACATAACAAGATAATTGTTCCCTATGTATTGCCCCTACCCGAAGTTCAATGTTATGAACCTCATGAACAAAGCTACCTTGGCCGAGAGGCCTGGCATCAATGGAGAATATAGGGATCGGTTTGACCAATACACTCAGATGCATACCTTGAGCCTGAGCAAACTGAGCGTCAACCAGATTAGCCCCGGAACCACTATCAAGAAGAACAGACAATCTCTCCACTCTCGTACCAACTACCACCTCCACTGGTACAAGGAACTGAGAAGAACTGGCGGATGAAATACATACTCCCAGGTTGTCGTCCACCACACAACCTGGGATTAACAGTTTTCCGGCGACTTTTGGCTCAACAAGGCACGGGATGGACATTCTCCAACAAAATGTCCCTCTTTCCCGCAGAAAAAACATCTTCTAGTCCTGCGGCGTACCGCCAATCCCCTCCTACGAAATGATGTCCCTCCCAACTGCATAGGCTCATCCGAACAGACAAGGGGAACCTCAACATAAGGGACTTTAGTGGTAGGTGGAGAAACAACAGGGAGTGGGGTTACCTCACCCCTCTCCCGAAGCCGTCTATCAGTACGGATAGCTAAGGCCATAGCAGCCTCCAGAGAAGGAGGAGACTCATACTGAGCCAAAACGTCTTTTAATTTATCAGAAAGCCCATGACAAACTGGCTCCTAAGAGCTGGGTCATTCCACTGAGTATCTGTGGCCCATCTACGAAACTCAGAAGCAAATTCCTCTGCCGGACGATCTCCCTGCTGTATCTTACGTAATTTTGTCTCAGCAAGAGAGACCCGATCTGGTCATCATATACCAATCCCAGGGCAGTAAAAAATTGATCTACAGACAGTAGAGCCGGGGATCCCGAGGAAGGGAAAATGCCCAGGATTGAGGGTCCCCTTGCAGAAGTGAGATAACAATTCCCACTCTCTGCTCCTCACTCCCTGATGATCGAGGCCGAAGCCGAAAATACAATTTACATGCCTCCCGGAAGGTGAAAAATTTGTCTCGCCCACCAGTGAACCTGTCCGGGAGAGCAACCTTAGGTTCAACTCTGGTTTGCTCCAGGGGAGACAAAACTTTGGACTTAATGTCCGTCAGCTCCATGGATAATCCCTGCAACTGCAGAGCCAGCTGGGCTACTGGATCCATGGTAACTGGAGATAATTTTTATGGCCAGTGAAAATGTCACGCTGTCTAATGATATGTATACAATGTCAGTAAACTATTAATACAGGAACAACACTCTATACAACAACTAGTATAGCAACATCAGCATGAAAGTATAGAATAGATTTACCTGACACAATATCTGCTGAACTCAGGGTTAATCTTGAGGACTTGATGAGCTGAAACAGGAAAGAGGTGGACCGGGATCTAACCTGACCCTAAACTGGGGTCCTAACTAATCCCTCACCTTGGAGGTACTGATAATGGTTCAGAGGTCCAAGTCACCAACCTAACCCTGTCTCCTATCAGACCCTGAACCCTGTAATCAGTCCTAAGAAGGATCCTGACTACCACCAAAGGGATATGGGCTGATCTTAGCTAAATACACAGATTAGACATATAAGACAGACAGGATAACACTCGCTTGCATACACACTCAAACACCAAAGGAACATAAATGGTCTGGGAAATAAACTCTAACCAAGTTGAGCTTAGAACAACTAAGGAGCTCACAACTAAAGTCTATACAGATTCATTCCTATCTGTGGTCTGCATGAAGGTTTCACTGGCAACTCCCCAAGCAGACAACCAGGAATTTAAAGGAAACCAATCAAAAATAATCAATTGCAGCCGGAGAAACTGCACCCAGTCCCAGCACCGAGCACAGACAGAATTAACTCCCTAGCTGCCAAACACAAAGAAACAGCAGCTCAGCTGTGAGAAGTCAAAATGTGCAACCGCGACGATCTTCGTGGCAATGCACACATGACACTTATCTAGATGCATAGTGAGCATTTTGAACCCCTGGTGCTTCACAAATTGATCCGTAAAAAAAAGAAAGTACTTTTTTTTCACAAAAATTTTCTTTTAGCCTCAGTTTTTTCATTTTCACATGGGCAATAGGATTAAATGGATCCTAAAATTTGTTGGGCAGTTTATCCTGAGTACACAGATACCTCATATGCGGTCATATACCACTGTTTGGGCGCACGGCAGGGTCCAGAAGGGAAGGAGCGCCATTTGACTTTTTGAATGGAAAATTTGCTCCCATCATTAGCGGACACCATGACGCATTTGGAGAGCCCCTGTGTGCCTAAACAGTGAAAAAAACCCCACATGTGACACCATTTTGGAAACTAGACCTCTTATGGAACTTATCTAGATGTGTTGTGAGCACACTGAACCCCCAAGTGCTACACAGAAGTTTATAACGCAGAGCAGTGAAAATAAAAGAAAAAATTTTTCCTCAAAAATTATTTTTTTAAGCCCGCTATTTTTTATTTTCACAAGGGTAACAGGAGAAATTGGACCACAAAAGTTGTTGTGCAATTTGTCCTGAGTACATCAATACCCCATATGTGGGGGGAAACCACTGTTTTGGCGCATGGGAGAGCTCAGAAGGGAAGGAGCGCCATTTTGTAATGCAGTTTTGATGGAATGTTCTGAGGGCGTCATGTTGCGTTTGCAGAGCCCCTGATGTGCCTAAACAGTAGAAACCCCCACAAGTGACCCCATTTTGGAAACTAGACCCCCCAAGGAGCTTATCTAGATGTGTAGTAAATACTTTGAACACCCAAGTGCTTCACAGAAGTGTATAAACGCAGAGCAGTGAAATAAAAAAAATCATTTTTGTTTCTCATTAATCATTTTTTAGCTATTTTTTATTTTCCCAAGGGTAACAGGATAAATTGGACGGCAAAAGTTGTTGTCCAGTTTTTCCCGAGTATGCTGGTGCCCCATATTTGGGGAGAACCACTGTTTGGGCGCACGGCAGGGCTCAGAAGGGAAGGAGCACCATTTGAATTTTTTAATGGAAAATTAGCTCCAATCGTTAGCGGACACCATGTCGTGTTTGGAGAGCCCCTGTGTGCCTAAAATTTGGAGCTCCCCACAAATGACCCCATTTTGGAAACAAGACCCCTAAGGAACTTATCTAGATGCACAGTGAGCACTTTGAACCCCCAGGTGCTTCACAGAAGTTTATAATGCAGAGCCCTGAAAATAAAAAATCAATTATTTTTCTCAAAAAATGATTTTTTAGTCCCCTATTTTTATTTTCACAATGGTTACAGGAGAAATTGGACCCCAAAACGTTGTTGACCAGTTTGTCCTGAGCACGCTGGTGTCTCATATGTGGGGGGTAACCACTGTTTGGGCACACGTCAGGGCTCGGAAGGGATGATTTGACGTTTTGAAATGCCGACTTGATGGAATAGTCTGCGGGCATCTTGTTACATATGCAGAGCCCCGATGTGCCTAAACAGTAGAAACACCTACAAGTGACCCCATTTTGTAAACTAGACCCCCCAAGGAACTTATCCAGATGTGTGGTGAGCACCTTGAACCCCCAAGTGCTTCACAGAAGTTTATAATGCAGAGCCGTGAAAATAAAAAAAAACATTTTTTTCCTCAAAAACTGATTATTTTAACCGTCAATTTTTTATTTTCAAAGGGTAACAGGAGAAATTGGACCCCAAAAGTTGTTGAACAGTTTGTCCTGAGTACAATGGTACCCCATATGTGGGGGGAACCACTGTTCGGGCACACATTGGGGCTCGGAAGGGAAGTAGTGACTTTGATGGAATGGTCTGCGAGCATAATGTTACGTTTGCAGAGCCCCTGATGTGCCTAAACAGTAGAAACTCCCCACAAGTGACCCCATTTTAGAAACTAGACCCAACAAGGAACTTATCTAGATGTGTGGTGAGCGCTTTGAACCCCCAAGGGCTACACAGAGGTTTATAACGCCCAGGCATGAAAATAAAAAAATCATATTTTTTCCACAAACATGATCTTTTAGTCCCCAATTTTTTTATTTTCCCAAGGGTAACAGGAGAAATTAGACCCCAAAAGTTGTTGTCCAATTTGTCCCGAGTACGCTGATATCCCATATGTGGGAGAAAACTACTGTATGGGCTCACGTCGGGGCTCAGAAGGTAAGTAGTGACGTTTTGAAATGCCGACTTGATGGAATGGTCTGCGGGCTCATGTTACGTTTGCAGAGCCCCTGATGTGCCTCAACAGTAGAAACTCCCCACAAGTGACCCCATTCTGGAAACTAGACCCCACAAGGAACTTATCTAGATGTGTGGTGAGCACTTTGAACCCCAAGGGCTTCACAGAAGTTTATAACGCCCGGGCATGAAAATAAAAAGATTGTATTTTTTCCACAAACATGACATTTTAGTTCCCAATTTTTTTATTTTCCCAAGGGTAACAGGAGAAATTATAAACCCCAAAAGTTGTTCAATTTGTCCAGAGTACGCTGATATCCCATATGTGATAGAAAACTACTGTTTGGGCACACTTCAGGGCTCGAAAGGAAGTAGTGACGTTTTGAAATGCCGACTTGATGGAATGGTCTGCGGGCGTCATGTTACGTTTGCAGAGCCCATGATGTGCCTAAACAGTAGAAACCCCCCAAGTGACCCCATTTTGGAAACTAGATCCCCCAAGGAACTCCTCTAAATGTGTGATGAGCACTTTGAATTTCCAAGTTTTTCACAGAAGTTTATAACGCACAGCTGTGAAAATAAAAAATCATTTATTTTAAACAAAAATAATTTTTTTAGTCTCCAATTTTTTTTCCCAAGGGTAACAGGAGAAATTATACCCCCAAAGTTGTGCAATTTTTCCTGAGTATGCTGATACCCCATATGTGGGGGTAAACCACTGTTTGGGCACACGTCGGGGCTCAGAATAAAGGGAGCACTGTTTGACTTTTGCAGGAGTCAATGATGGCGCCATGTCGTGTATGGACACCCCCTTATGTGCCTAAATAGTGGAATCCCCTCAATTCTAACTCCAACCCAACCCCAACACACCTCTAATCCCAACCCTAACGCCTACACACCCCTAACCCTAATCCAAATCCTAACCATAACCCTAACCCCAACACATCCCTAACCCTAATCCCAACTCTAACCATAACCCTAACCACAAGCCTAACCCTAATCCCAACTCTAACCCCAAAACACCCTAACACTTATCCTAACTCTAACCCTAACCACAAACCTAACCCTAATCCCAACCCTAACACTAATTCCAACCCTAAATTCTAACCCTAACCTTAATTCCAACCCTAACCATAATTCTAATTCTAACCCTAATTCTAAACCTAATGCTTTCCCTAATGCTATCCCTAAAGCTTACCCTAACCCTAGTTCTAACCCTAACCCTAAGGCAGGTTCATATTGCGTTTTACCAGCCTGTTCAACACATAGCGTTGACGGGCTGGTAACAGTATAATATATCGCTATTGCATTATGCTATACTCGCTAGCGCAGATCAATCAGCAGACCTCGTCCGAGGCTCCGTCACTGAATGATGGCACGTCGCGAACTCATGCCGCTTTACGGAGTGCATCGCGATGCGCCTGCAAATGGGGGTGAATGGCAGCTTTAACGGACTGCGTTACACCGCGTTATACCGCTCGGCGACCAATTTGAAAAAAAAGTGGGGCCGGGTTTCGCCGCTGCAAATTCCCCGCCCAAGCCGCATCATTGGCTGAGCCGCCTGTCGTCTCAGCCAATGAGCGGCGCGGGATTCAAAATACCCGCCAAAGCGGCGCCGCAGGGCAGCTCAGCCAATGAGCAGCGTGGGATTCAAATTCCCCGCCATTGGCTGAGAGGTCTGCCCGGCTTTGTGTGTGTGTGTGTGTATGCAGGCATCGTCCGATGGGACTACAAGTTCCATCCGGCTGTGCCAGCTGCACTGTGAGTCTGTGTGTGTCAGTGCGTGCGCAAGGCTGTGTGTGTATATGCTGGCATATTCCGATGGGACTACAAGTCCCATCCGGCTATGCCTGTGACACTGTCAGTGAGTGACACATTAGCCAATCATGGGACAGTAGTAGTCCCATCATCCGGCTAATGTGTTGAATGTCCAAAAAAAATACATTACATACAAAACATACAGAACATATAACACAGAACATACACATAACATACAACACATAACATATATATAACACATAACATACAGATCATACATATAACACATAATATTCAGTACAAACTGTAGGGATCCGCTCTGGTAGGCAAGGGACGGACCGCAGTTATGAGGCAACACACAGGCTTTGAGTCCAAAAATCAATGTTTTACTGTCTCTTTAACACCAGGTAACAAAACATCACAAAACATAAATGCATTCCAGCTTTCAATATCACTGTTCCCAGATGCACCCTTGCATGGGACGGGCTTGACTAAGCGGCTGCAGGCCAGCAGGCTCCGCGAGGTGCCTTCCCGGGTGGTCTGGAACTCGCTTCCGGTGCTTACTGACACACTGTAACAGAAAGTCACACTTCCAGGCTAACTCCAGCCAAGCTCCTCAACAGAACCGCGTGGTTCTCAGTGTGGAACCATCACAGGCTCCGCACACCCATGTGTCCATGAAAAGGGGTGGATTCACCGCACACTCAAATTGATGACCATGCAAGAAGGATTTATTTATATAACAGTATCCAATCCAAGGAGACAAATGTCAGTGCCGTATCAAATAAACGTATAATATACAGATACCCAACGTTTCGGCCCTCCAGGGCCTTACTCATGGGTTACTAAAGGAAACAAGTCAAGAGAATAAAGTGTGAGACAAATATATACAGTGACAAGATAAGGTAAATATACAATATGTACAAGTAGTAGACATGGACTGAATAATATATAGCACATTGAATATATGAAATAAATATTGGTCCAGGTATTGAAAAAGTGACAAGGTCTCTAAGATACATCACTTGGCTAATGACTAATGTAGACACAAGAAAATTACTCATAATGATATAACTAAAACAGCACAGTCGTATGGAGAACACAGGGATCATATAGTTTTTACCTTAATAATACGAGTACAACAGAGAGCTGGCACTTAATGACGATATAGAGCTCCTGGTTAAATTCTTTGTGGCACAACAGATGCTGTAAGTGATATTAAAGTCTATGATTAATAGTTCAGAAAAGAACAACTTTGATATTGGTCACTACATTAAAACTACAGCGTTTACCTGTATGAGGTAAAGGGTAGGATAAGGTATGTCCTAGATGTAGTCTGAGAGTGCCCTAGTTGAAAAGTCAGTTGCCTATTTGTAGAATATAAACAGTTACAGGAATTGAAACCAGACAGAGGAGGGGAATAGCATAAAAAATTGGTCATACCTTGTCAATCAATGAAATGGAGTAAAGGCGGCGCTTCAGCGTCCTGCCTGTGAGTTGCTAATGTGTATGGCCTGTTCAGAGGAGTATAAGGTTCAAATGAGAGACTGCACTAATTTGGTAATGAGGCGGTCAAAAAAATGTAGGAGACATACCGTCAAGAGTTGCTGCTGTGATACGTCGGCGGCGCTCCCGCGCCCTGCCTCGTCAGCTGGGTGGCCGAGTGATAATGTAGTGTTAGGAGGGGTTTATAAGTGGCGCCGTGTAACGCTGGACCGGATGTGCGTCATCCGGACCGGAAGTGACACGGCGTCCACTATCTGAGGTGCCTGCGCATGCGCAGATGCGTTGGCAACCGCCATCTTGTTGGTGGGCAAAGAAATATAGTGGCAAAAGGCCAATAATGATCGCGCATGCGCGATGGTGGCGACAGGCGCCATGTTTGTGGTGGGAAAAGGAGCTAAAGAGAAAAGAGCAACGCAAACTGTATATGTGCTGTATTGAGATAACTAGTAAGAAGCAGGGGTATGAGACGTACGATAATACATGGATACAAGAGAATATAGAAAAGGCCTGAGGGAGATTATATAAACAGAATAAGCTTAGGAATATGGGATGGAAAGATATAAATGAAGGAAAAGATAAAAGAAGATAAAAATGAAGATAAAAAATTGTTCAAAAATGAAATATAAAATAAAAAATGAAAAGAAGAAAACTTGAAAAAATGAAAAAATAAAAATAAAAACTAAAAAATAAAATGGAGAAAAGGTACAAACTGAAAGATGAAAATAAAAAATAAAAATACAAATAAAAAGAGGGGAATTATGAAAAATCACTAATGCCAATAAGAAAAAATGAAAATAAAAATAAAATAAAAATAGAAAAAATTCTGTAAATGAATAATTGAGGGTAAAATAAAAGTGAATTGAGAATAAAAATGAAAAACAAAAATAAAAATAAAAAATAAAAATAAAAATAAAAAATAAAATTCAAAAATAAAAAATGGAAGAGATAACGGTGTGACTTACCGATCAAAGAAGAGAATCAGCGTGTCTGAAAAAAATGATACAGATATTAGACAAAAGTTCAGAATTAGATTATAGAAGCCAATCCATTTCCCTATTGAGGCCTCTGGGTGACAGTGTGTCTAACCTGTGTATCCAGTAGCTTTCTCTTAGTTTTAGTAGTCTCACACGATTCCCTCCTCTTCTAGATTTTGGTATATGCTCAATAATTTGATATTTTAATTGCGCCACAGTATGTTTGAATTTGGAGAAATGTTCCGGTAATGGTAACCAGGTCTTACCACAACGGATCGTCGATTTATGGCTTGCTATTCTGTCTTTCACGTGTTGAGTGGTCTCACCCACGTACAGGAGGCCACACGGACATTTGATGACATATACGACGAAATTAGAGTTACAGGTATAGTATCCATGGATAGGAAACGACTTGCCTGTACGTGGGTGAGTCACCGTGTCAGATCTAATAATGTTTGAGCAAGATGCACAGTTCAAGCATGGAAAAGTGCCGTGACGACGTGTGGAAAGTTGGCTTTGGATTAAATTAGGGCGAGAGCTCCCAATGTCGGCACGTACTAATTTATCTTTGATGTTCGTGGCTCTTTTGTTGCACATCAGTGTAGGTACCTTAAACGCTTCAATGGAAGGATATGCCCTAGACAACAGCGACCAATGTTTCCGTATAATAAAATGTACTTTTGACATCAGCGGATGATACGTGTGGACGAAGGGTATTCTCTCTGTTTTGGTTGGAATAGGGTCAATAGGTGGCGGATTTAGAACACAAGATTTTTCCTGTTCTAGGAGCCTGGGGGGGGTAGTTCCTTTCTTTGAATTTTTGTAATGATTCATCTAAGCGTCTAGGGAGTAGGTCCGAATTTGTGACAATCCTTGAAATGCGTGTGAATTGCGACCGAGGTAGGCTATCTTTGGTCGGTCTGGGAAGGCTACTCGAATAATGTAGTAGACTGTTAAAATCAGTCGGTTTGGTGTAAAGATCCGTTGTTAGAACACCTAGAATATCCTTTTGTACCAATGTATCCAAAAAGGGGATAGTGTTTGAATCATACTGCATAGTGAATTGAAGATCTGGGTCTAAGGAATTCAGATATGAATGAAACGTATTCAATGACTCAGAAGTGCCTGACCAAATAAAGAAAATATCATCAATGTACCTGTGGTAGCATTGAATTGATTCCTTATAGGCTTCAGTAGGGTATATGAAATTTGACTCAAAATCGTGCATGTATGCATTTGCATAGGCTGGCGCTACGTTACTACCCATGGCAGTCCCACGTAGTTGTAAGTAATAGGTGTCTTCAAATAAAAAATAGTTCTCATGTAACACCATAGTAAGGAGATCTATACAAAACTGAATGGATTTCTGGGACATAGTAGATGTCTCAAGTAGAGTTTTTGAGGCTCGTATGCCTTTAGTGTGAGAGATGGACGTATATAGGCTGTTAATATCCATTGTTACTAGTAGACTATCCGGAGAAGATGCTTTGAAATTCTTAATAATTCTTAAGAAATGCCCAGTATCTAATAGGAATGAATGAGTGGTCTTAGCCAGTGGTGTCAGAACCTTTTCAAGGAAGACTGAGAGCGGTGAAAGTACTGAATCGGTTGATGCTACGATGGGCCTACCGGGGGGATTAATGAGAGACTTGTGGATCTTGGGTAGGATATAAAAAACCGGAATGCTAGGATGTAGATTTGTAAGGAATGTCACGTTTTTTTTGTCAATGGTGTTGTTATCAAGGTAAGTTCTAAGTAGGGATTGGATCCGACGATTGATCTCAAAAGTAGGGTCACCTGGGAGTGTTCGGTAAGTATGAGAATCAGAGAGTTGTCTCTTTACCTCCCTAATATAGAGGGAGCGTTCCAAAATGACGGTCGCGCCCCCTTGTCAGCGGGTCAAGTCGTTGTTCATGAATTAATGATTTAACATCGCGGTCTACGAAAGAGATAAACGTCTCTGCGGCGTGTGCTGTCTGCGGCGGGTTAAATGAACTTGGGTTGCGTAGTCCCAAGCTGTCGATGGAACATTCTGCTACGGAAATATTCGCACTGGGGGATATTTCAATCCTGGAGGTGTCCATCTTAGTCCCGAAGTACGTTTTGAGTCTAACCGTGCGATAGAACCGTTGGAGGTCCTTCTCCAGCTGGAAGGCATCCCAGTTTGGATTGGGACAGAATGATAGTCCTTTTTGTAATACACTAAGTTCGGCAGGGGAGAGTGTATGATTCGAAATATTGATCACCAGGTTCGACGGTGTCTTACCTGAGACCTGGTTGCCATTCTTTCGCCTCGATCGTCGCGTCTGTCGATGCGATGTAGTCCTCCCCTGCGGCCTTGACCTAAAAAATGGGACTTCGTAGAGCCAGTAGAAGAGTCGCTTTCTGTACTGAATGAACCCAGTCTTCGGTTCGGTTGACGACGCCAGGTATTCGGTCCAGAATAGTCGTTCCATCGATAAACTCTGTTATTGATATAATCGTCAGTGTCTCTTTGGAATTTTTGACGTTTTCTCTCTTGTAAGAATTTCTGTTGGTCAGATATGATTTTCTCAGTTTTCTCTTTAAGATTCGACCAATCAGAGGATGAGAGTGTTGAACTATATGATCCCTGTGTTCTCCATACGACTGTGCTGTTTTAGTTATATCATTATGAGTAATTTTCTTGTGTCTACATTAGTCATTAGCCAAGTGATGTATCTTAGAGAACTTGTCACTTTTTCAATACCTGGACCAATATTTATTTCATATATTCAATGTGCTATATATTATTCAGTCCATGTCTACTACTTGTACATATTGTATATTTACCTTATCTTGTCACTGTATATATTTGTCTCACACTTTATTCTCTTGACTTGTTTCCTTTAGTAACCCATGAGTAAGGCCCTGGAGGGCCGAAACGTTGGGTATCTGTATATTATACGTTTATTTGATACGGCACTGACATTTGTCTCCTTGGATTGGATACTGTTATATAAATAAATCCTTCTTGCATGATCATCAATTTGAGTGTGCGGTGAATCTACCCCTTTTCATTGTCATTGGTACCACTTAGGTCCAATTCACCAGCACCTCCATCATATTTCCTGAGTGCACGCCATTTCTACTCTATCACCATGTGTCCAGTCCGGGTGCTATTCAGGACCCCGTCCAACACCCCGGCTACCAAGCTCCAAGTTTCACCACGTGCTTCCAGGAATCCGATCCAACCCCAGGATCTTCCAACACTGACAGACCTTTCAGGAACCTTCCAGACAGCCCTATGCAGGACACACTTTCCACTGTCTCAGCCAGACTTCCAGAGACTTCTCAGTCTCCAACTCAATCTCCTCACCATGTGCCAAACACTGTCTTTCATACCTGTAGCCACTCCCCCAGCTAAGGCATGAAGCACATGGTCCGGTCACCTGTTCATGACCTCATCACAGGTCCTTCACAACACCTACAATCACCAGATTGCAACATTCATTCTCCCACCACCAGTGGGCGGTGTATGTGTGGTTAGCATGTCCCACCCAGCTCACAAGCTAACCCTGTAGGTTTACCCTTAACAATAATCAGAACTCTTATGGGACTACAAGTCCCAGAACAACGTTACTGACCTACGGCACAGAATAGCTCTCCGACACATACTTTCCATTTAGCACCATACCAGGGACTGGTTTCCCATCCATCTCATGCCTCCATGCATAATTTGAGCAACTTATACAGCGCCCCCTAGGTGTCACATTAGTCACTACACCACATACCTTCCCCCTCTGTTCAAACTTGTGAGGTTGAACACCTGTTCCAACCCGAGGACCCTGAGACAGGTCACCCATGTCACCTTGCCCAACAAGTCAATTTTGGGCATCCTGCAACATTATCTCTTGGTTAGGCCTTCCCCGCCCCCAGCGGTCAGAAAGTCGGCCTTGTTTTTTTGTCGGTGTCACCAGACCCCTCCAGTACCGTCTCCTACGGTTGTTGCGGTCCTTAGTCCATCGTCCAATCAAGCTCACTCCTTGATCTGAGTCGGACTCTCTATCTTTTTGTCCGCCACGAGTCTCACACTTCGGTCACTCTGCCCTGAGCTAACAGAATCGCCATCTCTACCCTCAGTGTTTCAGCTCGTCTACTACCAGTCCCCAGAGAAGCCTCTTGTTTCTCTATATCTTAGGCTGGAAGCAGTCGCCATCTTCATTTCAACTCCTGCAGCTGTTCCTTTATCTGCTTTCTTCCTGAGATCAGCTGCTCTACATCTCGTAGGTACGTCACTCGATACTCCAGGAGCGTTCGGATGTTCTTCAGACTCTCCACTGAGCCCACACCAATGAATGGAACCATGTCTTCTTCTTCTCCAGCCACCTTGATCTCGCCATCAGCTGGAATCCTCACTCTCCTTACACCGGATCTATCCACCATCTCCTGCATCACTTTTCCAAGTCTTCCAACGACTCTCCCCACCAGATTTCTCGGTACCGGAATTATCTCTTCTACTAAGCCCAGCTGATTTTGATCTTCCTTCGCCTCCTCCAGACGTCGAGCGGCTTTCATGTTACTCAACATAATCATCTGTTTCGCGTGGAGACACTACAGATGCATATCCTTCAGGACAGCCACCAGCTTCTCTGTGTCTTCCCCATCTGCCAGGATCACCAACTGGTTCGTCTCTGGTGCCCAGTTCACATTATCGGCTTTTACCGCCTCTCATGCACCCCTTCACTGGTACAGGCTGCTCGCAAGTCTGTAGGTACCTAATCACACACCTAAAGAGTGAAGTCTTCTCCTCCTCCTAAGACTCACGTTCTTCATGACCCCTTGCCCAGATGGGCACTGGCACTTCCGCCTGGTCATCACTCGGGCATGGCCACTGTACATCTTCAACCCGCAACTTCTCCTTCTGCAGACCCCTTACTGCTTCTCTGAGCACCTCCATCTCTTCTCCCAAGGTCCTACCCACACTTTGCCACATAGACAGGTGACTTCTGAGCTCTGAGACTACTTTCTCCAGCTCATCCACTCTATGTTCCGCAGTTTGCCTCAGGGCCTTTTCTTGTTCTATCTCCTCCTTCATGGTCTTTAGTTCAGCCGACTTTTGCTTCTCACCAGACACTTTGTTAGCCATGTTCTGCTTTATGGCCGCAACCTCGGCCTCCAGGTGGCGCACCTGCTCCAACTTTACAGCGTTGGCGCCTTCCGTATCTGACCCCATCAACCTTTCTTGAGGCTCCACCCTCTCCGGCTCTTCAGGGTCTGGAAGCGTACTCACATCTTGCACAATCGCATCAGTCATAGGTTTTTCTTTATTACCATCCTTAGTACATGCAATGTGTTCCGGCGCCTTGCGCCCTTTGTGTCTCCGACTACGGGAGGATTTTTTCTCCTTGTGGGGCTTTTCCTCACTGTACTCCCTTTCTCTATTAAAGTCACAGCCTGAGACACAATCTGAGTCACCTCCCACCTGGCACCCGTCAAGAGACTTCAGGTCTGTCCGTTGGGTAACCCTTTCCACTTGTGTCATCGTCTACTATGTCACCGAGTTGGTCAGACCCGTCCACTTTGGGAGGTGTCACTGTACTTATACACATTGCCCCAACAGTACAGAGACCTCTATTCAGTGGCTGTAGAGGAATTTCCCCCTCCCACAATTCTGAGAACAGCCCAGAGTCCCGGCCTATTACCACGGACAAGCTAAGTTTGGAACTAAAGCTGCCTTATGGATTTTACTGTCTGTGACCATCTCTAGTATCACAAAGGCCCCTTCATGTTCCCTAGTGGACCCATGGATGCAGGTGACCTTGATCTTTCTTGTGTTATAAAGTTATCGGGTGCAGCCCTCACTACGGTCACAGAGCTTCTCGAATCGATCAGGCCGTATACCTCCTCCTCACCATTCATCAGCAGGCCACACCCACGTAGCCTCTCACTGGAGGGTAATTCAAATGACAGACTGGACATACATAGCACCATTGCCCCTGGCAACAATCCAATGTCGCCTCCCCTTTACCGTTGGGATACTCCACCCCCTTTTTACCCCCATCCCTGCTGGTGGGTTAACACCCCGTTTAGACCACTAGTCCACTCTGGGATATACCCTGTGGACTCCCCCACAGTTTCCTTAGGCACAACTCCCACAGTACAGTTTTATTTCTTTTGGGCTGTTACTGGCCCTTTGAGAGTATGTGTGACCTGGTTCACACTGTCCTTCTATTACACCACCAGCTCCTTCTGGCATCGATACCGCTGCTGTGGCAGCTACCAACCACCAGCACCTCCGACTGCCGCTCACAAGCTGCTGCTACTGCAGAACCTCTTCCTGCAAGTGTCTCGGTAGCTCCCACTACCACCAGTCTCTGCACGCTTCCGCTGCGCCATCTTCGTGGACCTCTGATCCACAGCAACCTTCGTAACCCCACCGAGTTACAGCCAGCTGCTTGTCACCTTCGTAACCCCACCGGGTTACAGCCAGACGTCTTCACCTGGTTATTTGTCATGCATGGAAAAAAACATCCACAAAAAAAAAAACCTGACCTCACTGCGTCTGTCCGCATTCTCCACCAAACTGTAGGGATCCGCTCTGGTAGGCAAGGGCCGGACCACAGTTATGAGGCAACACACAGGATTTAGAGTCCAAAAATCAATGTTTTACTGTCTTTTTAACACCAGGTAACAAAAAATCACAAAACATAAATGCATTCCAGCTTTCAATATCACTGTTCCCAGATGCACCCTTGCATGGGACGGGCTTGACTAAGCGGCTGCAGGCTAGCAGGGACCGCCAGGTGCCTTCCCGGGTGGTCTGGAACTCGCTTCCGGTGCTTACTGACACACTGTAACAGAAAGTAACACTTCCAGGCTAACTCCAGCCAAGCTCCTCAACAGAACCGCGTGGTTCTCAGTGTGGAACCGTCACAGGCTCCGCACACCCATGTGTCCATGAAAAGGGGTGGATTCACCGCACACTCAAATTGATGATCATGCAAGAAGGATTTATTTATATAACAGTATCCAATCCAAGGAGACAAATGTCAGTGCCGTATCAAATAAACGTATAATATACAGATACCCAACGTTTCGGCCCTCCAGGGCCTTACTCATGGGTTACTAAAGGAAACAAGTCAAGAGAATAAAGTGTGAGACAAATATATACAGTGACAAGATAAGGTAAATATACAATATGTACAAGTAGTAGACATGGACTGAATAATATATAGCACATTGAATATATGAAATAAATATTGGTCCAGGTATTGAAAAAGTGACAAGGTCTCTAAGATACATCACTTGGCTAATGACTAATGTAGACACAAGAAAATTACTCATAATGATATAACTAAAACAGCACAGTCGTATGGAGAACACAGGGATCATATAGTTTTTACCTTAATAATACGAGTACAACAGAGAGCTGGCACTTAATGACGATATAGAGCTCCTGGTTAAATTCTTTGTGGCACAACAGATGCTGTAAGTGATATTAAAGTCTATGATTAATAGTTCAGAAAAGAACAACTTTGATATTGGTCACTACATTAAAACTACAGCGTTTACCTGTATGAGGTAAATGGTAGTATAAGGTATGTCCTAGATGTAGTCTGAGAGTGCCCTAGTTGAAAAGTCAGTTGCCTATTTGTAGAATATAAACAGTTACAGGAATTGAAACCAGACAGAGGAGGGGAATAGCATAAAAAATTGGTCATACCTTGTCAATCAAAGAAATGGAGTAAAGGCGGCGCTTCAGCGTCCTGCCTGTGAGTTGCTAATGTGTATGGCCTGTTCAGAGGAGTATAAGGTTCAAATGAGAGACTGCACTAATTTGGTAATGAGGCGGTCAAAAAAATGTAGGAGACATACCGTCAAGAGTTGCTGCTGTGATACGTCGGCGGCGCTCCCGCGCCCTGCCTCGTCAGCTGGGTGGCCGAGTGATAATGTAGTGTTAGGAGGGGTTTATAAGTGGCGCCGTGTAACGCTGGACCGGATGTGCGTCATCCGGACCGGAAGTGACACGGCGTCCACTATCTGAGGTGCCTGCGCATGCGCAGATGCGTTGGCAACCGCCATCTTGTTGGTGGGCAAAGAAATATAGTGGCAAAAGGCCAATAATGATCACGCATGCGCGATGGTGGCGACAGGCGCCATGTTTGTGGTGGGAAAAGGAGCTAAAGAGAAAAGAGCAACGCAAACTGTATATGTGCTGTATTGAGATAACTAGTAAGAAGCAGGGGTATGAGAGGTACGATAATACATGGATACAAGAGAATATAGAAAAGGCCTGAGGGAGATTATATAAACAGAATAAGCTTAGGAATATGGGATGGAAAGATATAAATGAAGGAAAAGATAAAAGAAGATAAAAATGAAGATAAAAAATTGTTCAAAAATGAAATATAAAATAAAAAATGAAAAGAAGAAAACTTGAAAAAATGAAAAAATAAAAATAAAAACTAAAAAATAAAATGGAGAAAAGGTACAAACTGAAAGATGAAAATAAAAAATAAAAATACAAATAAAAAGAGGGGAATTATGAAAAATCACTAATGCCAATAAGAAAAAATGAAAATAAAAATAAAATAAAAATAGAAAAAATTCTGTAAATGAATAATTGAGGGTAAAATAAAAGTGAATTGAGAATAAAAATGAAAAACAAAAATAAAAATAAAAAATAAATAAAAATAAAAAATAAAATTCAAAAATAAAAAATGGAAGAGATAACGGTGTGACTTACCGATCAAAGAAGAGAATCAGCGTGTCTGAAAAAAATGGTACAGATATTAGACAAAAGTTCAGAATTAGATTATAGAAGCCAATCCATTTCCCTATTGAGGCCTCTGGGTGACAGTGTGTCTAACCTGTGTATCCAGTAGCTTTCTCTTAGCTTTAGTAGTCTCACACGATTCCCTCCTCTTCTAGATTTTGGTATATGCTCAATAATTTGATATTTTAATTGCGCCACAGTATGTTTGAATTTGGAGAAATGTTCCGGTAATGGTAACCAGGTCTTACCACAACGGATCGTTGATTTATGGCTTGCTATTCTGTCTTTCACGTGTTGAGTGGTCTCACCCACGTACAGGAGGCCACACGGACATTTGATGACATATACGACGAAATTAGAGTTACAGGTATAGTATCCATGGATAGGAAACGACTTGCCTGTACGTGGGTGAGTCACCGTGTCAGATCTAATAATGTTTGAGCAAGATGCACAGTTCAAGCATGGAAAAGTGCCGTGACGACGTGTGGAAAGTTGGCTTTGGATTAAATTAGGGCGAGAGCTCCCAATGTCGGCACGTACTAATTTATCTTTGATGTTCGTGGCTCTTTTGTTGCACATCAGTGTAGGTACCTTAAACGCTTCAATGGAAGGATATGCCCTAGACAACAGCGACCAATGTTTCCGTATAATAAAATGTACTTTGACATCAGCGGATGATACGTGTGGACGAAGGGTATTCTCTCTGTTTTGGTTGGAATAGGGTCAATAGGTGGCGGATTTAGAACACAAGATTTTTCCTGTTCTAGGAGCCTGGGGGGGTAGTTCCTTTCTTTGAATTTTTGTAATGATTCATCTAAGCGTCTAGGGAGTAGGTCCGAATTTGTGACAATCCTTGAAATGCGTGTGAATTGCGACCGAGGTAGGCTATCTTTGGTCGGTCTGGGAAGGCTACTCGAATAATGTAGTAGACTGTTACAATCAGTCGGTTTGGTGTAAAGATCCGTTGTTAGAACACCTAGAATATCCTTTTGTACCAATGTATCCAAAAAGGGGATAGTGTTTGAATCATACTGCATAGTGAATTGAAGATCTGGGTCTAAGGAATTCAGATATGAATGAAACGTATTCAATGACTCAGAAGTGCCTGACCAAATAAAGAAAATATCATCAATGTACCTGTGGTAGCATTGAATTGATTCCTTATAGGCTTCAGTAGGGCATATGAAATTTGACTCAAAATCGTGCATGTATGCATTTGCATAGGCTGGCGCTACGTTACTACCCATGGCAGTCCCACGTAGTTGTAAGTAATAGGTGTCTTCAAATAAAAAATAGTTCTCATGTAAAACCATAGTAAGGAGATCTATACAAAACTGAATGGATTTCTGGGACATAGTAGATGTCTCAAGTAGAGTTTTTGAGGCTCGTATGCCTTTAGTGTGAGAGATGGACGTATATAGGCTGTTAATATCCATTGTTACTAGTAGACTATCCGGAGAAGATGCTTTGAAATTCTTAATAATTCTTAAGAAATGCCCAGTATCTAATAGGAATGAATGAGTGGTCTTAACCAGTGGTGACAGAACCTTTTCAAGGAAGACTGAGAGCGGTGAAAGTACTGAATCGGTTGATGCTACGATGGGCCTACCGGGGGGATTAATGAGAGACTTGTGGATCTTGGGTAGGATATAAAAAACCGGAATGCTAGGATGTAGATTTGTAAGGAATGTCACGTTTTTTTTGTCAATGGTATTGTTATCAAGGTAAGTTCTAAGTAGGGATTGGATCCGACGATTGATCTCAAAAGTAGGGTCACCTGGGAGTGTTCGGTAAGTATGAGAATCAGAGAGTTGTCTCTTTACCTCCCTAATATAGAGGGAGCGTTCCAAAATGACGGTCGCGCCCCCCTTGTCAGCGGGTCAAGTCGTTGTTCATGAATTAATGATTTAACATCGCGGTCTACGAAAGAGATAAACGTCTCTGCGGCATGTGCTGTCTGCGGCGGGTTAAATGAACTTGGGTTGCGTAGTCCCAAGCTGTCGATGGAACATTCTGCTACGGAAATATTCGCACTGGGGGATATTTCAATCCTGGAGGTGTCCATCTTAGTCCCGAAGTACGTTTTGAGTCTAATCGTGCAATAGAACCGTTGGAGGTCCTTCTCCAGCTGGAAGGCATCCCAGTTTGGATTGGGACAGAATGATAGTCCTTTTTGTAATACACTAAGTTCGGCAGGGGAGAGTGTATGATTCGAAATATTGATCACCAGGTTCGACGGTGTCTTACCTGAGACCTGGTTGCCATTCTTTCGCCTCGATCGTCGCGTCTGTCGATGCGATGTAGTCCTCCCCTGCGGCCTTGACCTAAAAAATGGGACCTCGTAGAGCCAGTAGAAGAGTCGCTTTCTGTACTGAATGAACCCAGTCTTCGGTTCGGTTGACGACGCCAGGTATTCGGTCCAGAATAGTCGTTCCATCGATAAACTGTTATTGATATAATCGTCAGTGTCTCTTTGGAATTTTTGACGTTTTCTCTCTTGTAAGAATTTCTGTTGGTCAGATATGATTTTCTCAGTTTTCTCTTTAAGATTCGACCAATCAGAGGATGAGAGTGTTGAACTATATGATCCCTGTGTTCTCCATACGACTGTGCTGTTTTAGTTATATCATTATGAGTAATTTTCTTGTGTCTACATTAGTCATTAGCCAAGTGATGTATCTTAGAGAACTTGTCACTTTTTCAATACCTGGACCAATATTTATTTCATATATTCAATGTGCTATATATTATTCAGTCCATGTCTACTACTTGTACATATTGTATATTTACCTTATCTTGTCACTGTATATATTTGTCTCACACTTTATTCTCTTGACTTGTTTCCTTTAGTAACCCATGAGTAAGGCCCTGGAGGGCCGAAACGTTGGGTATCTGTATATTATACGTTTATTTGATACAGCACTGACATTTGTCTCCTTGGATTGGATACTGTTATATAAATAAATCCTTCTTGCATGATCATCAATTTGAGTGTGCGGTGAATCTACCCCTTTTCATTGTCATTGGTACCACTTAGGTCCAATTCACCAGCACCTCCATCATATTTCCTGAGTGCACGCCATTTCTACTCTATCACCCATGTGTCCAGTCCGGGTGCTATTCAGGACCCCCGTCCAACACCCCGGCTACCAAGCTCCAAGTTTCACCACGTGCTTCCAGGAATCCGATCCAACCCCAGGATCTTCCAACACTGACAGACCTTTCAGGAACCTTCCAGACAGCCCTATGCAGGACACACTTTCCACTGTCTCAGCCAGACTTCCAGAGACTTCTCAGTCTCCAACTCAATCTCCTCACCATGTGCCAAACACTGTCTTTCATACCTGTAGCCACTCCCCCAGCTAAGGCATGAAGCACATGGTCCGGTCACCTGTTCATGACCTCATCACAGGTCCTTCACAACACCTACAATCACCAGATTGCAACATTCATTCTCCCACCACCAGTGGGCGGTGTATGTGTGGTTAGCATGTCGCACCCAGCTCACAAGCTAACCCTGTAGGTTTACCCTTAACAATAATCAGAACTCTTATGGGACTACAAGTCCCAGAACAACGTTACTGACCTACGGCACAGAATAGCTCTCCGACACATACTTTCCATTTAGCACCATACCAGGGACTGGTTTCCCATCCATCTCATGCCTCCATGCATAATTTGAGCAACTCATACATCGCCCCCTAGGTGTCACATTAGTCACTACACCACATACCTTCCCCCTCTGTTCAAACTTGTGAGGTTGAACACCTGTTCCAACCCGAGGACCCTGAGACAGGTCACCCATGTCACCTTGCCCAACAAGTCAATTTTGGGCATCCTGCAACATTATCTCTTGGTTAGGCCTTCCCCGCCCCCAGCGGTCAGAAAGTCGGCCTTGTTTTTTTGTCGGTGTCACCAGACCCCTCCAGTACCGTCTCCTACGGTTGTTGCGGTCCTGAGTCCATCGTCCAATCAAGCTCACTCCTTGATCTGAGTCGGACTCTCTATCTCTTTGTCCGCCACCGAGTCTCACACTTCGGTCACTCTGCCCTGAGCTAACAGAATCGCCATCTCTACCCTCAGTGTTTCAGCTCGTCTACTACCAGTCCCCAGAGAAGCCTCTTGTTTCTCTATATCTTAGGCTGGAAGCAGTCGCCATCTTCATTTCAACTCCTGCAGCTGTTCCTTTATCTGCTTTCTTCCTGAGATCAGCTGCTCTACATCTCGTAGGTACGTCACTCGATACTCCAGGAGCGTTCGGATGTTCTTCAGACTCTCCACTGAGCCCACACCAATGAATGGAACCATGTCTTCTTCTTCTCCAGCCACCTTGATCTCGCCATCAGCTGGAATCCTCACTCTCCTTACACCGGATCTATCCACCATCTCCTGCATCACTTTTCCAAGTCTTCCAACGACTCTCCCCACCAGATTTCTCGGTACCGGAATTATCTCTTCTACTAAGCCCAGCTGATTTTGATCTTCCTTCGCCTCCTCCAGACGTCGAGCGGCTTTCATGTTACTCAACATAATCATCTGTTTCGCGTGGAGACACTACAGATGCATATCCTTCAGGACAGCCACCAGCTTCTCTGTGTCTTCCCCATCTGCCAGGATCACCAACTGGTTCGTCTCTGGTGCCCAGTTCACATTATCGGCTTTTACCGCCTCTCATGCACCCCTTCACTGGTACAGGCTGCTCGCAAGTCTGTAGGTACCTTTATCACACACCTAAAGAGTGAAGTCTTCTCCTCCTCCTGAGACTCACGTTCTTCATGACCCCTTGCCCAGATGGGCACTGGCACTTCCGCCTGGTCATCACTCGGGCATGGCCACTGTACATCTTCAACCCGCAACTTCTCCTTCTGCAGACCCCTTACTGCTTCTCTGAGCACCTCCATCTCTTCTCCCAAGGTCCTACCCACACTTTGCCACATAGACAGGTGACTTCTGAGCTCTGAGACTACTTTCTCCAGCTCATCCACTCTATGTTCCGCAGTTTGCCTCAGGGCCTTTTCTTGTTCGATCTCCTCCTTCATGGTCTTTAGTTCAGCCGACTTTTGCTTCTCACCAGACACTTTGTTAGCCATGTTCTGCTTTATGGCCGCAACCTCGGCCTCCAGGTGGCGCACCTGCTCCAACTTTACAGCGTTGGCGCCTTCCGTATCTGACCCCATCAACCTTTCTTGAGGCTCCACCCTCTCCGGCTCTTCAGGTCTGGAAGCGTACTCACATCTTGCACAATCGCATCAGTCATAGGTTTTTCTTTATTACCATCCTTAGTACATGCAATGTGTTCCGGCGCCTTGCGCCCTTTGTGTCTCCGATTACGGGAGGATTTTTTCTCCTTGTGGGGCTTTTCCTCACTGTACTCCCTTTCTCTATTAAAGTCACAGCCTGAGACACAATCTGAGTCACCTCCCACCTGGCACCCGTCAAGAGACTTCAGGTCTGTCCGTTGGGTAACCCTTTCCACTTGTGTCATTGTCTACTATGTCACCGAGTTGGTCAGACCCGTCCACTTTGGGAGGTGTCACTGTACTTATACACATTGCCCCAACAGTACAGAGACCTCTATTCAGTGGCTGTAGAGGAATTTCCCCCTCCCACAATTCTGAGAACAGCCCAGAGTCCCGGCCTATTACCACGGACAAGCTAAGTTTGGAACTAAAGCTGCCTTATGGTTTTTACTGTCTGTGACCGTCTCTAGTATCACAAAGGCCCCTTCATGTTCTCTAGTGGACCCATGGATGCAGGTGACCTTGATCTTTCTTGTGGTTATAAAGTTATCGGGTGCAGCCCTCACTACGGTCACAGAGCTTCTCGAATCGATCAGTCCGTATACCTCCTCCTCACCATTCATCAGCAGGCCACACCCACGTAGCCTCTCACTGGAGGTAATTCAAATGACAGACTGGACATACATAGCACCATTGCCCCTGGCAACAATCCAATGTCGCCTCCCCTTTACCGTTGGGATACTCCACCCCCTTTTTACCCACCGGGTTACAGCCAGACGTCTTCACCTGGTTATTTGTCATGCATGGAAAAAAACATCCACAAAAAAAAAAACCTGACCTCACTGCGTCTGTCCGCATTCTCCACCAAACTGTAGGGATCCGCTCTGGTAGGCAAGGGCCGGACCACAGTTATGAGGCAACACACAGGATTTAGAGTCCAAAAATCAATGTTTTACTGTCTTTTTAACACCAGGTAACAAAAAATCACAAAACATAAATGCATTCCAGCTTTCAATATCACTGTTCCCAGATGCACCCTTGCATGGGACGGGCTTGACTAAGCGGCTGCAGGCTAGCAGGGACCGCCAGGTGCCTTCCCGGGTGGTCTGGAACTCGCTTCCAGTGCTTACTGACACACTGTAACAGAAAATCACACTTCCAGGCTAACTCCAGCCAAGCTCCTCAACAGAACCGTGTGGTTCTCAGTGTTGGACCGTCACAGGCTCCGCACAACCATGTGTGCTGTCCGGGTGCTATTCAGGACCCCCGTCCAACACCCCGGCTACCAAGCTCCAAGTTTCACCACGTGCTTCCAGGAATCCGATCCAACCCCAGGTTCTTCCAACACTGACAGACCTTCCAGGAACCTTCCAGGCAGCCCTATGCAGGACACACTCTCCACTGTCTCAGCTAGACTTCCAGAGACTTCTCAGTCTCCAACTCAATCTCCTCACCATGTGCCAAACATTGTCTTTCATACCTGTAGCCACTCCCCCAGCTAAGGCATGAAACACATGGTCCGGTCAGGTCACCTGTTCATGACCTCATCACAGGTCCTTCACAACACCTACAATCACCAGATTGCAACATTCATTTTCCCACAACCAGTGGGCGGTGTATGTGTGGTTAGCATGTCTCATCCAGCTCACAAGCTAACCCTGTAGGTTTACCCTTAACAACAATCAGAACTCTTATGAGACTACAAGTCCCAGAACAACATTACTGACCTACGGCACAGAATAGCTCTGCAACACATACTTTCCATTTAGCACCATACCAGGGACTGGTTTCCCATCCATCTCATGCCTCCATGCATAATTTGAGCAACTTATACAACGCCCTCTAGGTGCCACATTAGTCACTACACCACAATACATATAACATACAACACAGAACATACATACAACACATAACATACAGTACATACATATAAAATACAACACATAACATACATATAACATACAACACATAGCATACAGTTCATACATATAACACATAACATACAGAACATACATATAACACATAACATAGAATCATAGAATCATAGAATCATAGAATGGTAGAGTTGGAAGGGACCTCCTGGGTCATCTGGTCCAACCCCCTGCTCAAAGCAGGATTCTCTAAATCATCCCAGACAGATGTCTATCCATCCTCTGTTTGAAGACTTCCATTGAAGGAGAACTCACCACCTCTTGTGGCAGCCTGTTCCACTCATTGATCACCCTAACTGTCAAAAAGTTTTTTCTAATATCTAATCTGTGTCTCCTCCCATTCAGTTTCATCCCATTGCTTCTAGTCTTTCCTTGCGCAAATGAGAATAAAGATGATCCTTCTACAATGTGACAGCCCTTGAGATATTTGTAGACAGCTATTAAGTCTCCTCTCAGTCTTCTTTTTTGCAAGCTAAACATTCCCAAATCCTGCAACCGTTCCTCATAGGACATGGTTTGCAGACCGGTCACCATTCTGGTGGCTCTTCTCTGAACTTGCTCCAGTTTGTTGATGTCTTTTTTAAAATGTGGTGCCCAAAACTGGACACAGTATTCCAGATGAGGTCTGACCAAAGAGGAGTAGAGGGCAATAATGACCCCACGTGATCTAGACTGTATGCTTCTGTTGATACATCCTAGAATTGCATTTGCCTTTTTTGCTGCTGCATCACACTGTTGACTCATGTTAAGTCTGTGATCAATTAGTATACCCAAGTCTTTTTCACATGTGCTGTTACTTAGCCCTATTCCTCCCATTTTGTATATGCTTTTTTCATTTTTATTGCCCAGATGTAGTACTTTGCATTTTTCCCTGTTAAAATCCATTCTGTTAGTTGCTGCCCACTGCTCCAGTTTATGTATATCTTTTTGAATCCTCTCTCTCTCTTCTCTAGTATTAGCTACCCCTCCTAGCTTTGTGTCATCAGCAAATTTGATCAGTTTACCCTCAATTCCTTCATCTAAATCATTGATAAAGATGTTGAACAATACAGGGCCCAAAACAGAGCCTTGTGGTACCCCACTTGAGACATTCTTCCAACTGGATGTGCAGCCATTTACAACCACTCTTTGGGTCCGATCACTAAGCCAGTTATGAATCCACCTAACAGTTGCCTTGTCCATTCCATACTTAGTCATTTTTTCAATAAGGATTGTGTGAGATACTTTGTCAAATGCTTTGCTGAAGTCAAGATATACTATATCTACAGCATTTCCCTGATCCACCCAGTCAGTGATTCTGTCATAGAAGGAAATTAAGTTAGTCTGACATGACTTATTAGTTACAAACCCATGCTGACTCTGTTTAATCACTTCATTCTTATCCAGGTACTTACATACATGTTCTTTAATAATTTGTTCAAAGATCTTTCCTGGTATAGAAGTCAGACTCACCGGCCTGTAGTTCCCTGGGTCCACCTTCTTCCCCTTTTTGAAGATAGGAACAACATTTGCTCTTCTCCAGTCTTCTGGGACTTCTCCTGTTCTCCAAGAATTTTCAAAGATTATGGACAGTGGTTCAAGAATTTCTTCTGCTATCTCCTTCAGTACCCTGGGGTGTAATTCATCTGGACCTGGAGACTTGAATTCATTTAGGTTAGCTAAGTGTTTCCTAACTGTCTTTCTGTTTATAGATATCCTGGATTCTTCTATTCCTTTAATAGGACAGTGAAGATCAGTTGATGTTACATTTCCTTTCTGAGAGAAAACAGATGCAAAATAGGAATTTAAAAGTTCAGCCTTCTCAACATCCTGACTTACCATTTCATCATTTTCATCCTGTAAAAATCCTATAGCATCTTTGACTTTTCTTTTACTTTTGACGTATCCCCAAAATCCTTTTTTGTTGCTTTTGACGTCAGTTGCAAGCCTTAATTCATTGTCAGCTTTAGATAATCTGATTTGTGCCCTGCAGGTTCTGCAGACGGCATTATATTCTTCTTTAGATATGCCTCCCTCTTTCCATTTGATAAACATTTCTTTCTTCCTTTTTAGCATGTGTTTAAGTTCTATGTTCATCCATCCTGGTTTCCTTAAATGCTTCCCATTCTTCCCTCTTTTCGGAATTGTTAACGATTGTGCTTTGAGAATCTCATTTTTCAAGATTTTCCATCCTTCCTGGACATTTTTGTCCTTAAGGATATCCAGCCATTGGATCCCTCCAATTCTCTTTCTGAGTTCCTTAAAATCTGCCTTTCTGAAATCTAACCTTGACGTCTGAGTCTTCACAGGTCTTCCTCCTCTTGTTATCCAAAATTCTAAAATAGCATGGTCACTACCTCCTAGGGTCCCAGCCACTCTTACCTCCTCCACCATTTCCTCCCTGTTTATGAGGATTAGATCCAAGGTAGCAGATCCCCTTGTTTTCTCCATTACCTTTTGGAAGATAAAGTTGTCAGCAAGAGAGGATAAGAATTTCCTGGACCTGTTAGTTTTGCCTGAGAGAGATTCCCAACAAATGTCTGGATAGTTGAAATCTCCCATGACCACTATGTCATATTTTTTGGAGAACTTGGCCATTTGATGCATAAAGAGTTCATCCATATCTTCAGCTTGCACAGGCGGCCTGTAGTAAATGCCTACAATGGTGTCCTTTCCATTGTTCTGTCCTTGTATTCTTACCCAAACAGTTTCCACAGAACTCCCAATCTCTGAAGCTTCAATCTCTGTGCAGATGTACGCTTTTCTAACATACAATGCAACACCTCCTCCTCGTTTATCAAGTCTGTTTCTTGCAAATAAGTTGTAACCTTCTAGCCTTGTATTCCAATCATGTGTATCGTCCCACCAAGTCTCAGTGATTCCAATGACATCATATTTCTTCTCCTGCGTTAGTAGCTCCAGTTCTCCTTGTTTGTTGCCCATGCTTTGTGCATTCGTATAGAAACACTTTAGTTTGTGATTGGTTTCTCTTTCTTCAATATTTTTATTATGTAGATTTTTTTGTCTTTGTTCTTCCCCTTCACTTCTAATAGCAGAGTTCTCAATAGGATTTGTCAGGTGTATGGCTTTTGCTGGCGTTTTGCTTCCCTTCCCACATTGTTCTAGTTTAAAGCTCTCCTGATGAGTGTAGCAAGGCGACTTCCAAATACATGTTTTCCAGTCTTCGTAAGGTGCACCCCATCTCTAGCAAGTAGTCCATCGTACAGGTAATTCACTCCGTGATCCAGAAATCCAAATCCTTGCTGACGGCACCATCGACGTAGCCAGTTGTTCACCTGCAGAATCTTATTCCACCTCCTTGTTCCATGGCCATCCACTGGAAGGATGGAGGAGAAGACCACCTGCGCTCCCAGTTCTTTCACTTTCTTACCTAAGTTTTCAAAGTCACTGCAGATGGTTTCCAGGTCACTTCTTGTGGTGTCATTTGTCCCCACATGTATTAGCAGGAATGGGTAGTCATCTTTAGGTCTGAAGAGTCCTGATATCCTGTCAGACACATCTTTAATTTTTGCACCTGGAAGACAGCACATTTCTCTTGAGGTTATATCTGGTCTGCAGATAGCAGCCTCTGTTCCTCTCAACAGGGAATCCCCCATGACAACAACTCTCCGTTTCTTCTTCACAACATTTTTCTTTCTCCATTCAGGAGGACTCTGAGGGCGTACAAGGTTACTCTTTGTGGGCAAAGTCTTATCCTGATGTATTTCTTCATCGTTCTCCTGTGTAAGAGCCTGGTACTGGTTTCTGAGCAGAATTGGTGCTGACTGCCTCCTGATCCTCCTGCTTCTTTGGGTCACATGCTTCCATTCCTCTGTTTCTTCAGTTGCACTTCGAATTTCTTCTCTTTCTGTACCATGAAGAGATAATTCTGCTCTGTCTAAGAACTCTTCACCTTCCTTAATGGTCTTCAATGTAGATAACCTCTCTTCCAGATTTTGCAACTTTTCCTCCAACAGGGACACAAGCTTGCATTTGTGGCATGTGAAATTTGGCTTTTCCACTGGTAAGTCTATGAACATGTAGCAAGAAATGCAGCTCACCACATGGCTCCTGGCCTCTTCCATGTTCTTATTGTTCAAGAGATAATCAAGCGGTGAAATATAAGCCAATGTTCTCCTTTCAGCTGCAACAGCCAAAATCCAGTGTTCCTTGAGCTCGCGGAGACTCTTCACTTATCCCAGAAGGCACTGGGAATATGCAAATTATCTCCTCGGGACTCCTCCCCTGGTTTACTGATGTCATCCTTTCAGCTACAACAGCCAAAATCCAGTGTTCCTTGAGCTCGCGGAGACTCTTCACTTATCCCAGAAGGCACTGGGAATATGCAAATTATCTCCTCGGGACTCCTCCCCTGGTTTACTGATGTCCTCCTTTCAGCTGCAACAGCCAAAATCCAGTGTTCCTTGAGCTCGCCGAGACTCTTCACTTATCCCAGAAGGCACTGGGAATATGCAAATTATCTCCTCGGACTCCTCCCCTGGTTTACTGATGTCCTCCTTTCAGCTGCAACAGCCAAAATCCAGTGTTCCTTGAGCTCGCGGAGATTCTTCACTTATCCCAGAAGGCACTGGGAATATGCAAATTATCTCCTCGGGACTCCTCCCCTGGTTTACTGATGTCCTCCTTTCAGCTGCAACAGCCAAAATCCAGTGTTCCTTGAGCTCGCGGAGACTCTTCACTTATCCCAGAAGGCACTGGGAATATGCAAATTATCTCCTCGGGACTCCTCCCCTGGTTTACTGATGTCCTCCTTTCAGCTGCAACAGCCAAAATCCAGTGTTCCTTGAGCTCGCCGAGACTCTTCACTTATCCCAGAAGGCACTGGGAATATGCAAATTATCTCCTCGGGACTCCTCCCCTGGTTTACTGATGTCCTCCTTTCAGCTGCAACAGCCAAAATCCAGTGTTCCTTGAGCTCGCGGAGACTCTTCACTTATCCCAGAAGGCACTGGGAATATGCAAATTATCTCCTCGGGACTCCTCCCCTGGTTTACTGATGTCCTCCTTTCAGCTGCAACAGCCAAAATCCAGTGTTCCTTGAGCTCGCGGAGACTCTTCACTTATCCCAGAAGGCACTGGGAATATGCAAATTATCTCCTCGGGACTCCTCCCCTGGTTTACTGATGTCCTCCTTTCAGCTGCAACAGCCAAAATCCAGTGTTCCTTGAGCTCGCGGAGACTCTTCACTTATCCCAGAAGGCACTGGGAATATGCAAATTATCTCCTCGGGACTCCTCCCCTGGTTTACTGATGTCCTCCTTTCAGCTGCAACAGCCAAAATCCAGTGTTCCTTGAGCTCGCGGAGACTCTTCACTTATCCCAGAAGGCACTGGGAATATGCAAATTATCTCCTCGGGACTCCTCCCCTGGTTTACTGATGTCCTCCTTTCAGCTGCAACAGCCAAAATCCAGTGTTCCTTGAGCTCGCGGAGACTCTTCACTTATCCCAGAAGGCACTGGGAATATGCAAATTATCTCCTCGGGACTCCTCCCATATAACACATAGCATACAGAACATACATACAACATAAAAAACAAAACATACATACAACACATAACATATAGAACATACATATAACATACAACACATAACATACATATAACATACAACACATAGCATACAGTTCATACATATAGCACAGAACATAAAGAACATACATATAACACATAATATACAGAACATACATATAACACATAACATACAGAACATACATACAACATACAACACAGAACATACATACAACACATAACATACAGAACATACATATAACATACAACACATAACATATAGTACATACATATAACACATAACATACAGAACATACATATAACATACAACACATAACATACAGTACATACATATAACACAAAACATACAGAACATACATATAACACATAACATATAGAACATACATATAACATACAACACATAACATACAGTACATACATATAACACATACTGTAACATACAGTACATACATATAACATACAACACATAACATAACATTCATATAACATACAACACATAACATACAGTACATACATATAACACATAACATACAGAACATACATATAACATACAACACAGAACATACATATAACATACAACACATAACATACATACAGGTCCTTCTCAAAAAATTAGCATACAGTGCTAAATTTCATTATTTTCCATATTGTAATGATTACAATTAAACTTTCATATATTTTAGATTCATTACACACCAACTGAAATTTGTCAGGTCTTTTATTGTTTTAATACTGATGATTTTGGCATACAACTCCTGATAACCCAAAAAACCTGTCTCAAAAAATTAGCATATCAAGAAAAGGTTCTCTAAACGACCTATTACCCTAATCTTCTGCATCAACTAATTAACTCTAAACACATGCAAAAGATTCCTGAGGCTTTTAAAAACTCCCTGCCTGGTTCATTACTCAAAACCCCCATCATGGGTAAGACTAGCGACCTGACTGATGTCAAGAAGGCCATCATTGACACCCTCAAGCAAGAGGGTAAGACCCAGAAAGAAATTTCTCAACAAATAGGCTGTTCCCAGAGTGCTGTATCAAGGCACCTCAATGGGAAGTCTGTTGGAAGGAAACAATGTGGCAGAAAACGCTGTACAACGAGAAGAGGTGACCGGACCCTGAGGAAGATTGTGGAGAAGGACCGATTCCAGACCTTGGGGGACCTGAGGAAGCAGTGGACTGAGTCTGGTGTAGAAACATCCAGAGCCACCGTGCACAGGCGTGTGCACGAAATGGGCTACAGGTGCCGCATTCCCCAGGTAAAGCCACTTTTGAACCATAAACAGCGGCAGAAGAGCCTGACCTGGGCTACAGAGAAGCAGCACTGGACTGTTGCTAAGTGGTCCCAAGTACTTTTTTCTGATGAAAGCTAATTTTGCATGTCATTCGGAAATCAAGGTGCCAGAGTCTGGAGGAAGACTGGGGAGAAGGAAATGCCAAAATGCCTGAAGTCCAGTGTCAAGTACCCACAGTCAGTGATGGTGTGGGGTGCCATGTCAGCTGCTGGTGTTGGTCCACTGTGTTTCATCAAGGGCAGGGTCAATGCAGCTAGCTATCAGGAGATTTTGGAGCACTTCATGCTTCCATCGGCTGAAATGCTTTATGGAGATGAATATTTCATTTTTCAGCACGACCTGGCACCTGCTCACAGTGCCAAAACCACTGGTAAGTGGTTTACTGACCATGGTATTACTGTGCTCAATTGGCCTGCCAACTCTCCTGACCTGAACCTCATAGAGAATCTGTGGGATATTGTGAAGAGAAAGTTGAGAGACGCAAGACCCAACACTCTGGATGAGCTTAAGGCCTCTATCGAAGCATCCTGGGCCTCCATAACACCTCAGCAGTGTCACAGGCTGATTGCCTCCATGCCACGCCGCATTGAAGCAGTCATTTCTGCAAAAGGATTCCCGACCAAGTATTGAGTGCATAACTGAACTTTATTATTTGATGTTTTTTTTGTTTGTTTTTAAAAAACACTTTTATTTTATTGGACGGTTGAAATATGTTAATTTTTTGAGACAGGTTTTTTGGGTTATCAGGAGTTGTATGCCAAAATCATCAGTATTAAAACAATAAAAGACCTGACAAATTTCAGTTGGTGTGTAATGAATCTAAAATATATGAAAGTTTAATTCTAATCATTACATTATGGAAAATAATGAAATTTAGCACTATATGCTAATTTTTTGAGAAGGACCTGTATAACATACAGAACATGCATATAACACATAACATACAGAACATACATATTTAACATACAACACATAATATACAGAACATACATATATCATATAATATATAAAACATACATATAACATACAACCCATAACATTCAGAACATACATATAACACATAACATACAGAACATAACATACAGAACATGCACATAACATATAACATACAGAACATACACATAACATACAACACATATCATAGAGTACATACTCATCAATCACCTATTCCCCGATGCCATCGTCTCCAGTAATAAAAATAAATAATAAAGCAACCTATACATCACCTGTCCGCCATAGTCCATATAATAACGAGTGTCCCACGACGATCTCCGGCATAGAACACTGACATCGGGTCACTTCCCGTTCACTTCCCGTCACTTCCGTTCATTCTCTCACTGGTAATGCTGTGTGAGAAAATTCCCACGTAGCATTGCCATAAAGTGAGAGAACGAACTCAGTGATGCACTGCAGGAGACATTGTCTCCTGTCAGTGCATCACTGGGAGACCCTACAGAGCAGTGGCATCACCTGATGTCACTGTTCTATAGGGGAGACCGTTGTGGTACATTCGCTATTAATTGGACTGCGTCGGACAGGGAGTATACGGTTGTTTTATTTTTTTACGTTTTATTACAGGAGATCGAGGGCGTCGCTTGGATCTGAGCGTATAATAAAGAGATGAAAACCGTGTTGTTTTTTATTTCATTAAAATAATTTATTCTTATGCGTGTGTTGTTTTTTAACCCTTTATTAATTTAAGATTGATAATGGATAGGCGTCTTATTGACGCCTCTCTATTATTAACCGGGCTTAATATCACCTTACAATAGCAAGGTGATATTAACCCCTTATTACCACATATCCCACCGCTACAGGGGAGTGGGAAGAGAGGGGCTAAGTGCCAGAATTGGCGCATCACACGGATGCGCCAATTCTGGGGCAGCTGGGTGCTGGTATTTTTAGCCAGGGGGGTGCGCCAATATCCATGGCCCCTTCCTAGGCTATGAATATCAGCCTGCAGCTGTCTGCATAGCCTTTCTGGCTTTAAACTACTCGAGGACCCCACGACATTTTTTTGTGAGTCCCCCTATTTTAATAGCCAGTAAAGGCTAGCTGTGGGTTGATATTCAAAGCCTGGGAATCTCCATGGGTATTAACCCTTTCCCAGGCTAGAAACATTGGCCTGAGCCATCGGCTTTCCCCCTCTGGCGCAAAAAATTGCACGGGAGCCTACGCCATTTTTTTTCTCATTTTTTAAAAAATGTACGCTATTGCGTGAAGATTTTTTGTGTGTGCGTGTGCGCGTGGGTCTTTAACTATTTATATAACATTCTATCTATTATCTATTTATTTTCTATCTTTCTATCTATCTATCTATCTATCTTTCTTTCTATCTATCTATCTATCTATCTATCTATCTATTTATCTATCTATCTATCTTCTGCACTTTCAATTATTCTGCTGCCACATCCTGCTCTTTCCTACCATTATAATAAAGGTGGACTCTGTGTCATTCATCTGTGATATCTATTATCCAACTTTGTCTTCATTTTGATTATTACCATATCTATGTTGTTTTTTAAACAAAATATGATTGAATTTTTGGGAGGAAATTTTTTGCTCTTCTTTTTTTCTTTTGGTATGATGTTGCATTATGGGAGCATCCCAAGTAATTACAGCTCCCATCACCACTTCGTATTGTGTGTGACAGCTGAAAATATGGTTTCTTTTCAGAAGATATTTTTTTATAACAGCAGTATGAATATTGATTATAATTAGCCATAATAAGCTAACCTAATATAACTGTTGTTGTGTATTCCCTGCTTATACACAGCTAAAATTATCTCCCTAATTCACCAGCACCTCTCCCTGTTTTGCTTGTCCGTTGCACAGCATCACTAGTCTTAAATATATCTGATGACGCTATGCTGCCAGCCAATTAAAGTAATGCCTCAATCTATTTCCTCATAGATTGTAGGATTGTGAGCTCCTCCCTTTGGTATATGATTTACTCTGTAATGTCTTTTTTGCCTGTACAAGTCTTCTCTAAAATGTAAAGTGCTGCATATTACATGTACATGTTACTGCATTGTTACTGATTTGCTCCTAAAAATCAAAATTTAAAATTGTATTATTTTGTTAGTGTTTTGTTAATCCACCTATGGCTTTCAAAACTCCCTGAATCCTTCTTGGCATGCTTTCAATTATATTCAAGTATGACTATACCAAAATCTGATCCCCGGTCTCTTCTACATATTCCTAAAGTTGGTGCATACTGGTCAACTCACTTGGGTATGTATACAGCTTTTTCTACAACTTTACCCACAAGTGTTCAATTGGGTTGAGGTCTAGGGGTTATTCCAGCACCTCTACTTCATTGTCATTGAACCATTTCTTCGCCAATCTTGACACATGCTTGGGGTCCTTGCTCTGCTGGAACACTATGTCATCCTTTTCATACCTATAGTACTCAAGAGTACAAATTAACTCATTTTTTGGTACACTAACTTATAGCTCAGCATTAAGACCTTCATCGATCCTGGTCAAGTATCCAATGCCTTTAGCTATGAAACAAACCCATATCTTCTGACTTCCTCCTCCTAGTTTGTCAGTTCCTTCAATTTCTCAGTCAGTTAGCCGCTTTTTTCCATGTTTCATCCAGACCCATTTTCATCCATCAGAGCTCAGTCCATTAACCCTTTACTGCCATCGGACGTACTATCCCGTCCATGGTACCTGGGCCCGTATGACCGTGGACGGGATAGTACGTCCCGTGCGATCGGACGCACTCCCGGGGGGAGCGCAGCCGATCGCGGCAGGGTGTCAGCTGATTATCACAGCTGACACCCAGCACTATGTGTCAGGAGCGGTCATGGACCGCTCCCGGCACATTAACCCCTGGCACACCGCGATCAAACATGATCGCGGTTCACCCGGGGCACAGGGGAGGACCGCGCAGGCAGGGGGCTCCCTGCGCGCTCCCCTGAGACCCTCAGAGCAGCGCGATGTGTCACGCTGTTCCGAGGGTCCGTCCTCCCTCCAGGTCCCCGGATCCAAGATGGCGCCGGGGTCCTGCAGGGAGGCGGCTTCCTCAGTGCCTGCTGAGAGCAGGCACTGAGAAGCCTGCAGCGATGCCAGAGCGATCGCTGGTGTGACAGAGTGCTGTGCACACTGTCACACCAGCGATCTGCTAAAATACAGTGATGTCCCACCCTGGGACAAAGTAAAAAAGTTTAAAAAATGAAAATAAAAAGTGGTAAAAAAAATCATAAAAGAAAAAAAAATATTCCCCAATAAATTCATTTCTTCCTGTAAATAAAAAAAACAAAACAATAAAAGTACACGTATTTGGTATCGACGCGTCCGTAACGACCCCCCCTATAAAACTATCCCACTAGTTAACCCCTTTAGTGAACCCCTTAAAAAAAAAAAAAACTAAGCAAAAAATCAATGCTTTATCATCATACCGCCGAACAAAAAGTGGAATAACACGCGATCAAAAAGACCGATATAAATAAACATGGTACCGCTGAAAACGTCATCTTGTACTGCAAAAAACGAGCCATCATACAGCATCATCAGCGAAAAAATAAAAAAGTTATAGCTCGCAGAATAAAGCGATGCAAAAATAATAATTTTTTAGATAAAATTGCTTTTATTCTATAAAAGCCCCAAAACATAAAAAAATGATATAAATGAGGTATAACCGTAATCGTACTGACCCGAAGAATAAAACTGCTTTATCAATTTTACCACACGCGAAACGGTATAAACGCCTCCCCCAAAAGAAATTCATGAATTGCTGATTTTTGTTCATTCTAACCTCCCAAAAATCGAAGTAAAAAGCGATCAAAAAACGTCACATGCTCAAAAATGGTACCAACAAAAACGTCACCTCGTCCCGCAAAAAATAAGACCTCACATGACTCTGTGGGCCAAAATATGCAAAAATTATAGCTCTCAAAATGTGGTGATGCAAAAAGCTACTTTTTGCAATAAAAAGCGTCTTTTAGCGTGACAGCTGCAAATCATAAAAACCTGCTATAAATAGTAAATCAAACCCCCCTATATCACACCCCTTAGTTAGGGAAAAATAATAAAATTTAAAAAATTTATTTATTTCCATTTTTCCATTATGGTTAGGGTTGCGGCTAAAGTTAGGGTTAGGGTTGGCGCTAAAGTTAGGATTAGGGTTAGGGTTGGGATTAGGGTTAGGGGTGTGTTAGGATTAGGTTTGTGGTTAGGGTTGGGACTAGGGTTAGGGGTGTGTTGGGGTTAGGGTTGGAGTTAGAATTGGGGGGTTTCTGCTGTTTAGGCACATCAGGGGCTCTCCAAATGTGACATGGCGTCTGATCTCAATTCCAGTCAATTCTGCGTTGAAAAAGTCAAACGGTGCTCCTTCACTTCTGAGCTCTGCCATGCGCCAAAACAGTAGTTTACCCCCACATATGGGGTATCAGCGTACTCTGTACCCAAGAGTTATTGTGCAATTTGTCCTATTTCTTCTGTTACCCTTGGGAAAATAAAAAACTGGGGGCGAAAATATCATTTTTGTAAAAAAAAATGATTTTTTTTTTTTTACGGCTGTATGTTATAAACTTCTATGAAGCACTTGGGGCTTCATAGCGCTCACCACACATCTAGATAAGTTCCTTGTGGGGTCTATTTCCAAAAATGGGGTCACCTGTGGGGGGTTTCCACTGTTTAGGCGCATCAGGGGCTCTCCAAATGCGACATGACGCCCCAGACCATTCCATCAAGTCTGTAATCCAAAACGTCACTACTTCCCTTCCGAGCCCTGACGTGCGCCCATACAGTGTTTTCTCCCACATATTGGGTATCAGCGTACTCAGGACAAATTGGACAACAACTTTTGGGTCCAATTTCTCCTGTTACCTTTGAAAATAAAATATTTGGGGTGAAAAAAATCATTTTTGTAAAAAAAAAGGATTTTTTATTTTTACGGCTGTACGCTATAAACTTCTGTGAAGCACTTCGGGCTTCAAAGTGCTCACCACACATCTAGATAAGTTCCTTGTGGGGTCTATTTCCAAAATGGGGTCACTTGTGGGGGGTTTCCACTGTTTAGGCGCATCAGGGCTCTCAAATGCGACATGACGCCCCAGACCATCCATCAAGTCTGCAATCCAAAACGTCACTACTTCCTTCCGAGCCCAACGTGCGCCCATACAGTAGTTTACTCCCACATATTGGGTATCAGCGTACTCAGGACAAATTGGACAACAACTTTTGGGGTCCAATTTCTCCTGTTACCTTGTGAAAATAAAATATTTGGGGGCAAAAAAATCATTTTGTAAAAAAAAAAAAGATTTTTTATTTTACGGCTGTACGTTATAAACTTCTGTGAAGCACTTGGGGGTTCAAAGTGCTCACCACACATCTAGATAAGTTCCTTGAGGGTCTAGTTCCAAAATGGTGTCATTTGTGGTGGGTTTCCACTGTTTAGGCAGATCAGGAGCTCTCCAAACACGACATGGCATCCAGCCAATTCTGCGTTGAAAAAGTCAAACGGCGCTCCTTCCCTTCCAAACTCTGCCATGCACCCAAACAGTGGTTTACCCCCATATGGGGTATCAGCGTACTCAGGACAAATTGCACAATAACTTTTGGAGTCTTGTTACCCTTGGGAAAATAAAAATTGGGGTGAAAAGATCAATTTTGTGGAAAAAATATGATTTTTTAATTTTACGGCTCTACGTTATAAACTTGTGTGAAGCACTTGGGGGTTCAAATTGCTCACCAAAGATCTAGATAAGTTCCTTAGGGGGTCTAGTTTCCCAAATGGGGTCACTTGTGGGGGGTTTCCACTGTTTAGGCACATCAGGGACTCTCCAAATGCAACATGGCATCTAATCTCAATTCCAGCCAATTTTGGTTGGAAAAAGTCAAATGGTGCTCCTTCCCTTCTGAGATCTGCTGTGCGCCCAAACAGTGGTTCCCCCCATATGGGGTATCAGCGTACTCAGGACAAATTGGACAACAACTTTTGAGGTCCAATTTCTCCTGTTACCTATGGGAAAATAAAAAATTAGTGACTAAGAGATAATTTTTTGGGAAAAAAATAGGATTTTTTATTTTCATGCCCGGGCATTATAAACTTGTGTGAAGCACTTGGGGGTTCAAAGTGCTCACCAAAGATCTAGATAAGTTCCTTAGGGGATCTAGCTTCCAAAATGGGGTCACTTGTGGGGGGTTTCCACTGTTTAGGCTCATCTGGGCACTACAAGTGGAACATGACCCCCATCAATGTTTGCATTCCAAAACGTTACTGCTTCCTTTCCAAGCCCTGCCATGCGCCCAAACAGTTCCCCCCCACATATTAGGTATCAGCGTACTCAGGACAAATTGGACAACAACTTTGGGGTCCAATTTCCTTGGGAAAAATCAAAAATTTGGGGCAAAAAAATCATTTTTGTAAAAAAAAAAAAAAGATTTTTTATTTTACGGCTGTACGTTATAAACTTCTGTGAAGCACTTGGGGGTTCAAAGTGCTCACCACACATCTAGATAAGTTCCTTGAAGGGTCTAGTTTCCAAAATGGTGTCATTTGTGGTGGGTTTCCACTGTTTAGGCAGATCAGGAGCTCTCCAAACACGACATGGCATCCAGCCAATTCTGCGTTGAAAAAGTCAAACGGCGCTCCTTCCCTTCCAAACTCTGCCATGCACCCAAACAGTGGTTTACCCCCACATATGGGGTATCAGCGTACTCAGGACAAATTGCACAATAACTTTTGGAGTCTTGTTACCCTTGGGAAAATAAAAATTGGGGTGAAAAGATCAATTTTGTGGAAAAAAATATGATTTTTTAATTTTACGGTCTACGTTATAAACTTGTGTGAAGCACTTGGGGTTCAAATTGCTCACCAAAGATCTAGATAAGTTCCTTAGGGGGTCTAGTTTCCCAAATGGGGTCACTTGTGGGGGTTTCCACTGTTTAGGCACATCAGGGACTCTCCAAATGCAACATGGCGTCTAATCTCAATTCCAGCCAATTTTATTTGGAAAAAGTCAAATGGTGCTCCTTCCCTTCTGAGATCTGCCGTGTGCCCAAACAGTGGTTCCACCCCCACATATGGGGTATAAGCGTACTCAGGACAAATTGGACAACAACTTTTGAGGTCCAATTTCTCCTGTTACCTATGGGAAAATAAAAAATTAGTGACTAAGAGATAATTTTTGTGGGAAAAAAATAGGATTTTTTATTTTCATGCCGGGCATTATAAACTTGTGTGAAGCACTTGGGAGTTCAAAGTGCTCACCAAAGATCTAGATAAGTTCCTTAGGGGATCTAGCTTCCAAATGGGGTGACTTGTGGGGGGTTTCCACTGTTTAGGCTCATCTGGGGCACTACAAGTGGAACATGACCCCCATCAATGTTTGCATTCCAAAACGTTACTGCTTCCTTTCCAAGCCCTGCCATGCGCCCAAACAGTTTCCCCCCCCACATATTGGGTATCAGCGTACTCAGGACAAATTGGACAACAACTTTTGGGGTCCAATTTCCTTGGGAAAAATCAAAAATTTGGGACTAAAAAATCATTTTTGTGGAAAATTGTTTTTTTTTTTTTTTTCACACCCAGGCATTATAAACTTTTGTGAAACACTTTGGGGTTCAAAGTGCTCACAACAGATCTAGATAAGTTCCTTAGGGGGTCTAGTTTCCAAAATGGTGTCACTTGTGGGGGGTTTCCACTGTTTAGGCGCATCAGGGGCTCTCCAAACACGACATGGCGTCCAATCTCAACTCCAGCCAATTTTAGTTTGAAAAAGTCAAATGGCGCTCCTTCCCTTACGAGCTCTGCCGTGTGCCCAAACAGTGGTTTTCCTCCACATATGGGTATTGGCGTACTCAGGAGAAATTGCACAACAACTTTATCTGTCTATTTTCTCCTTTTACCCTTGTGAAAATAAAAAAAAGTTTGTAAAAGATCATTTTTGTGGCTAAAAAGTTAAATATTCATTTTTTCGTTCCACGTTGCTTCAGCTCCTTTGAAGCACCTGAAGGGTTAATAAAATTCTTGAATGTGGTTTTGAGTACCTTGAGGGGTGCAGTTTTTAGAATGGTGTCACTTTTGGGTATTTTCTGCCATATAGACCCCTCAAAGTGACTTCAAACGTGAGGTGTTCCCTAAAAAAATGGCTTTGTAAATTTTGTTGTAAAAATGAGAAATCACTGGTCAACTTTTAACCCTTATAATTTCCTAACAAAAAAAAATTTTGGTTCCAAAATTGTGCTGATGTAAAGTAGACATGTGGGAAATGTTATTTCTTAACTATTTTGTATGACATATTTCTCTGTTTTAAGGGAAAAAAAATTCAAAGTTTGAAAATTGCAAAATTTTCAAAATTTTCGCCATATTTGCATTTTTTTCAAAAATAAACGCAAGGTATATGGAAGAAATTTTACCACTAACGTGAAGTACAATATGTCACGAGAAAACAATCTCAGAATCGCGAATATCCGTTGAAGCGTTCCAGAGTTATAACCTCATAAAGAGACAGTGGTCAGAATTGTAAAAATTGGCCCGGTCATTAACGTGCAAACCACCCTTGGGGGTGAAGGGGTTAACTTTCACCTCATTGCTCCAAATCATCCATATCCAATCTACTTTGGTTCACTTTTTGTACTTGTTTTGCAAACTCGACCTAACGCTTCTTATGATGATATTGAAGTCTAGGCTTCTTCTTTTTTTGAGCCACCATTATAGACTTGTGTAACATGTGTCACATGGTGCTTGCATGAATGTCTGTGGTCTCACTATTATGAAGCATAAGAGTCACCTCCACTGCTGTGTTTGTCACACCAGAATTTATAGCCCTTGTGAGGAGCCAACTTGCTAACTTCGATATTTTGCCTGGACATCCAACTCTTGGCTTTTGAATGGATAGATGGACTTTTTGTATTCTTCCAACTGTCATGGCACTTAAATGATGCAGTTTGGCTAATTTATTGGCCAAGAGAAAGCTATCTATGAGCTCGATGATGCTGTTTCTGTTTTCTTGGGAAATTTTCTTTGTGGCCACTCCTTGATTTGAACCAGTGACCGTTTACTTAGAAAACAACCTAGTTACATGCTAAGCTATTAAGGAATGTGAAAACAGGTTGTATTTTGTATTATCCAGAAGCAAAAAGATTTTCTAATGATATGCTAAATAGTTGCAAGTCAAATTTATGTATTAGATAGCCAAATGATTCTATATAAAATCATCATAGTCTCATGTTCGAAGCAGTAGTGGATGGTGAGATACGGAGCCTAAATGTCAAAAGTTCCTAACATTGTTACCCATTTGCTCTTCACTTTTTTGATTTTGTATGTGTACATCTTATTTTCTATGAATTCATTATAAGTAGATTACCTCCTAAAGCTATCAGTTGACCAAACAATTCTTTGGGCAATCATTCAACTAGCATCCATCTTAGCCAACTCTCCCATACACTGCAGAGATTGTTTGCCAAAGTGCTAATATGTTTTCTAAGAGAAAGCCACTATCTGATACATTGGCTTGTGGCTTATCTCCGGGAGAGCAATGTGATCTGTAGTCCGAAATCGGATATGCACCATCGATACATCTGCCAACTTCAGTCTGCTGGCGACAGCAATACTTACAGTATTAGACCGTCAGCTTAGCCCATTAATATCAGCGGGTTTGGCCAACAATAGTCTGATGTGAGGGCCTCAGGGCAAAGATTCCATCTGAGTTTGATCTACTGAGTAGTACATTGAGAATATAGAGTAAACAACTATTTACACTGATTCCTTTACTCATAAAAAATATAATTATGTGTATAAGTAAAATGTATGTACTTTTGTTTTTGCAAGATTTCTATATACAGTCATGGCCAAAAGTTTTGAGAATGACACAAATATTAATTTTTACAAAGTCTACTGCTTCACTTTTTCTAATGGCAATTTGTATATACTCCAGAATGTTATAAAGAGTGATCAGCTTAACAGCAATTACTTGCAAAGTCAATATTTGGCTAGAAAATGAACTTTATCCCCCAAAACACATTTCAACATCATTGCAGCCCTGCCTTAAAAGGACCAGCTAACCTCTTTTCAGTGATTGCTCCATTAACACAGGTGTGGGTGTTGATGAAGACATGGCTGGAGATCAATCTGTCATGATTAAGTAAGAATGACACCACTGGACACTTTAAAATGAGGCTGGTGCTTGGCATCATTGTTTCTCTTCTGTTAACCATGGTTATATCTAAAGAAACACGTGCACTCATCATTTCAATGCACAAAAATGGCCTAACAGGGAAGAGTATCGCAGTTAGAAAGATTGCACCTCAGTCAACAATCTATCGCATCATCAAGAACTTCAAGGAGAGAGGTTCCATTGTTGCCAAGAAGGCTTCAGGGTACCCAAGAAAGACCAGCAAGCGCCAGGACCGTCTCTTAAAAGTGTTTCAGCTGCGGGATCGGGCTACTAGAAGTGCAGAGCTTGCTCAGGAATGGCAGCAGGCAGGTGTGAGTGCATCTGCACGCACTGTGACTCTTGGAGCAAGGCCTGGTCTCAAGGAGGGCAGCAAAGAAGCCACTTCACTCCAGAAAAAACATCATGGACAGACTGATATTCTGCAAAAGGTACAGGCAGTGGACTGCTGATGACTGGGGTAAAGTTATTTTCTCTGATGAATCCCCTTTTCGATTGTTTGGGACATCAGGAAAACGCCTCATTCGGAGAAGACAAGGTGAGCGCTACCACCAGTCTTGTCTCATGCCAACTGTTAAGCATCCTGAAACCATTCATGTGTGGGGTTGCTTCTCAGCCAAGGGAATCGGCTCTCTCACAGTCTTGCCTAAAAACACAGCCATGAATAAAGAATGGTACCAGAATGTCCTCCAAGAGCAACTTCTCCCAACCCTCCAAGAGCAGTTTGGCAATCAACAATGCCTTTTCCAGCATGATGGAGCACCTTGCCATAAAGCAAAGGTGATAACTAAATGGCTCATGGAACAAAACATAGAGATTTTGGGTCCATGGCCTGGAAACTCCCCAGATCTTAATCCCATTGAGAACTTGTGGTCAATCATCAAGAGACGGGTGGACAAACAAAAACCTAAAAATTCTGACAAAATGAAAGCATTGATTGTGCAAGAATTGACTGCTATCAGCCAGGATTTGGTCCAGAAGTTGATTGAGAGCATGCTAGGGAGAATTGCAGAGGTCCTGAAGAAGAAGGGTCAACACTGCAAATATTGACTTGCTGCATTAACTCATTCTAACTGTCAATATAAGCTTTTGTTACTCATATGTTTACAATTGTTATATTTCTGTCTGTGATAAAAACATCTGTCAAACACACATAAAAACCAGAGGGCAGCAGATCAGGTGAAAATATAATATTTGTGTCATTCTCAAAACTTTTGGCCATGATTGTACACGTGTATGTACTTAATGTGTTTGTGTGCCTGCAAGTATGTAATATACAAATAAATTAGTGTGTACATGTTTTTCTCCTAATTATATGTGTCAGATCTGAAACTCTATTTAAAACCCTGTCCACAGTGTATTTGTGTAGTGCATCATGACTTCCTTCTGAATCCCTGAAATGTGGAATTCAGAAAGAGCAGCTGAAGATGCCATAGACTGTAACTGCACAAAAGAACTCTGTCATTTCCACATAGAGTGTCCATCTTTTCAAACATTGTAAAAAAAAAAAAACAGTACATTTGAAATCCAGTTTTGTCATTGCACTTTATGATTTCTTCGAGGTTAACTCTGAAACCAAATTCTCAAGGATTTTAAAGGAAGCCCCAAATGCAGTGCATAAACGCTGCCTTACGTCAAATATTTGATCAAAATTAGAGGTGTCAAAAGTTGTTGAATACTGTGCATGTTGCACATTAGCACAAAAAAATCTCCAGTATTATAATATATGTGACTGTGAACACTAAGCTGCTAAAACATTGCATGAATGGAAGTCTAATTACTTGTATAAATGCTCAAGATTAGAATCTAGTTAATCCAATAGCTTTCCTGATGACAAACACATACACAATAGATAGAAGGGAGATATGAACATTTTACAAACTGCATGTATAATTTAATTTTCTTTATTACATTTGGTAGACATTTGATTTTTTTTAATTTTTATATCTGTGACTTATGTAATTTACTTATTTTCATGACACTTTCTTTTTCTAGCTAACTTCTTTTTAAAATTTTACAGATATTATTGTCTTACTTCTTTTTTTAAATGGATTATACAAATAAATGTGGATTCATTGATTGATAGAGCAATCAAATCATCTGTCTTACAAATGCCAATATAGGTAGTCTGTTTTGTTCATTGACACTTTTGCATCTTAGCTATAAACCTTTAAATTATCAAACAAAATCTAAGGATATTTGTATATTCTAAGCTTTCATTTATTTAAATAAATGAGTAAAAGATAGAGTCGAATCTAAATAATCTTATATTATTCAATATTGCCCTCTTGTGTTCAAGGTTTAGCATTGCAAATCATCATATAAAGAAATGTTCTCAGCATTTCCTTTATGTGTCAAAGAAATGATAACTGTAATTAGAGAGGAAAGAAAGTTTTTCCATGTTGAAAATTCCAGATTGGTCGGCATTGAACTAAGAAACAGAATAAACTTGAAAAATATAGTTTAATTGATGACAAGTGTCACAACTCATGTTGAGACTACAAGTGCTATAGTTAACCATAATATGATGTATTTTTGCCTGGAATTTAGATATTAAACTTGCTGATGCGTAATTGCAAATTCCAGATTGATTAACATTACCAAGATAATATTTTAAGCTTATTGTTTAAGTATACTTAACTAGTTTGTTAATTTTAAATTTGAGCAGCTCGATCCATTGAGCATTAACTTCAGCTTGAATTTGCTCAAATGTTCTGGTCCCTGCAAAGATTGCAAAAAAAAAGAAAAAAATACCTTGCTCCATTTCACACACTGCTGAAAAATCAGACAATTGTGAGTTTCCCCTTAATCCTTTATATGTATCAAATCACAAGGTCTAATGCATCCAGAGGGCACTATAACGGCCAACATGAAAGATGAGAACAGACCGAGCAGCGCTATTCTAGGCTTTTACAAGGTAGCTATTATAATGGCTGGTGTTCCAATAGGATTTTTAATATGTATCCAAGGGGTAACGTTTCTCCTTGTGAATACTGACTTGTCGTGCCTGACATGCTATACTGAGAAGACTTTTAAGCCATACAATGCTCCTCTGGGAAATATCCTCTGATACTTCTTCCTCCCATCATTTTGAGTCTCATGAGACTAGTGATCTCTCACAAGGAGCATTGAGGTGCTCTTTACAACAACACTTCTTGATTGTGGACTCTCATCCTGCATGTTCCAAGATGGACAGGAAGAGATGTTGTTAAGTGATGCACACAATTTAGAGGAGACATGACCACATGAAGATGAGGGTGGGAATGGCACATTTTGTCAAGGGAGGAAAATGATGATGAGACACAGTTGACAAAAGGTCAGGTTGTTGTTAAGTCACCAAGCCAGGAGGACCAGGGTGCTGTGGTGGAAGATGATGTGGCGGATGAGGAAGACACCAACCCTACCTTGGATGCTGTCATGCAGAGCAAGGCCAGCAGCACTGAGAGGGAGGGATTTTCAGGACAAAACAGGCAGGAAGAGGCAGAAGGCAGGCAACTGTAGAGTTCCAACACTGCTGAATTTCTCATTCAAAGAGTTAGATGTTCCTCTGTCTGTGAGCTTTTAAAAGAGAGTTCTGAGGCACAATAATGGTCATTTGCAACCTGTGCCATGCCAAGATCAGCAGGGCCTGACCACTAAGAGCCTAATCCCCATCATCATAATCAGGCACACGTCATCTAAGCATCTGAATATATGGGCGGAATGCCTGGGTCCACAATTGGTGCCAGCGGGTGACATCACTCCCTCTTCCCTTGTGCCAGGTGCTTCTAAAGCCACTGTCCATGATACTGGCACAAATGCCACCTGCCCTGAATCTGTCCCTGCAAGTTCTGGGGTACCATCATAAGACACTTCCAAATTCTTGTCCCAGCACAGTGTTCAACTGTCCTTACTCCAACCCTAGGAATGAAAAAGAAACTTTGCACCCACCAAATCACATGCCCAAATAATAAACGGGCACATTTCTTGCCTTCTTGCCATGGAAATGATGCTGTTTAGGCTTGTTGATAGGGAGGATTTCCACAAACTAATGGCAGCAGCTGTCACTCGGTACGCAGTCTCCAGCTTGCACTTTTTCTCTTGGGGTAGCATCACTGCCTTGAACCAACACATGTCCAGGAAAATCACCCTTGCTCTTATCAATGCTGGTTACTGGAATCATCCACTTAACAACATACACGTGGACAAGCTCTTGTGACCAGAAGGTGAACATTGTGAAGGTCTAGGCCAAGTTACACCCTGTTTTGACACATGTGCTCCCAACACAGAGGATTGCTGGCCCTACTACTATCAGGTTTTCCTCCACCTCATACATCATTTCCTGCACCCCCTCCTGCTCTTCCTCATCCTTCATCTCTGATATGTTATCTCAGAGCACCTCGTCTACATCAGCGGGAAGCTGGAAGCCCTGCAGCAGTGCCACAGTGAAGCGGCAACAGGCTCTGCTGAAGCCAATTTGTCTAGCAGGCAAACCACACACAGCGCCATAGATACTTAACCCCTTAGCGACCATCAATACGCATTAAAATGGTGGCCGTTAAGGGAACTTATTCTCTCATTGCCATTTTAAAACAGTGATCGGGTATAAGGCTGTTGCACCCCCGAGAGTCAGAAAATCTCTGGAGTCTCGGCTACAGGGGGCTAGCTAAGACCTCGATAAACATGATCAGAGCCAAATTTTTTTGTGTGCGATCAGCAAAAAAAAAGTGTGCCGGCTGTTTTAATGATTTCTCCCTCTTTTGACATGATATACTTATCAGAGGAGAGAGAAATGATGACCACCTAGGTACCACCGCCACCTCCAGTCCCTCCTGATCCATCCCCCGGCCCGGCGTCATCTTATAGAAAAAAATGGATGCAGGCGTAGTGCGCCTGCAGAGATCTGCTGGCCAGCACCTGGCAACATTAAGAATTTTTTCCTATTGGCTCCTTTTGATCAATGTGATAGACTCTATCAAACTGATCAAAATAAAAAAAATAGTAAATCAAATCCCCTTTGTCACCCCCCTTAATTAGACAAATATGCTAACATTTTTTTTATTTTTTTCTATTCTTTGTAGTTGGGCTTATGGTTAGGGTTATTGTAAAGGTTAGGGTTGGGGTTAGGGTTGTGTTAGTGTTAGGGGTGTGTAAGGGTTAGGGCTGGGGTTGGGGTTAGAATTGTGGATTTTTCAAAAGTGTTCAAAAAATGACGATATGATGGATAGTGCAGAGCACAAGTGCTCGCTACTCATGTTTGCATCCGGTGATCGGGCATTTACGGAGTATCGTAGAATCCTGCATGTTCTTTTTAGGTGTGTAACATGCAAAACATGAGGGGCAGGGACATGAGCATGTCATTCAAGAACCCGCAATATTTGGTGCATACCTGAGCACCAGATGCAAATTGTAGTAACGAGCACTTGAGCTCAACACTAATGATGACATATTTGATATGACAACCTAGTGTTATCAAATTCTGTGTTGTACCTGTGGGTTCAAAATGCTCACTATACCCCTTGATAAAATCCATGAGGGGTGTAGTTTCTAAATTTCCAATTTTTTTTATTTTATAATATTTATTTCTGTCATTCTTTGGTATTAGGTTTAGGGTTGGGGTTAGAATAGGGTTACGGTTGGGGTTAGACTAGGGTTAGGTTTAAGTTGGGCTAAGAATATGGTTTTAGCATTGGGGTTAGGATTTTTTCAAAAGTAAAAAAAATAAATTATGATGATATGATGACTAGTGTAAAACACAAGGGCTCGCTACTCAAGTTTGCATTGGGGTCTTTTTAGCACCCACAATACTTGTTGCATACTCGTGCATCCTGATGCAAACTCGAGTAGAGAGCCCTTGCGCTCAACACTAGTGATGAACGCGCATGCTCGCCACTACTCGGTACTCACCCAAGCATTTCACTGCTCGAGATGCTCTGAGCTCGCCGAGTGTTTCTGGGAATCTTGGCGGGAGCTCGGGTCCCAGCCTTGCATATTTGGCACTTTTTAGAGAACCAATGAACATGCAAGGATTCTCTGCCACACACTGTAATGCCACAGCCATGTTCGTTGTGGCATTAGAGTGGTTTGCTGGTCACACAGTGTCATCAGGTCTATAACAGATGTGGTACTGCCATGCTCGTCAGTCTACTCCTTAATCAGGCAATGTAGGGAGAGTTGCAGCTGAGCTAGGGAGAAATTTGCTTGGTTCTTACTTAGTGTAGGTATACCATATATTAAACACATATCCATCTCAACTAACAATCGTTTTGAGGACTAATCCAGCTTCATAGACATCAGTGCTAGGCAGGCAGGCAGTGTATGTGGCAGACTGCAGTGCATATAGCAAGAGGGACCATTCCAGTTCTGTCTACTGCTGTATTCAGGGGCCAAGAATAATTTTTTGGGTGGATCTTAATGCTGATAATTTGCTTAAAAATCAATCCAGAGAACATCGTTTTTCTGCTCCATTTACTTGTTGGCACTGCAGAATACAGCCAGATCCTTTTCATATTACAGCGCTAAAAATCTAGCTATTTAAAACTGTGGTTTGTCCGTAACACAGATCACATATCAGTGCATTCAAAATTCTGCCTTTTCTGCCTTCCATTTAAATTTTGTTGCAGTGTGTTAGTGAAGTTATTGACACCAGTTTGCTGTTAAAAATAGGTACCTACAGGCCAGCCATTTTAAACTGGGATTTGTCCATCACATAGATTACATATAAGTTCGCTCAAAATTCTGCAATTTCTGGCTTCCATTTAAATGTTTTTGCTGTGTCTTAGCGAAGTTATTGACATCAGTTTGCTGAAAAAATAGTTACCTACAGGCCAGCTATTTAAAACTGTGGTTTGTCTGTCGCATGGATCACATATCAGTGCGCTCAAAATTTTGCCATTTCTGGCCTCCATTTAAATTTTGTTGCAGTGTGTTTGCGAAGTTATTGACACCAGTGTGCTGTTAAAAATAGTTACCTACATGCCAGCTATTTAAAACTGGTTTTCCATCACACGGATCATATATACCTTCGCTCCAAATTCAGCCATTTGTAGTGAAAGTGGAATATATTGTACTCCATTTAAATTGGGCAAAGCGCGTGGCAATGGACGGGAAACTGGACGTGATGGTGCATGCAGAGGCCGAGGCTGTGGGTAAGCTGAAATTGTGCTACCACAAACACCCACACCTTCTCACATGACATTCCTGTCCCAATTACTAAGGGACCACAGCAGCACACTACTATTGAACCTTGAGAAGTGTCAAAAGGCTGTTGGTTGAATAGCGAATAATGCTTCCAGTCACTTTGCCACCAACACCACCCCGTCTCCACATGGTCAAGTCTCAGTAGTCGTGAATCTGGACCGCATATTTCTCACTCTGATCCTCCTTCCTACCACCATGCTGAGTGCCTGGAGACAAATGATCCCACACTTGGATACTCCGAAGAGCTGCTCACTTTTCCTTTTATAGGTTCGGGCCTCTCGCCTTGTCCACTTGAAGTGGGGCAAGAGGAGATCGCATGTAGCGATGCCAAAATATTTGAGCAGCTACGGTCACACTAAGGCAATATTAGGAAAGTGTCACAAGAAGTAGACGAAGATGCTACACAATTGCCAGAAAGTCAGGAGTAAGACCAGGGTGCGGAAGTGGAAGACGAGTTGTTGGATGATATATTAACTGACCCAACCTGACAGGAAGAAATGCAGAGCAAAGACAGCAGCACACAGTGGGAGGAAGGCGCAGCACCCCAACAGGCATGAAGAAGCAGTGTGGTGTCCGCAGACAGAAGCAACCGTTCCCCATAACACCAACAAGACGGAAGTTGCCAGTACAACTGTTAGGTCTTCCTGAGTCTGGTTGCTTTTTAAAGACTCTAGCGATAACTCCAAAAAGGCCATTTGCACCACCTGCCAGGCCAGTATTAGCAGGGGTAGAAAACATACCAGCCTGACCACCACCAGCATGATCAGGAACATGGCAGCAAAGCACCCTGCTTTGTGGGCTGAACTCCGGGTTCCAGGAACACTGTCTGTGGGTGACACCACTGCTTCTTCCACTGCTGTGCATGCAAGCCAATCCCCTGTCTATCGTGCATGCAAAGATGCCTCCTGCCCTGCACCTGTCATTGCACAAACTCAACTACCACCATCAGCAAGAACGCCCATGTCCTTGTCCCAGCACAGTGTTCAGTTGTCCATACCCCAGTCCTTCGAACGCAAGTGCAAATACGCAGCCAACGCCCCACAGGCAACACTACTAAATTCCCACATTTCGTGGCTGCTTGTAGCCTTTTAGGCTTGTGGAGATGGAATCTTTCCGCAAACTGATGGCGGCGGCTGTCACTCTGTTCTCAGTCCCCAGCGCCACTATTTCTCCCGGTGTGCAGTCCCCGTATTACAGAAGCACGTGTCCCACAACATTAGCCTTGCCCTCAACAATGCAGTTACTGCATTGCAGTCATTCTACTTTATGTGCTTCTGATTAGGTGATTACCTGAACCATATCTTATTTAATGAAGGAAAGTATAAAAAACACTGTTGTGGTGTTCACAATCCTCTGACAATAGGAGAAGCTGGATGTCAAAACAAATGCTAGTAATATCTCAAAAGTAATAGGAATGAAAAAAAACCTTTTAACCATGCCAAAGGAGTTGAAAAGTCTTGAGTGAGGAAAAGAAGGGCTTACTTTTGGCTTTACTAGCAAAGGGATACACTGAGCATCATGTTGCCTCCATCCTTAAAATTTCTAAGACTGCAGCCCATTGCAACAAGGTCAAGCAGCAGACATTCGGGACAACAAAGCTATAGACCGGCAAAGGGCGAAAACGACTCTCCACTGACCATGATGACCGTCATCCTATTTGAATGTCACTCAGCAACCACAGGATGACATCAAGTGGCCTACAAAAGTAATGGCAGTTGGCAGTTGGGTTGAAGTGCACAGTGAGTATCGTTCGCAACAGGCTCCTAGAGGCAGGGCTCAAGTCATGTAAAGCTAGAAGAAAGCCTTTCATCAATGAGAAGCAAATGAGAGCCAGGCTGAAGTTTGCCAAAGACTATAAGAATTGGACCTTAGAAGACTGGAGTAAGGTAATCTTCTCTGATGAGTATTGATGAGCGAACGTGCTCGGTAATGCTCAGCGCTTGCCCAAACATCGCTGTACTCGCGGAACTCGGCCAGCGCCAAGCACTTCCAGTACAGCTCTGATGGAGTTCTGGTCCACGCCCTGCATGTTTGGCGCTCTTTAGAGTGGCAATCAACATGCAGGGATTGTCTGCCCCGCACTGTAACGCTGCCGCCATATTAGTTGTGGTATTACAGTGATTGGCTGGCCGCACAGCGTCATCAGATGTATAAGGGACCTGGCAGCGCCATGCTCATCAGTCATCTCCAGAATCAGCTAGTTTAGGGAAAGCTATTGCTGAGATAGGGTCAGATTTTGGGGGTTTATAAGATTGTGTGGGTATACCATAATAGAATACACATATCCAGCTAAATCAACAGTCCTTCTAAGGACTAATTACAGGGTATATAGATTGCAGAGCTAGGTAGGCAGGGAGTGTATGTGCATATATGCATATCATGAAAGCATAGAAGCATTGTCTATGGGTATAAAAATATCAGTACCAGGCAAGCATTGTATGTGCCACCCTTCCTTGCACACAGCAGGAGGAGACATTCAACAGCAGGAGGAGTTTGGCTGGAGGCGTGGTCTGCTGTGTGCTACTGGTGAGCTGCTGTGTGGAGCTGCTGCTGGGAAGGGAGTTTTTTCCATCTGGACTTTTGTCTGCACCTTCCCAACAAAGGAGAGGCATTATTGGACTGGATCCAGGGCTGATCCCCTGGTTCACACCTCCCGATCTAAATCTGTGGGGGGATGGGAGGCCTCAGGAACCAGCAGGAGGCACACAAGATCTGGCCGGTCCCGGGATGAGGAAAGCCAGAAGGCAAAGACCTCGGGGCTGCAAGGCCCCTGAAGCTATGGCCATGATGGCTCCTCCTCCTGAAGGTAAGAAGGCATCCTGCAGAGGTGTGGCAGCGGTGCCCATTGACTGGGGCACTAAGGCAGCGGGGGAGCCAGTTACCAGCTATCGTATAAACAACTGCGGATACTCCAGGAGGAATTGAGGTTAGTGAGGATCTAAGCAAATAACCGGGTATCCAGCTCAAAAAGAGCAGAGCTGTCCACAGCGGTGAAGAGACTGAAGGGGTCTATCCACAAGTAGTGTTGAGCGATAATGCTCGATATCTAAAAATATTGTATCGAAATTGTATCGCCGATAGCACTAAATATTGTCGATATCCGATTTCGATACCGGAAGTCCAATGTAAGTCTATGGGAACAAAATATCGCAACTAAAAAAACCCTTTATTTCCTTGTAAACACTAAATATACACACATAGAATACATATATATATACATGTCATTGTGACATATATATATACATATATTTATAGTTTATACACTTCTACATAGTAAAATAGACTCTGATTCAATTGCCGGGTAAAGCCGTGACATACCCCATAGAAGTTGACGGGCTCGGTGCCGAGTACCCCAAAAACCTCTGGCTCTGTGCGACTCAACTTGGGCGTCACGAACAGGATTCTGTAGCTCGCTATAAGAGAGTCCTGTGTGCCTGAATTGAACTGGTTTTGTGCTTGAGAATTGCTAAAATCATCAGAGAATGTATTTGCCATTTTTCCGCCATATCTGCGTCACGACGAGGCACTGGTGAAGAAGAAGGGCGTGCTCTTCATGGGTGTACACACTCACTCAGTGACGCGAAAACGATGGCTCTAAATGGTACTGCAATGTAAGATCGTGCCCCACAGCTCTTCAGTTCCGCCTCCTCATCCTCCTCAGTGTGCGGAAATTAACACGAAGGTCCCGCCTCACTACAAAAGAGGGGCCCTCTCCAGATGCTAATGACACATGTGACTTGGCAGAGATGGCTAATGGACACGAGCAGAAGTGTGAAGGGATGGAGCAGTCAGAGCTCTCCCCCCACGGAAGCGACCCGATCGCCACGGAACCACCGTTGGGCACCCGGCCTGGAAACCCTCCTACGCTGCAAGAAGCGGAGGATACCCTAAGAGGCCTGGCCCGGCACCGGGAGGAGGTCGCCAGGATGGAAGCCAGCTGGCGTGTCCTAAAACTAAACTTGGAGAGGAGCCAATCCCTCTTACCTGAAGTGTCTGTACCGGAAGGTGAGGCACCCGTTCTAGTAGAGGAGTCCGTGCGGGCATCCCAGCCCTTGCAATGTGATCTGGTTGACGTTGTCGCAGTGGAGGCACCCGTTCGTGCAAAAAACGCTGCACCGGCAGCACCCCAGATCCCGCTGTCTGCCCCCGTCGCTGAGACAGAAGAAGCGACACCCGTCCTCATGGAGGAGGCCGCGCAGGCACCAGAGCACTACCTGCCTGTACCGGAGCCCCGACTGTCATCTGTTCCAGAGCCGGCTGCTTCCTCCGCAGGTGAGCGCCGCCAGGACTGGGGGGCGCCAGGAGAGCTGCCGCAAACCGGACACTGTAAGCTGCAGTTTGATGGTGGAGACATGGAGCTGCTGGTGGAGGAGAATTTCAACCGGCGTCAGGAGGAAGAGTGGAGACGTTGGGAGAAGGAAGCAGAGCGACAAAGGGAGCAGCGAGAATCCCAAAAACTTCGCCAACGTCAGCTGGAGAAGGACCGGGCAGATAAGGACCGGATGAGAAAAGATAAAAGTACGGTGAGGGAGCCGCGGCGTAAGGGTGCAATACGGAGCTTTAAATTGAAAGGTGGTTGGGGCTTCATCCAGGAGCCTGGACTTTATTTAGAAGTTTTTGTGAACCGGCGGGACGTGGAGGCTCACCTCCCAGAAGGACACCCGGGGAGGGACCTGTTGCCAGGAGACTTGGTGACTTACACCCGACACTGGGGTTACAATGGATGGTACGCCCTAAATGTTACCAGGTGCGACCCCTACTCCCCAGAGTGTCAGGAACCTGTGAGACCCTCGGAGCCTTCAGCCTCCCACATCCAGGCCTCTGCAAAAGTGCCCACCCCACGCCGTAAATCTCCCCAGCCTCCCTCAGTGGTCTCCTCAGCAGCCCCAGCTATGAACATGATAAGTATAGCTGGCCCGTACCCGGCGCCTGTTAGGCCCCCTGGGGTTCGTTCAGTCTGGGACATAGGGTTCCAGACCCGGAGGGAGATGAAAGAGGTGGCCACACAGACCCAGATAGCGGGTCACGACTTGACTGTACAGGCCACATGACGTCATCAGGTCCTGGTGGTCCTTGGTGCCTCGGATGTTTGGCAAGCATCATAAGAGTACCAATTGTAACCTGGAACACCCCTACCAAAGAATTATAAATAACCCGGACAGGGTCACTGTATGTAAATAGTTAAATTGTTTATGTACCCGGACGGGTGAATGTTCATAAAAAAGTTTTTTAATTTAATAAAAAAAAAAAAACACAGTTTTCATTACTTTTATTACAGTCTCATCCTGCGACGCCATCGATCTCCTGTAAAAAAATGAAAAAAAAAAAAAAGTATACCACCTGACCGACGCAGTCCATAGTAACGAGTGTCCCACGACGATCCAGCTCTGCTACATCAGAATGACAGGCAGAGCCTGTCATCCCGGCGCAGCACAGCTGATTACCTGCTTCCCCGGCGGTGACGTCATCGGACTGACTGCTTTACGGCCGGGATTACCCAGCAGTCACTGCAGTTATCGCGAGAAACTGCATGTGACCGCCGGGGAAAGATGATGGCGGCCATGAAGCAGTCCAGGCCGTGACCGCCAGAGATCTTCTGCCAGGTAAGTGCTGCTGACTCCTGACAGACCCGACCGACGGACACTGACAGTGACAGTGACAAATCCGATTCCGGTATTCGATAAGACGAAAATATCGAAACGAATTATCGAAAGGCCGATAGAGCTAATATCGGCCGATAGCCGATATTTACATTATCGTATCGCTCAACACTATCCACAAGTTGGAGGAAAGACGATCTACCATCCTTGCTGGAAGCGACCCCTTTGTGGAGAAGCTGAGGAACGATGGCCAGTTCGGAGCCCTGACCGATGGGACTCCTGGGGCGTCACAAAGTCCAGTCCAGAGGGAGGAGAGGAGGAAGACTGCAAGACCTATCGCACCGTACCCACCTGGATGCCTGGTAAGTGAATAACAGGAACCGCATAGCGGGATAGCCCCTGAGCAAGCAGCTCTCCGACCTGACTCATGTCAAAGGATAGTGGGAGCGAAGTGGAGGAAGGTGGAAGTGGGAGCAGTAGAGACAGAGGCTGCCTGATCCTGCAACAGATCCAGTCCCCGATACGTTTTGGCCAACTGACATTCGCGAATGAGTTCTATGAGGATGAGGCGACAGAGAAGGGGAAAAAGAAGAAGAAGAAGGCAAAAGAAGTTACAGACAAATTTGACTATGTCCCCCTTCCTGGGTCCCCGCTGTCTGATTGTGTGAACCTACTGCCCACCCCGGCGCGGGCTCTTTTGTGGGTCTGCAGCAAGGAAGCGGGAAGAGCAATGTCTGTTGGAAGCAGGGTGCCCTCTCTGTTGGTGGTGGCTCAGCTTCAAACAGTGATATGGAGTGTGGCATGGTGGCATGGTGGGTGGCCCAGTGAAGGGCAGTAGTAATGGTGGAGGTGCTTAGGCTAAGTCCTCTGTGACATGAGGGGCTGGCCTGGCACCTGGTGCACCCCTGGCATGCAGAAGATGGCGTATGTGGTTTCTGCTGCCTCCTGCACTGCTAGTGGGGTGCTGACAGCTGGGACTGCATCTCCGGCAGTGTGTGCTTGGGTGTCTGGGTCCCCCACATATGGATCTGCACTAGCTGGATCTTTTTCTGGGGCCAGGGGACCAAAAAAAATCAAGGCGATGGAGCTTGCTTCAAAAGGAAAAATAAAAAGAAATGTGGTGGTCACTCCCCTGGCGGTGTCCGCAGCTGGGTCGGGGCCCCCTGTGCAAAGATCCAGTGATGGGTCTGTGTCGGGGGCCCCGCCACCTCTGGATGCTGAGGGAGAGTGGCCTCCACTGGAGCATTCTGTGGTAGTGAAGGCCGCATCTCTAGGAGTCTGTGCTATGGTACCAGTGGCCCCTACATGCAGATCCAGTGATGGGTCTGTCTTGGGGGCCCTGGCACAGATAGCTTTGGGGTGGACTCCCTGGCGGTAGCCCTGCCAACTCCGGTTGTGTCTCGCAAAGGGGGCTTGGCATCCTTGGTTGTAGCTTAGCCCATTTTGGCTGCAGTCCATGAAGTGGGTGTGGCCACATGGTTGATGGCTCTGCCAACTCCAGGGTGTGACCCATGAGGGGGCATGGTCTCGTCGGCGGTGGACCCGCCCACTCCAGCTGCGACCCATGAATGGGGCATGGCCTCAATGGTTGTAGCCCAGCCCATTACAACTGTGCCCCCCCATGAAGGGGGCGTGGCCTCACCTGCAGTGGCTCTGCCCACTCCGACAGTGGGGGTTGCCGATCTGTTGGGGTCCTTTTTCCCTTTGATCCATGTGACTCTGTCCAGCAAGGGCCTCCAGCAAAAGAAAGTGGAAAGGTAGGGAAAAAAAAATAATAGCATTTGTGGGAATGTGGTGGCTGGGGTGAGAAGTGTTAAGTGTGATAGGCGTATGGATGTGGATGCTGGTGAGGGTAGAATCATAGAATCATAGAATGGTAGAGTTGGAAGGGACCTCCTGGGCCTTCTGGTCCAACCCCCTGCTCAAAGCAGGATTCTCTAAATCATCCCAGACAGATGTCTATCCAGCCTCTGTTTGAAGACTTCCATTGAAGGAGAACTCACCACCTCTTGTGGCAGCCTGTTCCACTCATTGATCACCCTAACTGTCAAAAAGTTTTTTCTAATATCTAATCTGTGTCTCCTCCCATTCAGTTTCATCCCATTGCTTCTAGTCTTTCCTTGTGCAAATGAGAATAAAGATGATCCTTCTACAATGTGACAGCCCTTGAGATATTTGTAGACAGCTATTAAGTCTCCTCTCAGTCTTCTTTTTTGCAAGCTAAACATTCCCAAATCCTGCAACCGTTCCTCATAGGACATGGTTTGCAGACCGGTCACCATTCTGGTGGCTCTTCTCTGAACTTGCTCCAGTTTGTTGATGTGTTTTTTAAAATGTGGTGCCCAAAACTGGACACAGTATTCCAGATGAGGTCTGACCAAAGAGGAGTAGAGGGCAATAATGACCTCACGTGATCTAGACTGTATGCTTCTGTTGATACATCCTAGAATTGCATTTGCCTTTTTTGCTGCTGCATCACACTGTTGACTCATGTTAAGTCTGTGATCAAGTAGTATAACCAAGTCTTTTTCACATGTGCTGTTACTTAGCCCTATTCCTCCCATTTTGTATATGCTTTTTTAATTTTTTTGCCCAGATGTAGTACTTTGCATTTTTCCCTGTTAAAATCCATTCTGTTAGTTGCTGCCCACTGCTCCAGTTTATGTATATCTTTTTGAATCCTCTCTCTCTCTTCTCTAGTATTAGCTACCCCTCCTAGCTTTGTGTCATCAGCAAATTTGATCAGTTTACCCTCAATTCCTTCATCTAAATCATTGATAAAGATGTTGAACAATACAGGGCCCAAAACAGAGCCTTGTGGTACCCCACTTGAGACATTCTTCCAACTGGATGTGCAGCCATTTACAACCACTCTTTGGGTCCGATCACTAAGCCAGTTATGAATCCACCTAACAGTTGCCTTGTCCATTCCATACTTAGTCATTTTTTCAATAAGGATTGTGTGAGATACTTTGTCAAATGCTTTGCTGAAGTCAAGATATACTATATCTACAGCATTTCCCTGATCCACCCAGTCAGTGATTCTGTCATAGAAGGAAATTAAGTTAGTCTGACATGACTTATTAGTTACAAACCCATGCTGACTCTGTTTAATCACTTCATTCTTATCCAGGTACTTGCATACATGTTCTTTAATAATTTGTTCAAAGATCTTTCCTGGTATAGAAGTCAGACTCACCGGCCTGTAGTTCCCTGGGTCCACCTTCTTCCCCTTTTTGAAGATAGGAACAACATTTGCTCTTCTCCAGTCTTCTGGGACTTCTCCTGTTCTCCAAGAATTTTCAAAGATTATGGACAGTGGTTCAAGAATTTCTTCTGCTATCTCCTTCAGAACCCTGGGGTGTAATTCATCTGGACCTGGAGACTTGAATTCATTTATGTTAGCTAAGTGTTTCCTCACTGTCTTTCTGTTTATAGATATCCTGGATTCTTCTATTCCTTTAATAGGACAGTGAAGATCAGTTGATGTTACATTTCCTTTCTGAGAGAAAACAGATGCAAAATAGGAATTTAAAAGTTCAGCCTTCTCAACATCCTGACTTACCATTTCATCATTTTCATCCTGTAAAAATCCTATAGCACCTTTGACTTTTCTTTTACTTTTGACGTATCCCCAAAATCCTTTTTTGTTGCTTTTGACGTCAGTTGCAAGCCTTAATTCATTGTCAGCTTTAGATAATCTGATTTGTGCCCTGCAGGTTCTGCAGACGGCATTATATTCTTCTTTAGATATGCCTCCCTCTTTCCATTTGATAAACATTTCTTTCTTCCTTTTTAGCATGTGTTTAAGTTCTATGTTCATCCATCCTGGTTTCCTTAAATGCTTCCCATTCTTCCCTCTTTTCGGAATTGTTAACGATTGTGCTTTGAGAATCTCATTTTTCAAGATTTTCCATCCTTCCTGGACATTTTTGTCCTTAAGGATATCCAGCCATTGGATCCCTCCAATTCTCTTCCTGAGTTCCTTAAAATCTGCCTTTCTGAAATCTAACCTTGACGTCTGAGTCTTCACAGGTCTTCCTCCTCTTGTTATCCAAAATTCTAAAATAGCATGGTCACTACCTCCTAGAGTCCCAGCCACTCTTACCTCCTCCACCATTTCCTCCCTGTTTATGAGGATTAGATCCAAGGTAGCAGATCCCCTTGTTTTCTCCATTACCTTTTGGAAGATAAAGTTGTCAGCAAGAGAGGATAAGAATTTCCTGGACCTGTTAGTTTTGCCTGAGAGAGATTCCCAACAAATGTCTGGATAGTTGAAATCTCCCATGACCACTATGTCATATTTTTTGGAGAACTTGGCCATTTGATGCATAAAGAGTTCATCCATATCTTCAGCTTGCACAGGCGGCCTGTAGTAAATGCCTACAATGGTGTCCTTTCCATTGTTCTGTCCTTGTATTCTTACCCAAACAGTTTCCACAGAACTCCCAGTCTTTGAAGCGTCAATCTCTGTGCAGATATACGCTTTTCTAACATACAATGCAACACCTCCTCCTCGTTTATCAAGTCTGTTTCTTGCAAATAAGTTGTATCCTTCTAGCCTTGTATTCCAATCATGTGTATCGTCCCACCAAGTCTCAGTGATTCCAATGACATCATATTTCTTCTCCTGCGTTAGTAGCTCCAGTTCTCCTTGTTTGTTGCCCATGCTTTGTGCATTCGTATAGAAACACTTTAGTTTGTGATTGGTTTCTCTTCCTTCAATATTTTTATTATGTACATTTTTTTGTCTTTGTTCTTCCCCTTCACTTCTAATAGCAGAAATCTCAATAGTATTTGTCAAGTGTATGGCTTTTGCTGGCGTTTTGCTTCCCTTCCCACATTGTTCTAGTTTAAAGCTCTCCTGATGAGTGTAGCAAGGCGACTTCCAAATACATGTTTTCCAGTCTTCGTAAGGTGCACCCCATCTCTAGCAAGTAGTCCATCGTATAGGTAATTCACTCCGTGATCCAGAAATCCAAATCCTTGCTGATGGCACCATCGACGTAGCCAGTTGTTCACCTGCAGAATCTTATTCCACCTCCTTGTTCCATGGCCATCCACTGAGAGGATGGAAGAGAAGACCACCTGCGCTCCCAGTTCTTTCACTTTCTTACCTAAGTTTTCAAAGTCACTGCAGATGGTTTCCAGGTCGTTTCTAGCGGTGTCATTTGTCCCCACATGTATTAGCAGGAATGGGTAGTCATCTTTAGGTCTGAAGAGTCCTGATATCCTGTCAGACACATCTTTAATTTTTGCACCTGGAAGACAGCACATTTCTCTTGAGGTTATATCCGGTCTGCAGATAGCGGCCTCTGTTCCTCTCAACAGGTAATCGCCCATGACAACAACTCTCCGTTTCTTCTTTACAACAGTTTTCTTTCTCCATTCAGGAGGACTCTGAGGGCGTACAAGGTTGTTTGTGGCAAAGTCTTATCCTGATGTATTTCTTCATCGTTCTCCTGTGTAAGAGCCTGGTATTGGTTCCTGAGCAGAATTGGTGCTGACTGCCTCCTGATCCTCCTGCTTCTCTGGGTCACATGCTTCCATTCCTCTGTTTCTTCAGTTGCACTTCGAATTTCTTCTCTTTCTGTACCATGAAGAGATAATTCTGCTCTGTCTAAGAACTCTTCACCTTCCTTAATGGTCTTCAATGTAGATAACCTCTCTTCCAGATTTTGCAACTTTTCCTCCAACAGGGACACAAGCTTGCATTTCTGGCATGTGAAGTTTGGCTTTTCCACTGGTAAGTCTATGAACATGTAGCAAGAAATGCAGCTCACTACATGGCTCCTAGCCTCTTCCATGTTCTTATTGTTCAAGAGATAATCAAGCGGTGAAATATAAGCCAAAACTCGGGACTGATGTCCTCCTTTCAGCTGCAACAGCCAAAATCCAGTGTTCCTTGAGCTCGCGGAGACTCTTCACTTATCCCAGAAGGCACTGGGAATATGCAAATTATCTCCTCGGGACTCCTCCCCTGGTTTACTGATGTCCTCCTTTCAGCTGCAACAGCCAAAATCCAGTGTTCCTTGAGCTCGTGGAGACTCTTCACTTATCCCAGAAGGCACTGGGAATATGCAAATTATCTCCTCGGGACTCCTCCCCTGGTTTACTGATGGTCCTCCTTTCAGCTGCAACAGCCAAAATCCAGTGTTCCTTGAGCTCGCGGAGACTCTTCACTTATCCCAGAAGGCACTGGGAATATGCAAATTATCTCCTCGGGACTCCTCCCCTGGTTTACTGATGTCCTCCTTTCAGCTGCAACAGCCAAAATCCAGTGTTCCTTGAGCTCGCGGAGACTCTTCACTTATCCAGAAGGCACTGGGAATATGCAAATTATCTCCCCGGGACTCCTCCCCTGGTACAAGTGGTGTAGTGAATGGTGTGAGTACTGGTGATGGGGTGGTAGGTGAAGGAGGGGCTGGCCCATCCACCCACACAGCTGTTGGTCTCCGTACTTTTGCGAGGGTCACGGCTGGGGCTCCAGGAGTTTCTCGGGGGACCTCTCGCCTCTGGTCTCTGGGATGGCATTTTGCGCCACCATTTCCTGGAGGCTTCAAATAGGGAGAGCGGTTAGTCGTTGTAGAGGGAAGAGAGGTGGACTTGTCTTTCTGACTGGAGATAAATGGCTTGGCCACCTTCCAAGATAGAAGGGAGGGGGAAACCATATGGTCCCTCCCAACAGCCAGAACAGGGGCAGCCAGGAGAAATGTGGTCCGTCTTCAGTGGAGGGGCAGTGAAGCTTGCCCACCAAGGAGTAGGGTTGTGGAGCCTCTCCTGAAGATGGGATTTAGGGAGATGGACATCTTCACCCTGATACATCCTTTTGGTACCCTGTTCTTCTACGTCAGCTTCGTTCGACATGAGGGGCTGGAACTATTCTGGTCAAATTATGAGCAGGTGAAGGTGGAGCATGGCTGGCGAAACTTCTCCGTACAGGCGGTATCTCGCCAAAACAGGATTGAGAAGGTTACTGTTTTGACCAGTAAGTAACAAGTCACTTTCTGGAGTTGACATCCTTACCTGGCTTTCCCATTATGGGGAAGTCATAGAAGTCCCAAACAAGAACCGGGACAAGTTTGTTATCTGGTCAGGGGACTGGACCTTCATGTTAAAATTGAAGGTCTCAGGAGGTAACATCACCCACATCCCTTCCTTGGCAATCCTGGGAAGGGACAGGATCTTGGTCTTCTATCAGAGGCAGCCGAAGCTCTGCCACAGGTGCGGTGATCCCCGCACTTCAGCACAAGCTACAAGGTGCAGAAATGTGCCTTGTGTGGTGGGGTGGGTCTTCTTGCCACATCCTGTAGTGACATTAGGTGCCACCTGTGTGGTGTTATGGATCACCCTAGCCGCTGCCCCCTCGCCTTTTTCAATGCTGCTATAAGTCAGGCGGGAGGAACCATGGGGGGGAAACCCCTACGGCGCAACCTCTGCCTTGGCAGGTGGTGATATTGGGAGAGAGGCTGAGGGGCCAGTGGGGAAGGACAAGACCAGAGATGCCTCCTATCGAAGAAGGCAGGTAAAGCGACATGGGGTGAGGGACGCGGAGAGCCTCAGGCAACTGGGGCAATGTCTGTCTGCCCCCCAGGGGCCGTGGCCGGTGTCTTTGAGGCACCGGTGGAGGAAGAGTTATGCGAGGAGATCGGGAAGATGGAGAGGGAGGATCTGGCTGATTCCGACAACTCCTCCCAGTATGAAAGTGTGGATGAGGAGGTCATGGAGCAGCCTACAAAAACGCACGGTGGCAAGCGTATCAGAAAAAGGGGAAGGGAAGGTTTTTTAACCAAAACCAGGTGAGCAGCACCTGGGGGGCTTTTGGAGGGTGGTGGAGTCTGTCCTCCTGAGAATGCTGTTTCCTCTGGGGGAGGGATTGCCCTGGAACACAGAAGCGAGGAGAAAACTGGAAAAATGGATACCTCTTTTTCCCTCAAAAGGAGAGTTGAATCGGACCCCTCTTCGGTGGGGAAGGGTAAGGGGGTGGGGAAGAAAAAGGCCATCTAACTTTATCACTCAGGATGGCGGAACCCACCCCGTTGACTCTTGCGTTTATTAATGTTGCCAGCGTAAAATCGGAAGCTGCTAGATTTGCTGCCTTTGATTTTCTCACCCGAATTGAGGCTAACATTTTGTTTTTGCAGGAGACCAGACAAGCAGACATGAGGCCATTCATAAAGCCAGAAGGGAGTAGAGGAGTGGGCCCTCATACTAGTGTCTTACGGCTGAGCCGTATGGTGGGTTCGCAGTCTTTATTAAGTGGAATGCACTCGAGTGAATGAGGTAGAAATGGGGAAGTGACTGGTTTTAGGCATCATCATGAGGAGACAGGAGCTTCGGCTCATTAATATCTACAGCCCACAGTCTAAGTGGAACCGTAAGTGTCTCTTTCAATACCATTACGAGATCCCGTGATAGGGGGGTCCCGGAGACTGAAGGCTGGCAAATGATAGCAATACGCTAAATAGCATAGCTAGTGAAGATCGCCTGGTGGATGTCCACATCCGGCACACCCCAGGTCACGGGGGTTTCACCTTTCATAGGGTAGTGATAGGTCTTGAATAGATAGGTTTTTTGAAGGAGGATGTCATCTTTTCAGCAGTGTCTGCAGTTGAGGTGGAATTCTCCAACCAATGTTTAATTTTCTTTTCCTTGAATGTTGCATAGACTCCCCGCATGGGTAAAGACTAGTGTTGAGCGATACGATACCGCAAGTATCGGGTATCGGCCGATATTAGCTCTATCGGCCTTTCGATACTTAGTTTCGATATTTTCCATATATCGTATACCGGAATCGGAAGTTCCCATAATTCTTTGAGAGGCAATATGATTTTAGTCAGCCAATGAGGAATCCTAAGAAGTGTGGGCACATCCTGTACTGCTGCGGTCATGTTAACCAATGGCATGGCTGTGATTGGATGCTGAAATGATGTCAGAATGCAAAATAAAAGGCGCCGCCACCATTTTAGCGTCACTGTGCTGTGAATTCAGTAAGGGACAGAACGCTGCTGTGCTGACTCTGAGGGACAGTTAGAGATTGCGATTTAGTGTACTGTGCTGTAGGCAGGCTAGCACCAACCGCTGTGTAAAGCTTCCTTTTGCCTGCAGTGTTGTTTTAACAGCTCTGCAAGGTGTGTGTGAGTGCAGGTGACGCTGCAGTTTGCTCTGCATGCAACGCTGTCTGTAGGCATCTGCACGTGTCACTCACAGACTCTTTTTTTTTTCTTCAGTGTAATTCTTGCTGCTCCATGCAATTTAACTATTAGTGTGACGCGCTTCCATCCGTATCCAATACATTGGTTGCAAACACTATAGAAGTAGACAAAGGAGTAGCCTTTCACAGACTGTGAACAGTTGTGTTTCAGTGTTCACTTCAGTCTGTGTTTTTATATTTTTGAGTGCACATCACGCTCCAGTTACTTGTTCAAGCACTGCTGCTTGTACTCTGCTGAGCGTGTCTCAGTGCCTCATCCTTTTCATTTATCTCCAATTGGTTCTGCTCCATTCCATTTAAAATATAATCTATTAGTGTGACGCGCTTCCATCCGTATCCAATACATTGGTTGCAAACACTATAGAAGTAGACAAAGCAGTAGCCTTTCACAGATTGTGAACAGTTGTGTTTCAGTGTTCACTTCAGTCTGTGTTTTTTATTTTTTGAGTGCACATCACGCTCCAGTTACTTGTTCAAGCACTGCTGCTTGTACTCTGCTGAGCGTGTCTCAGTGCCTAATCCTTTTCATTTATCTCCAATTGATTCTGCTCCATTCCATTTAAAATATAATCTATTAGTGTGACGCGCTTCCATCCGTATCCAATACATTGGTTGCAAACACTATAGAAGTAGACAAAGGAGTAGCCTTTCACAGACTGTGAACAGTTGTGTTTCAGTGTTCACTTCATTCTGTGTTTTTTATTTTTTGAGTGCACATCACGCTCCAGTTACTTGTTCAAGCACTGCTGCTTGTACTCTGCTGAGCGTGTCTCAGTGCCTCATCCTTTTCATTTATCTCCAATTGGTTCTGCTCCATTCCATTTAAAATATAATCTATTAGTGTGACGCGCTTCCATCCGTATCCAATACATTGGTTGCAAACACTATAGAAGTAGACAAAGGAGTAGCCTTTCACAGATTGTGGAACAGTTGTGTTTCAGTGTTCACTTCAGTCTCTGCGTAATAACCACACTTAGGCCTTATAACTTTTTCTGACTTTCTTTATCAATCTACCAAGATGAAGAAGTCAGTGAGTAAGGCACGTGGTCGTGGCCTTGGAGTTTCAGCAGGGAGAGGACGTGGGGATTCTGTGGCTGCTGCCGCCCTCAGTGACACAGCATCCACCATTTATCCCCGTGAGCGTTCCTTTATGCCCACTTTGGTAGGAGCTCGGCGTGCCCCCCTGCTGCGGGAAGAACAAATTGAAGCCGTTGTTGGTTGGATGGCAGCTAATGCATCAACTTCAATTCCTTCCACCTCCTCTCAGGAACACAACACTGTTGAGCAACCATCTGTCTGTTCACCGCCTGTCAAATTTCCCAAGCAGTCAGAGAGTTCTGTACAGGAGCCAGCTGAGTCTCTGCTTCTGTTCTCAGAATCTGTTGGCTCGCAAACACGGGCACAGGCAAGCAGCATTCTGCAATTTGAAGAAGAGGGAGTATGCAGTGATGCGCAACAGCTGTGTCTCTCTCAATCTGAAGAGGCGGGTGAGCCAGTGCCGATGGACAGCACACCGCAGAACGCATCTTATGATGATGATGAGACTCAGGTGCCAGGTTTTGTGGAGCATGGTGCTGCCCAGACCATCCAACAGCAGCAGGTGTTGGAAGAGGGTAGTGGAGATGATGAAGTCCGAGACCCAACATGGCGTGAGCAACAGGAAGGTGGTGGGAGCAGCTCTGAGGAAGAGATTGTCCCAACGGTACAAAGAGGAGGGAGAGGTAGGCTGCAGACTCGCTTGCCTGTAGCCTCCAGTTTGGCACCTGTTGGGAGCAGTTCTCTTAGAAATGTCAAAATTGGCGCTCCCATGACTTGCACTGCGTGGTCCTTTTTTGACAGACTTGTAGATGATATTTGCTATGTTCAATGCAAGCTGTGTAAGCAAAAAGTTAAAAGAGGTAAAAATATCAGTAACTTGAATACCACAAATATGTGGAAACATGTACGGACAAAGCACGTAGCTGAGTTACAAAGACACACTGGAGATGTAGGCCAACCTACAGCAGCACCTACATCTTCAGGTCGTGTTCGAGCCTCTACCTCCAGCTCACACACACCTGGTTCGGCTTCCTCACAGGATCTCCATGGAAGAACCTCGGTCACTGTTGTCCATAGACAAACTGTTATTCCACCCACAGCAGCAAGTTCACAGTCATCGTCACACTCCCAGAACAAAAAACAGCCATCGGTACCACAGGCATGGGATAAAAGACGGCCATACTCGGCAAACCATCCACGAGCACAGGCTCTGAATGCTGGCATTGCAAAACTCCTGTCCCTTGAAATGCTGTCATTCAGGCTGGTGGAGACTGACAGTTTCAGGAACTTTATGGCATTGGCAGTCCCACAATATAATGTGCCAAGCCGATTTTATTTCAGCAGGCAAGCTGTCCCTGCTCTGCAAAAACATGTCGAGGGAAACATTAAACATGCGCTACTAAACGCCGTCAGTAGCAGGGTCCACCTGACCACCGATGCGTGGACCAGTACCCATGGCCAGGAAAGATATCTTTCCCTCACTGCCCATTGGGTCAATGTTGTGGAGCCGGGTACAGATCTTGCCAGTGGCGCTGTACGTGTTCTGCCAACTCCAAGGATTGCAGGAATCCAGTCTGTACACATTGATTCCTCCTCCTACTCCAGTTCCTCAGAATCATCGCTGCACGAGCCGTCACGGTATACCTCCACATGGACCCGTGAACGCTTACCTGTTGCGACCGATATGAGCACAGCCGTGGCCAAACGTCAACAGGCCGTCCTGAAATTAATTTCCATGGGGAATCGAAGCCACACAGCGCAGGAGCTCTGGGATGCCATCAAGCAGGAGAGCGACGTGTGGTTTTTGTCAGCTAATCTCCAGCCAGGCTTGGTAGTGTGTGACAATGGCCGAAATCTGGTGGCAGCTCTGGGCCTTGGCAACCTCACTCACATACCATGTCTGGCACATGTGCTCAACTTGGTCGTGCAGAGTTTTTTGAGGGACTATCCGGATCTTGATGCACTGCTGCACAAGGTCCGCCTAGAGTGCGCTCACTTGCGACGTTCCAGCATGGCCAGATCGCGCATTGCAGCTCTGCAAGTCAGATTTCGCCTTCCTGAACATCGCATCATATGTGACGTACCCACCAGGTGGAATTCCACGTTTCATATGTTGGAGCGGTTGTGTGAGCAGCAGCCAGCAGTAATGGAGTATCAGCTGCAACAGGCGTAATCAACTCGCAATTTGCGCCGTTCACACTTCACCACTACTGAGTGGGCCTCTAGGAAGGACATCTGCGACGTTTTGCGTGCGTTTGATGTCTCAACGCGGATGGCGAGTGCAGATGATGCACTAGTCAGCATGACTGTCCCCCTTATCTGCCTGCTTCAGAAATCACTGAAAGCACTAAAGGAAGAGGTTTTGGAAGAGGTGGAGGATGAGGAGTCACAAATTCAATTACCTTCAGGACAGTCAGCGCAACGTGGTTCCTCACAAAGGGCTGGGCAGGGCTCACTTTGTGAGGAGGATGAGGAGGAGGAGGAGGAGTCAATGAAGGAGGAAGAAATCCCTACAGAGGGAGGTACACAACGCTCTAGTCAGTATGTAGAGCGAGGGTGGGGTGATGCAGAGGAGGCAGAGATGACGCCTCTTCCAGAGGACAGCTTTGTTGGCCAGTTGGGAGTCTGCAGCACATGGTTGATTTCATGCTTCAGTGCCTGAGAAACGACCGCCGCATCGCCCACATTCTCACCACGTCAGATTATTGGGTGTACACCCTCCTAGACCCTCGCTACCGGGACAACTTACAAACCCTCATCACACCGGTGAACCGGGACCGTAAAATGCAGGAGTACCAAGACACACTGGTGCAATCCATACTGTTGTACATTCCAGCCGAGAGAGCTGCTGCTGCCACTGTTTTACAAAGCAGCTCTGTGCGTCGAGGCAGTGTAGACACCTCTACAACAAGAGGGAGCAGAAGCAGCGCCTCTGCACAGGGCAAGAGCTGTATGTTACAAATGTGGAAAAGTTTTGTGACAGCGCCAGCAAGGTCTACACTATCCGAGACGGCTCCAGTCACCAGGAAGAAACGTTTCCGTAAGATGGTGACAGACTACTTGGCTTTCCCTCTAAGTGTACTCCCAGATGCCTCTTCCCCTTTCAAATTTTGGGTCTCTAAGTTGGATACATGGCCAGAGCTTAGCCAGTATGAATTGGAGGTGCTGGCTTGCCCTGCTGCCAGTGTATTATCTGAGCGTGTCTTTAGTGCTGCAGGTGGTGTAGTAACAGACCGTCGCATGCGACTATCCTCAGAGAATGTAGACCGGCTTACTTTTCTGAAAATGAACAAGGCATGGATCTCACCTGAATTTGCCTGTCCGTTTTCAGATTAAATAACTATTTGGCAACGTTTTCCATGTCTCCTGTTATGTTCATCTTTCTACCACCTGAACTCTACTCCCTGGGCTACAACACCGCCATTTGTTGCTCGTAAGTAATTGGCAGGGGTACTGACTCATGGCCAGCCTGGTTACAGCACGACAGCTGTTTCCTGGCAGTGTGAACGTCAATTATCCTCCAATAAGTTGTGCTGTCGTGTTGCATTCGGGTTAGCCGACTCTATGGTGCCTGCAGTTTAGGTGATTCCTATGTGTGCTGTGGGATATGTAAATAAAGGCTGTTTCCATTGTGACAATAGGACAAGCACCCACTGTAGGACTGTGTGATTCGGTAACTGCGGACGGCTTGCATCCTGTCAACTTACATTTTCATGGGTGCGTTCTTCTACCCGTCCGGGGTCCAGTACCGTCAACTGGTTCTCCCCAGTGCCTTTGGCCTAGGTGCCTCCATCTCCGTATCCGAGTTCCACCAACGTCTGCTGGTCCTTGGTAGTGCTTTGGAGCACAGGTACCTCCTGCTTATTAACCGTGTCACAGTAACGTCAGCTGGTACTCGGTTGTGACATTGCCTCTTTTCCTTCTGCTACCCGTCCGGGGTCCAGTACCGTCAACTGGTTCTCCCCAGTGCCTTTGGCCTAGGTGCCTCCATCTCCGTATCCGAGTTCCACCAACGTCTGCTGGTCCTTGGTAGTGCTTTGGAGCACAGGTACCTCCTGATTAGTAACCGTGTCACAGTAACGTCAGCTGGTACTCGGTTGTGACATTGCCTCTTTTCCTTCTGCTACCCGTCCGGGGTCCAGTACCGTCAACTGGTTCTCCCCAGTGCCTTTGGCCTAGGTGCCTCCATCTCCGTATCCGAGTTCCACCAACGTCTGCTGGTCCTTGGTAGTGCTTTGGAGCACAGGTACCTCCTGCTTAGTAACCGTGTCACAGTAACGTCAGCTGGTACTCGGTTGTGACATTGCCTCTTTTCCTTCTGCTACAGTCCGGGGTCCAGTACCGTCAACTGGTTCTCCCCAGTGCCTTTGGCCTAGGTGCCTCCATCTCCGTATCCGAGTTCCACCAACGTCTGCTGGTCCTTGGTAGTGCTTTGGAGCACAGGTACCTCCTGCTTAGTAACCGTGTCACAGTAACGTCAGCTGGTACTCGGTTGTGACATTGCCTCTTTTCCTTCTGCTACCCGTCCGGGGTCCAGTACCGTCAACTGGCTCTCCCCAGTGCCTTTGGCCTAGGTGCCTCCATCTCCGTATCCGAGTTCCACCAACGTCTGCTGGTCCTTGGTAGTGCTTTGGAGCACAGGTACCTCCTGCTTAGTAACCGTGTCACAGTAACGTCAGCTGGTACTCGGTTGTGACATTGCCTCTTTTCCTTCTGCTACCCGTCCGGGGTCCAGTACCGTCAACTGGTTCTCCCAGTGCCTTTGGCCTAGGTGCCTCCATCTCCGTATCCGAGTTCCACCAACGTCTGCTGGTCCTTGGTAGTGCTTTGGAGCACAGGTAACTCCTGCTTAGTAACCGTGTCACAGTAACGTCAGCTGGTACTCGGTTGTGACATTGCCTCTTTTCCTTCTGCTACCCGTCCGGGGTCCAGTACCGTCAACTGGTTCTCCCCAGTGCCTTTGGCCTAGGTGCCTTCATCTCCGTATCCGAGTTCCACCAACGTCTGCTGGTCCTTGGTAGTGCTTTGGAGCACAGGTACCTCCTGCTTAGTAACCGTGTCACAGTAACGTCAGCTGGTACTCGGTTGTGACATTGCCTCTTTTCCTTCTGCTACCCGTCCGGGGTCCAGTACCGTCAACTGGTTCTCCCCAGTGCCTTTGGCCTAGGTGCCTCCATCTCCGTATCCGAGTTCCACCAACGTCTGCTGGTCCTTGGTAGTGCTTTGGAGCACAGGTACCTCCTGCTTAGTAACCGTGTCACAGTAACGTCAGCTGGTACTCGGTTGTGACATTGCCTCTTTTCCTTCTGCTACCCGTCCGGGGTCCAGTACCGTCAACTGGTTCTCCCCAGTGCCTTTGGCCTAGGTGCCTCCATCTCCGTATCCGAGTTCCACCAACGTTTGCTGGTCCTTGGTAGTGCTTTGGAGCACAGGTACCTCCTGCTTAGTAACCGTGTCACAGTAACGTCAGCTGGTACTCGGTTGTGACATTGCCTATTTTCCTTCTGCTGCCCCTCCGGGTTCCAGCACAGTCAGCTGGTTCTCGTTACTTGCATTGTCTCTTGCTCCATCTGATACCCGTCAGGGTTCCAGTAACGTCAGCTGGTTCTCGGAAATTAGACGACCTTAAAGACCACCCAGAAGAAGATGACGACAACAAGGACGACGAGCATGAAGCCAACCAGCCTGAACACCATCACAAAGAAAAAATAAAAGATTACCCAGAAGAAGATCACCAACAGGACAAAGAAGGTTAAGACAAATTACAAGATACAGAACAAGAGACAGAAGAACAATAAGCAGAAGATCAAAAAGCAGAAGAACATGAAGTATAAGATCAAAATGAAGAGCAAAATATATGCTCTAAATTCTAAGCAGAAGAAGACTAAGCAGTGTATGGGGGTGAGTCCGTTCCTCCTCGTGGTGCCCCTGGAAAATGCCTGCTGCTGCAGGCTAAACTGAACACGGACAAATACTGTTGTAATTTAAATCTTTTGTGACAGCAAGAACGGAAGGATGAACAATTCATACTTTTACAGATTACAAGTACAGGAATCTCTGTCACAAATAAGAATATGATGAAGAAGATGAAGAGGAAGAAGATGAAGAATTTGAATATGAAGAAGATTAATTAGTTTAATAATAACAATATGAGTAATGTAAACAAAAACATGAATAGCAAGAAGTTTAAGAAGAAGATTAAGAAGGTGAAGATGAAGAATAATTTGATGAGAAAGATGATGCTGCTGCTGAAGATTATGAAGGAGAAAGTGTGGCACTGGCAAAAGTTAAAAAGGTGAAGAGCATGGAAGTTGTGAAACATACATATTTGCCAAAATAGAAAAAAGGTTAACAACATTGTCAATTTGTTAGTCAATCCAAACGTATTTCCAAAAAAAATATATTAATGCTATTCCAATGCATTGGGTTAAACATGTATGCCTTTATTGTCTCCTCAACCTCCCCCAATACATTCTACATTAGTCTTTGTTGTTTTCCTTCATGTACAATTAACCAACAAGGCAAGAATGTTTTTTTTTAATGTCGATATTTGGTTCCCATAGACTTACATTGGACTTCCGGTATCGGAATCGGATATCGACGATATTTAGTGATATCGGCGATACCATTCCGATCCGATATTTTTAGATATCGAGCAGTATCGCTCAACACTAGTAAAGACCTATGGAAGCTACATTCATCCCTTCTGGAAGAAGCGGAGGTGAGACAATCCTTTGAGGTCTTTCTTCAGAGTCAGGTACCACTTTTGGATTTCTGTAGTAGTAAGGCTGAATGGTGGGAGATCTTCAAAGAGAGGGTGGCGAGTTTCTTCTGCCAGTTTTCGAGTCTCAGAAATTTGAACAGGCATCGCTTGTATCAGGCTTTGAGGAGGAAACTCGAGCAGTTCATCCCGACTGGGGGTGACCGTGAGGAAATCTCCAGGGTGAAGTCTTTACTCTAGAGGTGTCAGTATGATGGGTACACATCTTTGGTTTTTGAAAGGGATTTTGGGAGGTACCGCTTGCCCCACCCCTACAGAAACTGTAAGATGTCAATAACTTATAAGGTGGTGACAGGACTGAATGACAGTACAGGTTCCCAGAGCAGATCCAAATCAGGGATCCTGGAGGCGACAAAATCCTTTAACTCACCCCTCTTGGAAAAGAGGGATCTGGATTGAGATGTGATGTCGATTTTCCTGGCTGAAACCATTCCTAAGCCAGGGGATGACCCCTCTTTTTATGTTTTGGCAGAGCCAATCAGGGAAGAGGAAGTGAGACTGGTGATTGATTGTCTCCAGCCCAAAAAATCACCAGGACCGGATGGCTTAACATCTGAGTTTTATAAGACTTTAAGGGACTCTTTGGTCCCCCTCTTGACTGAGGTTTTTAACAAGTGTCTTTCCTTGGGCACTCTTCCCAGATCAATGAGGAGGTCAGCTCTGATTATCTGGTCTAAGGGTAATGTCTTGCCCAATCCAGCCCTTGTTCATTTTTATAAGAGTCAGCCTTTCAGCATTGTCAGTTGACACGTAGATGCGCTTATCTGTTATAATTCCACCAGCGGCACAAAAACCCGCTTTGACAGAACGCTAGCAGCATGGCAGGCCAAGAACTCCAAGGTGAAGAGAGCCAGTTCATGCCTCGTGTCCAGTTTAAATACCCAATAATTACCGTATTTTGCTGACCATAAGACGCACTTTTTTCCCCCAAAATTTTGGGTGAAAATGGGGTTGCGTATTATGGTCGCAACATACCTAAAAATCCGGTGGCTGCGGCGGTCCCAATTCAGCCTCCCTGTGGTGCGGTGGTGGTTTCGGGGCAGCAGCGGGGCTCTGTTCAGCGTGGGGGGCTCCGCCAGCGTTTAGTCCCAGCCGGAAAGCCCCCCACAGCTGCGACGCGGTGGCCTCCGGTGGCGGTCTCGATCAGCTTCCGTGGTGCGATGGTGGTGTCGGGGCAGCAGCGGGGCTCTGGGCTGCGTGGGGGCTCCGCCGGCGTTTAGTCCCAGCCAGAAAGCCCCCAGCAGCTGCGACGCGGTGACGTCCTGATGTCCTCCACAAAGATGGCCGCCGCTTGCTGAAGTTCAAATCTCGCCAACGAGATCTCTTCCCGAGATCTCGTCTCCCGGGATCTTGCCCTGAGATGTCGGGAAGAGATCTTGTTGGCGAGATTTGAACTTCAGCAAGCGGCGGCCATCTTTGAGGAGGACATCAGGACGGTACAGCAATTGTAGTAAAAGATAACACTTTATTAACACACAGAATGACAATAAAAACAATTAAAAAAGCATGAAATCAAGTCCACCCCAGATGAAAACATGATAATAGACCAAATATGTCAAAAGTAACATGTACAGATGTCCAAAACAATCTCTACACATGGCTCATGAGGCTATAAATGGTAACAATACCTTATTAACATCTAGGAAAAAACGTATTTAGTGGAAAGGCTGGTATCCCTGAGAGGGGCAAAAAAGGAATCCAAATAAGGACACTGAAAAAAGATGGTTACAAGGAACCCCCCATGGGGACCACATATATGGAAAAAGATATATTAGCAGCCTGCAAAAAGCAAGGTATATTACCCAAAAGAGATGATGAACTGCATGAACAATCCCTAGAGGTGAGGGACCAGGGTGGACCAGGAAAGGACCCCACGTGTATCGCCCCCACAAGTGAGGCTTCATCAGGGGAAGTGAGAGACAATCTGTTAAGGCAGAGTTTAAATATCCAAAAAGCATGATAACTAATAGCTCATGGCTGTGAAGCAATCAAGCCAAGGAAGGGGAACACCCACCGATTAACCAGCGCATGTCCAACAAGGGGAATGAGTCTAGGTGAGATGATTCTCATAACAAGACACTGAACGACACAGCGTGCGTTCCATAGTGCTCCAGGTAGGGGGACCTGGGAGGAGGGTTTGGATGAATAGGTATGAGGTTGTCATGGTTGCAAAAACATGTAGAGGATCGTGGCAGGATGTTAGAAATGAGTGTGGGGATGTGTTGAGGACGGCTAGGATTTGGGGATACGTCGCCAGCGATGAGGAGTAGCAGACAGAGCATTAGAAGGTGGGAGCAGGATAGGACATGATGAGGCCGTGTGTGTCTTGGGAAAAAGGCTTGTATGTGGAGGAACAGTTATGAGGAAAAGGTGAGATGGCTGGGGAGGATGGAGGGAGAAATGACTACTTCCTTACTAGGTGGGGGATTACAGGAGTTAGGAAGAAAGAAAGGAGTATGGGGGTGAAAGTGAAAAGAAACTGAAACATAGTGGTTTTATATTTTGTTACCTTACAGCCAAATTCCAGTCAAAATCTAGTCTAATTCACAGTAGTGTAATTAGAAATCTGTAATTTGAATTATGGGATTTGAAGTAGATGGAGCAGACTATGTCTGGAGCAGACCCATGCCACTGAATATATGTGTAGCTAAGGACAATCAGGTATGATTGGAAATTGGGGTGTGGACTGCCAGGCCAGATGTACAGAGTCAAGGAAAGTTCATAAAAGGGGGGAGGGTTACACAGACCACTCAGATGTGTGGTGAAGATAAGAAGAATGGAGTACAATTATGCATACAAGAAGATGGGTGAGCAAATTATACCAGAAAACATAGCAATACACATGGGGCATTCAGGAACATGGGAAAGCGGTGGAAAGTTTGCAGTTCATACCAGAAAACAAAGCAAATACACATGGGCATTCAGGAACACGGGAAAGCGGTGGAAAGTTTGCAGTTCATACTTGTGGGAACAGAAGAACATCTCGGTCACAAGGTGATGATGACAATACTGTAGGAGTGATGTGTGGCCAAATGCATTCTAGAATTCTAGTCTAATTCGCAGTAGTGTAATTAGAAATTTGTAATTTGAAATATGGGATTTGAAATATATGGAGCAGACAGCGTCTGGAGCAGACCCATGCCACTGAATACATGAACAGATTATTAGGAAGTGGGTTTCCCATACTGTTTGCCTATGCAATGAATGCAAGGCCTGCCCCCAAATTTGGTCAAACCAAAATACCACTTGGAAGAGACATGGAGGAAGTCCTCCTAAAAATCTGTTTCTCCTATATTTGTAATGCCCATACAGTAAGTGTATGGGCAGACAAAACAATTCCCCCTGTGGGATACACATCAACATACTGTCTCAACATTTTTGTTACTGGCATCATAAACAAACACCCTTCAAAAAAATTACGTGGCTGTTGCATCACGAAACACGTTCACCCTTGTGTTCTAGTGGTGGTATCTAAAGAGATGTGGAGGATGGCCTACGAAAATGATCTTCCCCTTTAAAGGAGCGCGTCTCCTGTACTTGAAATGCCAATACACTAAGTGCGGGACTGGGTTTAATGTGCGAGACTCATGCGACTTTCTCGCAAGTGTGACCCTAGCCTTAAACACAATATCTGTTTAATTTAAAAAAAAATTTAAGAAAAAATGGCGTGGGCTCTGGCACAATTTTCTGCACCAGAGAGGGAAAGTCAGCGACTGGGGGCCGATGTTTATAACATGGAAAGTGGGTAATACCCATGGATCTTACCAGTATATGAATATCAGACCGCAGGTGCATATTTAGCCTTTTACTGGCTATTAAAATAGGGGGACCTCCCAAAAAAATGATGTGTTGTCCTCCTATAATTAATAGCCAAAAAGGCTATGCAGACACCTGCTGGCTGATAATTATAGTCTAGGAAGGGACCATGGATATTGGCCCCCCGGCTACAAACACCAGCTCACAGCCGCCCCAAAAATGGCACATCTCTAAGATGTGCCAATTCCGGCACTTAACCTCTCTCTTCAAACTGCCGTGTAGGGGGGGCATATGGGGTATTAGGGGGTTGATGTCACCTTTGTGTTGTAAGTAGAGTTGAGCATTCAAATACCGCAAGTATCGGGTATCGGCCGATATTAGCTGTATCGGAATTCCGATACTTAGTGCAGATATTTTCCATATATCGTATACCGGAATCGTAAGTTCCCATAATTCTTTGAGAGGCAATGTGATTTTAGTCAGCCAATGAGGAATCCTAAGAAGTGTGGGCACATCCTGTACTGCTGCGGTGATATTAACTAATGGCATGGCTGTGATTGGATGCTGAATTGATGTCAAAATGCACTATAAAAGGCGCCGCCGCCATTTTAGCGTCACTGTGCTGTGAATTCAGTTAGGGACAGAATGCTGCTGTGCTGACTCTGAGGGACAGTTAGAGATTGCGATTTTGTGTACTGTGCTCTAGACAGGCTAGTTTACCAACCGCTGTGTAAAGCTTCCTTTTGCCTTGCAGTGTTGTTTTAACAGCTCTGTGCAAGGTGTGTGTGTGAGAGTGCAGGTGACGCTGCAGTTTACTCTGCATCCAACGCTGTTTGTAGGCATCTGCACGTGTCACTCATAGACTCTTTTTATTTTCTTTAGTGTAATTCTTGCTGCTCCATTCAATTGAAATTATAAATGTGACGTGCTTCCATCCGTATACAATACATTGGTTGCAAACACTATAGAAGTACAGAAAGGAGCCTTTCACAGATAGTGAACAGTTGTGTGCAGTGTTCACTGTAGTCTGTGAGTTTTTTTTTTTTTTAGTGCAGATCCCGCTCCATTTAGTTCTTCAACCACTGCTGCTTGTACTCTGCTGAGCGTGTCTCACTGCCTCATCCTTTACATTTTTCTCAAATTGTTGCTGCTACATTCTATTTAAAAAAAATCAAATTCATTAGTGTGACGTGCTTCCATCCGTATCCAATACATTGGTTGCAAACAGTATAGAAGTCCACAAAGGAGCCTTTCAGAGATAGTGAACAGTTGTGTGCAGTGTTCACTGTAGTCTATGAGGTTTTTTTTTTTTGAGTGCAGATCCCGCTCCATTTAGTTCTTCAACCACTGCTGCTTGTACTCTGCTGAGCGTGTCTCACTGCCTCATCCTTTACATTTTTCTCAAATTGTTGCTGCTACATTCTATTTAAAAAAATCAAATCTATTAGTGTGACGTGCTTCCATCCGTATCCAATACATTGGTTGCAAACAGTATAGAAGTCCACAAAGGAGCCTTTCAGAGATAGTGAACAGTTGTGTGCAGTGTTCACTGTAGTCTGTGAGTTTTTTTTTTTTTGAGTGCAGATCCCGCTCCATTTAGTTCTTCAACCACTGCTGCTTGTACTCTGCTGAGCGTGTCTCACTGCCTCATCCTTTACATTTTTCTCAAATTGTTGCTGCTACATTCTATTTAAAAAAAATCAGATCTATTAGTGTGACGTGCTTCCATCCGTATCCAATACATTGGTTGCAAACAGTATAGAAGTCCACTAAGGAGCCTTTCAGAGATAGTGAACAGTTGTGTGCAGTGTTCACTGTAGTCTGTGAGGTTTTTTTTTTTTTTGAGTGCAGATCCCGCTCCATTTAGTTCTTCAACTACTGCTGCTTGTACTCTGCTGAGCGTGTCTCACTGCCTCATCCTTTACATTTTTCTCAAATTGTTGCTGCTACATTCTATTTAACAAAAATCAAATCTATTAGTGTGACGTGCTTCCATCCGTATCCAATACATTGGTTGCAAACAGTATAGAAGTCCACAAAGGAGCCTTTCAGAGATAGTGAACAGTTGTGTGCAGTGTTCACTGTAGTCTGTGAGTTTTTTTTTTTGAGTGCAGATCCCGCTCCATTTAGTTCTTCAACCACTGCTGCTTGTACTCTGCTGAGCGTGTCTCAGCCTTCCTTACATTTTCTCAATTGTTGCTTACATTTATTTAAAAAAAATCAAATCTATTAGTGTGACGTGCTTCATCTATCCATACATTGGTTCAAACATAAGAGTCACAAAGGGCTTTTCAGTAGTGACAGTGTGTGATTTTTCAGTGTCAGGTTTTTTTTTAGTGCAGATCCCCTCATTATTTTCCACTGTGCTGTACTCTTATTTCACTCATCTTAATTTTTCCAAATTGTTCTCTACATTTTTAAAAAAAATCAAACTTTAGTGTGAGTGTTCCATGTATCCATACTTGGTTGAATTAAGTCCAAAGACCTTCAGTATCGTTTTCAGTGTTACTTGTCTGAGTTTATCAATCCCCTCCTTATTTTCACATGTGCTGTACTCTTAGTTCACTCTTATTCATTTTTCCATGTTCTCTACATTTATTTAAAACAACTATAGGTACGGCTTCATGTATAATACTTGTTGCAAGTATAGAAGTCCAAGAGCTTTCAATTAGTGAACAGTTTTCATTCACTGTCTTGATTTTTTTTTGATCATCCCCTCATTTTTCTCAACATGCTGCTTGTACTTCGACTGTTCATGCTCATCCTTACATTTAATTGTTGCGTAATCTTAAAAACAAATTAGTGACTGTTCATCATATCAATATTTGGTGCAAACGATAGATCCACACTGCTGCTTGTACTTGCTGAGCGTGTTCACTGCCTCATCCTTGACATTTTTCTCAAATTGTTTGCTCAATTCTATTTAAATAATTCAAATCATTAGTGTGACGTGCTTCATCTATCCAATACATTGGTTGCAAACAGTATGAGTCCACAAGGAGCTTTCAGAGATGTGAACAGTTGTGTGCAGTGTCACTGTAGTCTGTGGGTTTTTTTTTGAGTGCAGACGCTCATTAGTCTTCAACCATGCTGCTTGTACTCTGCTGAGGTGTTATGCCTCATCTTTCATTTTTCTCAATTGTGCTGTCTTTATTTAAAAAAAATTATTAGTGTGAGTGTTCATCGTATCATACATTGTTGCAAACAGATAGAGTCCACAAAGAGCTTTCAGGATAGTGAACAGTTGTGTGATGTTACTGTAGTCTGTGAGGTTTTTTTTTTGAGTGCAGATCCCGCTCTTTAGTTCTTCAACATGCTGCTTGTACTGTGAGCGGTTCATGCTCATCTTACATTTTTCTCAATTGTTGCTGTACTTCTTTAAAAAAAATCATTATTAGTGTGATGTGCTTCCATCGTATCCATAATTGGTTGCAAACAGTATAGAAGTCCACAAAGGAGCCTTTCAGAGATAGTGACAGTTGTGTGCAGTGTTCACTGTGTCTGTGAGGTTTTTTTTAGGCAATCCGCCTTTAGTTCTTCAACACTGCTGCTTGTCTTGTGAGGTCTCATGCCTCTCCTTTACATTTTTCTCAATTGTTGTGCTACATTATTTAAAATCAAATATTAGTGTGAGTGTTCCATCTACAATACATGTTGCAAACTATAGAAGTCACAAAGGGCTTTCAGTATGAACAGTTGTGGCATGTTATGTGTCTGAGTTTTTTTTTTGATCAGATCCTCATTATTCTTCAACACTGTGCTTGTATCTGTGAGTGTTCACTGCCTATCTACATTTCTCAATGTTGCTGTACATTTATTTAAAAATCAAATTATTAGTGTGAGTGTTCCATTCATCATTGGTTGCAAACATAAGAAGTCCACAAGGGCTTTCAGAGATATGAACGTTGTGTGCAGTGTTATTTTTTTTTGAGTGCAGATCCCCTCCATTTATTCTTCAACCACGCTGCTTGTACTCTGCTGAGCGTGTTCACTGCCTCATCCTTACATTTTTCTCAAATTGTTGCTGCTACATTATTTAAAAATCAAATCTATTAGTGTGACGTGCTTCCATCTATCCAATACATTGGTTGCAAACATATAAAGTCCACAAAGGAGCCTTTCAGAGATAGTGAACAGTTGTGTGCAGTGTTCACTGTAGTCTGTGAGGTTTTTTTTTTAGTGCAGATCCCGCTCCATTTAGTTCTTCAACCACTGCTGCTTGTACTCTGCTGAGCGTGTCTCACTGCCTCATCCTTACATTTTTCTCAAATTGTTGCTGCTACATTCTATTTAAAAAAAATCAAATCTATTAGTGTGACGTGCTTCCATCCGTATCCAATACATTGGTTGCAAACAGTATAGAAGTCCACAAAGAGCCTTTCAGAGATAGTGAACAGTTGTGTGCAGTGTTCACTGTAGTCTGTGAGGTTTTTTTTTTTTGAGTGCAGATCCGCTCCATTTAGTTCTTCAACCACTGCTGCTTGTACTCTGCTGAGCGTGTTCACTGCCTCATCCTTGACATTTTTCTCAATTGTGCTGCTACATTCTATTTAAAAATCAATCTATTAGTGTGAGTGCTTCCATCTATCCAATACATTGGTTGCAAACAGTATAGAAGTCACAAAGGAGCCTTCAGAGATAGTGAACAGTTGTGTGCAGTGTTCACTGTAGTCTGAGGTTTTTTTTTTGTGCAGATCCCGCTCTTTATTCTTCAACCACGTGCTGTACTTGCTGAGGTGTCACTGCTCATCCTTACATTTTTCTCAAATTGGTGCGCTACATTCTATTTAAAAAATCAATCTTTAGTGTGATGCTTCCATCGTATCCAATACATGGTTGCAAACATATAAAGTCACAAAGGGCCTTTCAGAGATAGTGAACAGTTGTGTGCAGTGTTCACTGTAGTCTTGAGGTTTTTTTTTTTGATGCAGATCCGCTCTTTAGTTCTTAACCACTGCTGCTTGTACTCTGCTGAGCGGTCTCACTGCCCATCCTTTACATTTTCTCAAATTGTTGCTGCTACATTCTATTTAAAAAAAATCTATGTGTGAGTGCTCCATCGATCCAATACATTGGTTGCAAAAGTATGAATCCACAAAGGAGCCTTTCAGAGATAGTGAACAGTTGGTGCAGTGTTCCTGTAGTCTGTGAGGTTTTTTTTTTTGAGTGCAGATCCGCTCCATTTAGTTCTTCAACCACTGCAGATCCGCTCCATTTAGTTCTTCAACCACTGCTGCTTGTACTCTGCTGAGCGTGTGTCACTGCCTCATCCTTGACATTTTTCTCAATTGTTGCTGCTACATTCTATTTAAAAAAATCAAATCTATTAGTGTGAGTGCTTCCATCCGTATCCAATACATTGGTTGCAAACAGTATAGAAGTCCACAAAGGAGCCTTTCAGAGATAGTGAACAGTTGTGTGCAGTGTTCACTGTAGTCTGTGAGGTTTTTTTTTTTGAGTGCAGATCCCGCTCATTTAGTTCTTCAACCACTGCTGCTTGTACTCTGCTGAGGTCTCACTGCCTCATCCTTTACATTTTTCTCAAATTGTTGCTGCTACATTCATTTAAAAAAAATCAAATCTATTAGTGTGACGTGCTTCCATCCGTATCCAATACATTGGTTGCAAACAGTATAGAAGTCCACAAAGGAGCCTTTCAGAGATAGTGAACAGTTGTGTGCAGTGTTCACTGTAGTCTGTGAGGTTTTTTTTTTTTTGAGTGCAGATCCCGCTCCATTTAGTTCTTCAACCACTGCTGCTTGTACTCTGCTGAGCGTGTGTCACTGCCTCATCCTTTACATTTTTCTCAAATTGTTGCTGCTACATTCTATTTAAAAAAAATCCAAATCTATTAGTGTGAGTGCTTCCATCCGTATCCAATACATTGGTTGCAAACAGTATAGAAGTCCACAAAGGAGCCTTTCAGAGATAGTGAACAGTTGTGTGCAGTGTTCACTGTAGTCTGTGAGTTTTTTTTTTTTTGAGTGCAGATCCCGCTCCATTTAGTTCTTCAACCACTGCTGCTTGTACTCTGCTGAGCGTGTCTCACTGCCTCATCCTTTACATTTTTCTCAAATTGTTGCTGCTACATTCTATTTAAAAAAATCAAATCTATTAGTGTGACGTGCTTCCATCCGTATCCAATACATTGGTTGCAAACAGTATAGAATCCACAAAGGAGCCTTTCAGAGACAGTGAACAGTTGTGTGCAGTGTTCACTGTAGTCTGTGGGTTTTTTTTTTTTTTGAGTGCAGATCCCGCTCCATTTAGTTCTTCAACCACTGCTGCTTGTACTCTGCTGAGTGTGTCTCACTGCCTCATCCTTGACAGTTTTCTGTAATTGTTGCTGCTACATTATATTTCAAATAATTCAAATCTATTAGTATGACGTGCTTCCATCATTATCCAATACATTGGTTGCAAACAATATAGAAGTACACAAACGGGCCTTTCACAGCTGCTGAACAGCTGTGTGCATTGTTTACTGTAGTCAGAGGTTCTCATTTTTGGAGTGCAGATCCCGCTCCAGTTAGTCATTCAAACACTGCTGCTTGTACTCTGCTGAGCGTGTCTCAGTGCCTCATCCTTTACATTTTTCTCTAATTGTTGCTGCTACATTATATTTCAAATAATTCAAATCTATTAGTGTGACGTGCTTCCATCATTATCCAATACATTGGTTGCAAACAATATAGAAGTACACAAACGGGCCTATCACAGCTGCTGAACAGTTGTGTGCATTGTTTACTGTAGTCAGAGGGTTTCAATTTTTGAATTCTGATCCCGCTCAAGTTATTTCTTCAACCACCGCTGCTTGTACTCTGCTGAGCGTGTCTCACTGCCTCATCCTTTACATTTTTCTCTAATTGTTGCTGCTACATTATATTTCAAAGAATTCAAATCTATTAGTGTGACGTGCTTCCATCATTATCCAATACATTGGTTGCAAACAATATAGAAGTACACAAACGGGCCTTTCACAGCTACTGAACAGTTGTGTGCATTGTTTACTGTAGTCAGAGGTTCTCATTTTTGGAGTGCAGATCCCGCTCCAGTTAGTTATTCAAACACTGCTGCTTGTACTCTGCTGAGTGTGTCTCACTGCCTCATCCTTGACATTCTTCTCTAATTGGTGCTGCTCCATTCTATTTCAAATAACTCAAATCTATTAGTGTGACGCGCTTCCATCCTTTATACAATACATTGGTTGCAAACAGCCTTTTTGTTAAGGTACAGTATTATATCGACATTGTACAGGTGTCGCTATTCAGTCTGATAACTAGATATCATTCACCTTTTCTATCAGTTGTCGTTGTTTCAGCACCACTTGCAGGTATATATTTAGCTATTGTGACTATGCACTATTGAGTTTAACAAGGTAATGCATGATTTTTGTTACCGATTCTCATTTTTACATGATGGACCTTTATGATATGGGTTGTTAAATTTGTATTTAAATATGTATTTTTTTCAAATGACACAAATATAAGTAATGCTCAAGAGGACTAGTCCTACATCCATTGTTTCCACAATATTACAGGTGTACATCACGTCCCTTAATCAACAATGGATTATTAAATTTACTTGTATGCTTTTATTTAAAAGCCAAGAACACTGAAGGCTAACCTTCGCACTGCAGCTGTTGTCAAAGTTCAACCCACATTATGCACTTCCAACATTGCAGCATTTGAGGCATGATGTGAGTTGGATTTGTCTAAGTTATGGAGTGACAAGGTTCACCATCAGTACCCTATAGCATAAGTAGGCTTTTGTGTTAGCATTTGTGTTCCACATGTGGATATCTGCAGTAATATGTCACAATTATTTTGTTACAGATTTGTGACAAAGACTAATAATTTTATGGTTTTAAAGGTGACGTTTCACTTGTTTACAGTTTAGAAATAAGGGTTGTAAGCCTCTTATTTGTGTAGTAGGAACTTTAAAATGTCATGTTTTTTTCAAAAATGTGTAGCTAGCTAGCAGTAATTTTTGCGGGACACACAGCAGGGGAACAGCAGGCGTTACTGAAACCACAAAAACATCAGCGATTTTTTTGATCGTTGCATCCAACACTTGTGAGCAGCAACTGGCAGTGTTGTAGCCCCGGGAGTAGAGTTCAGTTTGGGAGAAAGATGAACATAACAGGAGACATGGATAAAAGGTTATTTAATCTGAAACCGGCAAGGCAAATTCATGCGAGATCCATGCCTTTTCATTTTCAGAAAACTAACCGGGCTACATTAACGGAGGATAAGTCGCATGCTACGGTCTGTTAGTACACACACTGCAGCACTAAAGAAGCGCTCCGATAATACACTGGCAGCAAGGCAAGCCAGCACCTCCAATGCATTACTGGCTAAGCTTGGCCCTGTATCCAGCTTAGAGAAACCCCAAAAAATTGAAAAGGGGAAGAGCCATCGGGAGTACCCTGAGAGGCCAAGACATGTAGTCTGTCACCATCTTACGGAAAATTTTGCCTCCTGCTGAGGGAGCCGTCTCGGATGGTGTGACATTGGTGGCGCTGCCACAAAAAACTTTGCCCCATTTTGGGAAAAAATACTGGTCTTGCTGTTGTGAATGTGATAGAAATAATTCTGAGCAGAAGCTCCCTCTGGTGGTTACAAACAGTACGAACTATCCAATGAAGATTGTGAAGATTGGAGATCAGGTGTTACTGACTGGTCTTATATAAAGGAGGTTCCCCTCTCATCAGGGTTGACGATGATCAATTGTTCTGGTCTCAAACTTTGATTCCTGTACACTTTGTAGCTTCGTTTTGTGCCTGCATCTTTTGCTAAC
>JARQOD010000002.1:193471168-193556572 GCA_033576555.1 Oophaga sylvatica
AAAGCGGTGGAAAGTTTGCAGTTCATAACTGTGGGAACAGAAGAACATCTCAGTCACAAGGTGATGATGACAATACTGTAGGAATGATTTTGTGGCCAAATGCATTCTAGAATTCTAGTCTAATTCGCAGTAGTGTAATTAGAAATTTGTAATTTGAAATATGGGATTTGAAATATATGGAACAGACAACGTCTGGAGCAGACCCATGCCACTGAATACATGAACAGATCATTAGGAAGTGGGTTTCCCATACGTTTGCCTATGCAATGAATGCAAGGCCTGCCCCCAAATTTGGTCAAACCAAAATACCACTTGGAAGAGACATGGAGGAAGTCCTCCTAAAAACTGTTTCTCCTATATTTGTAATGCCCATACAGTAAGTGTATGGGCAGACAAAACAATTCCCCCTGTGGGATACACATCAACATACTGTCTCAACATTTTTGTTACTGGCATCAAAAACAAACACCCTTCAAAAAAATTACGTGGCTGTTGCATCACGAAACACGTTCACCCTTGTGTTCTAGTGGTGGTATCTAAAGAGACGTGGAGGATGGCCTACGAAAATGGTCTTCCCCGTTTAAAGGAGCGCGTCTCCTATACTTGAAATGCCAATACACTAAGTGCTGGGCTGCGTATTAAGGTGCGAGACTCATGCGACTTTCTCGCAAGTGTGACCCTAGCCTTAAACACAATATCTGTTTAATTTTAAAAAAAATTTAAGAAAAAAGGCGTGGGCTCTGGCACAATTTTCTGCACCAGAGAGGGAAAGTCAGCGACTGGGGGCCGATGTTTATAACATGGAAAGTGGGTAATACCCAGGATCTTACCAGTATATGAATATCAGACTGCAGTGCATATTTAGCCTTTTTACTGGCTATTAAAATAGGGGGACCTCCCAAAAAAATGATGTGTTGTCCTCCTATAATTAATAGCCAAAAAGGCTATGCAGACACCTGCTGGCTGATAATTATAGTCTAGGAAGGGACCATGGATATTGGCCCCCCGCTACAAAAAACCAGCTCACAGCCGCCCCAAAAATGGCACATCTCTAAGATGTGCCAATTCCGGCACTTAACCTCTCTCTTCAAACTGCCGTGTAGGGTGGCATATGGGGTATTAGGGGGTTGATGTCACCTATGTGTTGTAAGGTGACATCAAGTCCAGTTAGTAATGGAAAGGCATCAATAAGACACTGATCCATTAAATCCTATAGTTGTAAATAAGTAAAATAAATACACAGCCAGAATAAAGTATTTTAATGAAATAAAGCACAACACATTTTCCCATCTTTATTATACATCTAATGCCTGCGACACCATCGATCATCTGCAAAAAAATGTTTTAGCGATTTTTATTCAGCCTATTGTGCGCATTCTGTATAGTCCTACCCACATACTGTAGCCCACAGTCACATTCGATTAAATAAAGTCAAGTTTATGTCATTTATTTAATCGAATGTGACTGTGGGCTACAGTTTGTGGGTAGGACTATAGAGAATATGCACAACAGGCTGAATAAACATCGCCAAAACTTCAGGAACGGATTTGCGCTGCATAGCCTCTCAAAACACTTTTTGCTTGCACATAACAAAAATCCAATTCTGCTGAAACTCACCATCATAGATCACATTTGTGATGACGTAATAAATCGCTATGATAATTAATTCGGAGAGAGAGCTTCTGGATATTTAAACTTGGCACCTTGGCCCCAGAAGGGTTAAATCTTACAATTGAGAAAACTAACTGAATTCTGCTGGCTATTGATGTTTCTAATTAGTTTTTTATTTTGCAATTTTTATTATGTAACAATGTTTTAACTATTTCTGCATTTCATATCATGATTGTTTATTTTATAGAGGTTTTTCTATAGTTTTTCTATATAGGTATTTTTATATTATTTTACTTTTAGTAATTTGCTTACGTGTGTAATTGTCTATGATGTAACTAATTGTTTGTCATTTCTCATTGGCCACTTCCCCTTTAAATATCCTCCTCCTGTGCACTTTATCATTGCCACCTGAGGAAGACAGATTTACCTGTTGAAACATGTTGTGGTTTTAATAAAAGAAGATTGACTACTAAATTAGCCTCTATTTTTGCGCTCCTGTTGACCGGGTTCATCCAACTCTGCATTAATGGATTATGTCTGAACAGGGAGTATGCGGTTGAATTTATTCTTTTTTTTTTTTTACAGATGATCAAGGGCGTCGGTGATTAGCAGTAATGGTGGGTAATGTATGTGTTTTTTTTTTTACTATTCAACATAGTAGCCGGATGATAGGGCTACAACTGTCCCATCATCGGATACTGATGTCACTGTAGCAGACATAGCCGGATGTGACTAGTAGTCCTATCAGACGATGCCTGCCTACACACGGACATCTTCACATAGACCTTCACATATTCACTGCACACACATAATTTCCACTCAAACAAACTTGCGTCCCCCGATCTGCAGCTTTTTAAACCTGTGGTTTTTCTGCAGATTTGACTGACTCAATGCAAGTCAATGGGTGCAGAAACGCTGCAGATCAGCAAAAAAATTTACATGCGGCGGGAAAAAAAAACCGCTGCACATTTGCACGAATTTTTCTGCAGCATGTGCACACCAAACCTCAAATTCACATAGACTATCATTTGCTGTGCACTACACTGCAGATTTGATGCAATTCCGCTCATCCAAAAAAGCTGCGGATCCGCATCTAAATCCGCAGCGTGTGCACATAGCCTAAAATGTCTGGACTGTATTTATTTTTATTTAACAGATGTCAATAACTAGGGTAAGACACAGCAAAAACAGTGGAATGGAGGCCTGAAATGCCACAATTTGTAGCCCACAGATAGATGAGGCGTCTGACGGAGATACCACACTCTTCAATATATGGCCTGTATTTTTTAAATTTGTACCCCAAAATAGTGTATTGATCTAGGGTAACAGACAGAAAAAGCATTAGAATGGAAGCCTGAAATGCTACAATTTGTAGCCCACAGATAGATGAGGTGTCTGACTGATATATCACACTCTTCAATATGAGGCCTGTATTTTTTAAATTTGTACCTCAAAATAGTGCATTGATCTAGGTAACAGACATCAAATACAGTGGAATGTTGGCCTGAAATGCCACAATTTGTAATGGAAGAGGCATCTGACGGAGATACCATACTCTTCAATATGTGGCCAGCATTTTTTTATTTTTACCCCAAAATACAGTATTGAACTAGGGTAACAGACAGCAAACACAGTGGAATGGAGGCCTGAAATGCTACAATTTGTAGCCCACAGATAGATGAGGCGTCTGACGGATATACCACACTCTTCAATATGTGGCCTGTATTTTTTTATTTTTTACCCCAAAATAGTGTATTGTACTCATGGTCAAGGAGCACACAGTGCCTCACTCTCTGGCGGTCACTGGGCACACGGCACCTCGCTAAATGGCAGTACCGCTTTTAGTGGAGGGAGCCAATGGGAACAGTCCTTTGCAGCACCAGTGCTCTAAGGACAGAGCATGCTGCTTAACCTCTTGTGCACTGCTTGTCCATGCCAAAAATCTATGCTGTTGTGCCCCGCTTTGTCTTAAGCTGGCGCCTGCCTGTAGGTCACTGGGTCTGTATGCTGCAGTTGGGCGCAGCGTCAGTGCTTAGGGTGCATAGAGCACTTCCCACCTTGATGCTCACATGCTCACAGCTGGGGTCTCACTCATGCTTTGCGTTTTTTTTTCCCTCAGCTTCCGGCCAGGTTCCTTGTCTAAACAAGCCCCCTCTTCCTGAGTAATGGGGTCTGTCCATTCCTTTTCCTTCTCCCTGGAAAAGGGGACAGAGCCTTGACAGTTCCTCACCTGATACAACACAGGTAACCTCAGCCTGGCATCCTGACTCCGTACATATTAGGCCAATTAGTTATTTAATGCAAGCATAATAGAAGGTATGTTCTTGCAATTTTCCAGAGAAAATTGTACATTACATCCAGAACAGTTTCACTTAGAAGGACTTTGTGGCTCATATCAATACACAAGATGACACTAGTCTCATACTTCAAAATTTCGTTGGAAAATCATTTCCCCACTGATAGGTTGTGCATGTTAAGACTTATGTAACATCATTTAGATGATAATAATTATTCATATCTGTTTGCTTCACAATATATTCATTTTTTCTTAAGGCTTCCGAATATAATGTTGTAAAAGTGAAAACAAGTTGGTGAAGTGTGTTTTAACTCACATGTGAAACAAATTATCATCTTTACTTACCTCCATTCTGTGTGTGGCTATCCCACCTCATTGATCATACTGAGTTTCTTTGGCAAGAAAACAGCAGCTCGATAAACACCACGTGCTTTCCTAAGAATTTATCATGCTGGTAAAGTAGACGTGAGATTAGGGATCTAGATAACATCTGGGGACTGTAGTCAACATGACACTGTGCCAAGACCCACTGGGGTTTAGCTAACAATTTGACATAGTTTGTGCACAGCTGAACAGAGTTGTCAGAAAAACAAGATTTTGATTCAATAACATGTTGAATGGATCGTCTAGTGGAAATACCCATATAGTATTATTATTAACATTTATTTATATAGCGCCATTAATTCCATGGTGCTGTACATGAGAAGGGGTTACATACAAAGTAAGAGATATCATTTACAGTAAACAAATTTAAAATGACAGACTGGCACAGAGGGGAGAGGACTTTGTCCTTGCGAACTTACATTCTAACGGGATAATGGGGAAAAGACAGAAGTTCAGGGTGCGGCACCTCATTTGGTGAAGAGACAGCAGCTCAGGTTGTGGCGTTGAAGTCACATCTACGTCCACCACGCTCTCCAATTGACACCACTTGAAATGCAGCAAAAATGTAAAAATCTCTAGCTTCTGTTATAGAAAATGCAGGGCTACTTTTTGACGTCATCGTCCAACAAGTTCAGTATTTGTAGGTGATAGCTTGTCAGAATCTGGCACAGGAACACCAGGCTTCAGTAGTTGCGATTCCTGGCCCCGTGCTCTTCCAGGTGCTCTTCCTCCGGCTCTTCCAGTCATGATTTAATCTAGAACATTTTGCCTTCATAATCCAGAGACAAAGTAAAACATCGCCCAAGCATTCACCCTCTGCTAGTCAGACTTTCTATCTGCGCAGTGACTGACTCTAGGCAGAACATGATGATAGTGTTAGTAGTTGGTGCATTTAAGACAATCATGAAGCAGCCATAACAACTTGAAACGTAAGTATTTCTACCGAGATACCACACTGCTCAATATGTGGCCTGTATTTTTACCCCAAAATAGTGTAGAAAACTATGGTAACAGGCATCAAATACAGTGTAATGTAGGCCTGAATTCCCACTATTTGTAGTCACAAAAACATCAGATGTCTGACAGCAATACCAGACTGTTCAATATGTGCCCTGAATTTTTTATTTATAAAAAAGTCTTTAAAAAAACAGACTTGGGAAGACCTAACAGTTGCACTGCCAACTTACATCATTTTGTTGTTATGGGGAACGGTTGCCCGCTATCTGTCTGCAACCAACACACGGCTTCTTCCTGCCTGAAGGGGTACTATGCCTCCTTCCCCCTGTGTGCTGCTGTCCTCACTCTCCATGTGCTCCTGCCAGGTTGGGTCAGTTGCTATATCATCCACCACCTTATCTTTCACTTCCGCACCTTGGTTCTACTACTGACTATCTGGCAAATGTGTCTCATCATCGTCCACCTCTTTGGACTGTGGCTGCTCAAATATTTGGGCATCGCTACATGTAATCTCATCTTGCCCTGCTTCAAGTGGACTGGGCGAGAAGCCCGAATCTATAAATGGAAAAGTGAACAGCTCTTCGGAGTGTCCGAGTGTGGGATTAGTTGTCTCAGGGCACTCAGCATGGTGGGAGGAAGGAGGATCAGGGTGAAGAATATGCGTTCAGATTCACGGCTACTCAGACTTGACCGTGTATAAGACAGGGTGTTGGTGGTGGTGGCCATGTAAATGGAAGTATTGTCCAACCAACAAACTTTTAACTCTGCTCTGCCTTCAATAGTGCTGTCTTGCTGCGGTCCCCAAGGACTTTGGACATTAAGGTCCAGCGAGAACATGTGAGTGTTTTTGGTGGCCCAATTTCAGCTTGCCCACGGCCTCGGCCTCGGCATGCACCATCACCATCATGGCCACTACCTCTAGGTAAAAGATGATGTTGGTGGAAGTAGTTCATGCATTTGAGTCCCAGTCATGAAGCAGCTGTAAGAATTTGAAACAGAAGTCTTTTTACTGAAGGTAAATGGGACAAATTATTATTTACAGACAGCAGTAAACTGAAGGTACTGGATTACACTCACGGTTGATGATTGCTGTGTTCCTGCAGACAGGCAGATCTTAGTAACCTCTGGTTTTTATTAAGTCTGTATATTTCTTTTTAAGCACTGTGCTCTGTTTCTGCCCTGAGGTCCAGTAAGGAGTGTGACTGAAATTCAGCCCTGACATTTGAAATCACACAAGCCCATGTTGTCCCCATCCCAAAGAACCAGATGTGAATATATTACTAATATTACTCTGGATGGAGGAAAGGAAGATTAACTACAAGACCAATACTTCTAATGATACCCGTGGCCTGCTGAGGTAAGTGATGGAGTCAGCGACCTTGTTCTCCATCACAACTCTTAACAGTATGGGAGTCTTGAGAACACCGATTCTATTAACAATGTAACAGACACGGCAGCTCACTATCAGACAGGCCCTTCTGGCATTTGCCAGAATTGCCAGGTGGCCAGTCCAGCTGTGCCTAAGGTAATTCTTCCTCCTAGAGGTGTAATGGTAGTCTTACTCATATGAAAACTATTTACTTCCCTTTTCGTGCCAGTACCCTTTTTAAGCAAAGCTGTCAGGGAGAATGTATGTAACTCCTTCACCTACAAAATTGCTTCCTCTTCTCAAGATGTCTGACCACCAGCTGCTACTTCAAATTTAAAACTCTCACCCAGGACTTGGCTCCTCCCCTTCTATATGACTGTAGAGCTTCAGTCATTGGCTGACTGCCCTGAGACATTTTTCCAGAACCTTCTGCATATTAGAAGAGAGCTGGGTCACCTGATCAATCCGGGAAGGAGACGATTAATCCTTTTTGTGCTGCCTGTGAGCAGGTCATTCAATGTATTTAAAATGCACAGTCCACATAAAAATTCACAGCATTTATATGAAAACACACTATATATATATGGTATTTCATAGAAATGGCTACTTTGTGGGATACCACAGGAGCACACAGCAAAAACAGTTCAATGTAGGCCTGAAATGCCACAATTTGTAGCCCACAGATAGATGAGGTGTGTGACTGAGATACCACACTTTCAAATATCTGTCCTGTATTTTTTTTTGGCCAACAAAATTGTGTTAATAAGTATGCTAGGAGCACACAGCAAAAACAGTTCAGTTTAGGCCTGAAATGCTACAATTTGTAGCCCACATATAGATGAGGCATATGACAGAGATACCACACTGTAAAATATGTAGCCTGTATATTTATTTTTTTACAGAAAAATAGTGTCAAGAACTAGGGTAACCCACAGCAAAAACAGTTGAATGGAGGCCTGAAATGCCACAATTTGTAGCCCACAGATAGATGAGGCATGTGAAGAAGATAACACAATGTAAAATATGTGGCCTGTATTTTTATTTTTTACAACAAAATAGTGTCAAGAACTAGGGTAACACACAGCTTAATCAGTTGAATGGAGGCATGAAATGCCACAATTTGTAGCCCACAGATAGATGAGGCATGTGATGGAGATACCACACTGTAAAATATGTGGCCTGTATTTTTTTACAGGAAAATAGTGTCAAGAATTAGGGTAACACACAGCAAAAACAGTTGAATGGAGGCCTGAAATGCCACAATTTGTAGACCACAGATAGATGAGGTGTATGACTGAGATACCACATTTTCAAATATCTTTCCTGTATTTTTTTTTGGCCAACAAAATTGTGTTAATAAGTATGCTAAGACACAACAAAAACAATTCAATGGAGGCATGAAATGGTACAATTTTAAGCGCAATGATATGCGATTTGTGTCACGGACAAAATCCAGTGGAAAATATCTGCCCTGTTGCTAAATATTTTTTTGGCAGCTAGATATTTTTTGGCAGCAAAATGGTGTCAAGAAATTGTATAAGACACTCTGAAAAATTTTGCCGTAACACAAAAATGGCTGATTTTTATGCGCCCTCAGATGTGGTCGTTGGGTCGGGCAAACCCGTTTAATATAGCTAGATTTTCACACTGTACTATGAAAAAGATCAGGCTGTATTCTGCAGTGTAAACAAGCAAATGGAGAAAAAAATCTGTGCTCTAGATTGTTTTTGAATTAAATAATCTGGATTAAGACGCAAAAAAAATTACTCCTGGGCACCGATACCTAGGAATATGTATATACAGTCAACATATATAATAAGCAGCAGCAGCAGACAGTAATGTAATGGACCCTCTTGATGTATGCAATAAAGTATGCCATAAACATTGCCTGCCTGACTAGCAGTGATATCTATATACCCACATACATTGCCTGCATGCCTTGCAATGATATGTATATACCCACATACACTCCCTGCCTATCTAGCACTGCAATCTTTATATTCCGTAATTAGTCCTTAGAAGGACTGTTGACCTGTTGATTTAGCTGGCTTTATATATTATGGTATACCCACACAATCTTTGAAATCCCCAAACATGACCCTATCTCTGCAGCAACTCTCCTTATACTAGCTGATTCTGGAGCTGAATATGACGAGCAGGAAGGCATCAGGTCTGATATAAACCAACATGGCTGTGGCACTACAATGCGTGGCACACAATCCCTGCATGTTGATTGGCGGTCTAAAATATGCAGGGCGTAGACCAGGACTCCTGCCGAACAATCCCAGTAATGATCGGTGCTCGCCGAGCACTGCGAGTACAGCGATGCTTAGGCGAGTACCGAGCATTACCGAGTATGCTCGCTCATCGCTAGTTATTACCTCGTAAAGTGACAGTGGTCAGAATTGTAAAAATTGGCCTGGTCATTAACGTGCAAATCACCTTTGTTGGTAAAGAGGTTAAAACAACAGGACGTGAATAGACCTCACATATAATGTGAGGCTCACAACCCATGATTAAAACCAATCAGGAAATTTGTGCCATTATTATGAATCAAACTAATTATTTGATCAACCACCACCTTTTTTGTCTTTATGGAAGTAATCTCTCTTAAAAATTGTTTATCTTTGAGGAGTTATTTACTAATCGGACAACCCTTTCTCAATCCCTATGTTTCTCCAAGTAAAATAATAACACTTGTAATCACCTCCAATGCCGAATTGTACCATCAGAGTCAGCACAGGCTCTCCTGGGATCACATAATATTCTTATGTCACGCGATTCCTGCCAATCAGCACTGACTTCATTCTCCCTGCTTTCGGACAAATCATTTACATATGGAGGAAGTGAGAGCTGTTGCTCTCTCCATTTCTCCTGATCTACTGTATATGGATCTTCCGAAGGTTTGAAGAGTGAAGACAGCATTGTTTGCCACAGGAACTGTGAGCCATAGCAATGTCACATGATACCCGGGAAGCCATTCCCGACACCACTAGAATACCGGCACTAGAAGTGAGTATAAGTGTTATTATTTTAAAAGGTGGAAACAAAGGGATTGAGAAGGGGTTGTTTGAGAAGTAGACAACTACTTTAACTAACTCCATAATATCTATGCAAGAGATGTCGAGCAAAATGTGTCAGAAAGTGCTCTCTTCCCTTTAAACAAATGTAGATAAAGTAAAACTACGGAAGTTTTGAACGAAGTTATAACAAAAAAAGAATAATGCAGATATTTATCTAAAGCAAACCCTGTAATTGATTTGCTGATTCTTGATAATTCTACTATTTATACAATATGTCAACTAGCATGAATAAAAGTTATTGAACAAAATGTTGAAAATGTTTTTTCTTACTTTACAATTGTATTATAGTGTTTTCCTTACAATTTTAAATATATATGACCACAGCATCTACTGTTTTACAGTATAAATAAATCTTTTATTGTATTGGTGTATTGATCTACTTTATAAGGTTAGAGTACATACCATCATCTGTGTTTTACACTTAAATAGTATATTTTACAACATCCAAAGTATGTGCAAGCTTAACAATTCCTTGTACTGTATATGTCTGTAAAATAGTAAATGCTGTGAGTGAAGCACATAACCTCTTTATTATTGTATTCTCTTTTCTCTATCTGATTTACACAGAAGCCATTTATTTTATCTTTCTTGCAAACGTTCTATATTTCTAGTGAATTAAAGTACAGTCAGCACTTTCCATTTTTTATAGAAATGCTAATAAACATAAATGACAGGTAAAGACATCTGTAGCAATGAAGAAACTGCAAGATATAACATATTGTGCCTGAAGGGCAAATGACTGAATAACACCAAGTCTATAAAACTAGAACAGTGGAATACCTGATTTTACTTTTCTTATTATAGAAAATGTCATAACATTGGTAAAAATAAAAAATGTGTTCTTAAAAAATGGCAACTTTTTGCAAGTGGTTATCAGTATCAGCTATGTGCTTTTGTTTATTGCTTTATTTTATTTATCCAACTCTGGTATGTATTAATTCTAGTTACAAGCATGTCTAAATTTACTATTAGAAGGGTTTTCTCATTTTTAGTAAGTCATTATTATATGTTTTGACGGCAATTTAACATACACTAGTGGCCAAAATTGCGGATGCATTTGAAGTTTTTAATAATTTTCGAGGCTTCTGGTACTTTCAGCTATCTTACTTGCTTGATTATTTAATTATATTTATAGCCCAGGCATACAATCTGTTACTAAAGATATCGGGAGACTTGTTTTTGATATTTTGTCGATAGTATTTATGCACTGCTCAAAAAAATAAAGGGAACACTTAAACAACAGAATATAACTCCAAGTAAATCAAACTTCTGTGAAATCAAACTGTCCACTTAGGAAGCAACACTGATTGACAATCAATTTCACATGCTGTTGTGCAAATCTAATAGACAACAGATGGAAATTATTGGCAATTATCAGGACACACTAATAAAGGAGTGGTTCTGCAGGTGGGGACCACAGACCACATCTCAGTACCAATGCTTTCTGGCTGATGTTTTGGTCACTTTTGAATGTTGGTTGTGTTTTCATACTCGTGGTAGCATGAGACAGACTCTACAACCTATACAACTGTAGTGTAGCTCATCCAGGATGGCACATGAATGCGAGCTATGGCAAGAAGGTTTGCTGTGTCTGTCAGCCCTAGTGTCTAGAGGCTGGAGGCGCTACCAGGAGACAGGCCAGTACACCAGGAGACATGGAAGGGGGCCGTAGTAGGGAAACAACCCAGCAGCAGTACTGCTACCACTGCCTTTGTGCAAAGAGAAACCGGAGGGGAACTGCCAAAGCCCTGCAAAATGAATGCCAGCAGGCCATGTGCATGTGTCTGCAAAAACGGTTAGATACTGACTTCATGAGAATGGTCTGAGTGCCCGACGTCCACAGATGGGGTTGTGCTCACAGCCCAACACTGCGCAGGATACTTGGCATTTGCCACAGAACATAAGGATTGGCAACTTCACCACTGGTGACCTGTGCTCTTCACAGATGAAAGCAGGTTCACATTGAGCACATGTGACAGATGTGACAGAGTCTGGAGACGCTGTGGAGAGCGATCTGCTGCTTGCAACATTCTTCAGCATGAGCGGTTAGGCAGTGGTTCAGTAATGGTGTGGGGTTGCATTTCATTGGAGGGCTGATAGCCCTCCATGTGCCCGCCAGAGGTAGCCTGACTACCATTAGGTACCGAGATGCGATCCTCAGACCCCTTGTAAGACCATATGCTGGTGTGGTTGGCCCTGGGTTCCTCCTAATACAGGATAATTCCAGACCTCATGTCGCTGGAGTGTGTCAGCAGTTCCAGCAAGATGAAGTCATTGAAGCTATGGACTGGCCTGCCCACTCCCCAGATCTGAATCTGATTGAGCACATCTGGGACATCATGTCTCGCTCCATCCACCAATGTCACGTTGCACCACAGACTGTCCAGGAGTTGGCGGATGCTTTAGTTCAGGTCTGGGAGGAAATCCCTCTGGAGACCATCTGCCGCCCCATTAGGAGCATGCTCAGGCATTGTAGGGAGGTCATAAAGGCACAGGGAGGTCATACAGGCACGTGAGCATCATTTTGACTTGTTTTCAGGACATTACATTCTACTTTAATTTTAGGTATGACTCCAAATCCATGCCTCCATTGATAAAAAATTTGATTTCTATTGATGATTTTTGCGTGATTTTGTTGTCAGCACATTCAACTTTGTACAGAACAAAGTATTCAATAAGAATTTTTCATTCATTCAGATCTAGGATGTGTTATTTGAGAGCTCCCTTTATTTTTTTGAGCAGAGTAATTTTGACGAGAAATACTGGACTTCATTCTCTGTGAGTAAAATTCTTACATTTTTAGTTATATGTTAACTTTTCTTTATGTCCGCATTAAATTAAAAATAGAATTTTAAAGCTTCAGTCATCACTTGATCCCTTCAGTATAGGTCCTACAGGCTTCAATTTCTTTACAAACTATTACAAATTTTTATTTCTTGTATTTCATTATTATTTAAATTAAATTTTTTAGCTGAATAATTATAAATGTCTATTTTGAGCTTATAAACTCCAGCATAATTGATTTTTTTTTATTTTATTCATGCCAGCCACAAAGAGGTCTCTTTGTTCTCCAAAAAAGAGAGCTATGACTATTGTTTTGAGGAAGGAGGGATATTGTTTCAGAGAAATTGCTAGGAAGACGGGTGGTAGAGTCACTGCTTCCGGAGTGCAAAAGCTGTGTTCACGTTTTGCTGATAGTTGCAGCATTAAAACTAAGATTGGAAGAGGAAGTAAAAAGGTAATAACTCTAAAAACAGGCAGAAGAATTGTTGGTTAGGCTTGCAAAACAGAAGAGCGTCAGCCAAGGAACTCAACCAGTTCTTGCACGATGGAGGAGTTTTGGTGTCGGATAAAACAGTACGTCGCCGATTACTTGATGCCGGTCTGAAAGCACGAACACCAAGGAAAAAGCCATTCTTAAATCGTAAACAAAAAAGTTAGAAAATTTCCTGGACCAAGGAACATCTTAGCTGGACAACTGAAGATTGGATCTGGAAACTAGAATATCAATTTTTGGTAGTGACGGAGTGCGTTATGTTCGAAAAAGGCCAAAGGAAGATTGTGTTCCGTAGTGTATGACTGTGTTATGATATGGGGCTGTATGTCTTGGCATGGAATTGGGAGAATACAGGTCCTTGAGGGAACTGTAAATGCTTTGAATATATTCATGATGTCCTTGAAAAAAGCTCATCCCATCAATTCGTGACCCTGACAAGGAACAGACCAAAATTATTTTTCAACAGGATGGCGCACCATGTCACACTGCAAGGCAATGTCTAAAATGGTTTGAAAGCAAACAAATTTCTGTGCTTTCATAGCCAGGAAACAGTCCTGACCTAAACCCTATTGAATATCTGTGGTCAAGATTAAAGAGATTGGCTTCTAGTAGGCGACCGAGCAACAAACAGGCATTGATTGCAGCTGTTATCAGTTACTATCTATTTGTTCTTCCTGTACAAACCTATATATTTTTAAAATTTATATTTTTTTGGACTCCTCATTGGGAGGGGGCCACAAGAAATGATAGGTGAACTCTGATGACACTAAAAACACCCCTTTGAAAACAATAACGTAGCTGTTGCATTATGGAACTAGTGGTGATGTCTGAAGGGATGTGGAGGATGGCCTCCTAAAAATTATTTTCCAATTTAAAGGAGCGGGTCTCCTATACGCTAAGTGCATGGGCTGATAAACATTTCTTCCTGGGGGTACACATCATCATAATGTGTACACATTTTTTTTTCGGGCATCAAAAACACCCTTTAACAGAGGGGCATGGCCTAAGCGGGATGTGAGCAGCCATCTGCGACAGCAGCTCCCGCTCAGCATCAGCTTTTTCATATTGATTGCAGCCATTTAACCATGTCCAAATTCCCCTAAATATCAATGTGGTGCACTAAAAATTTTGTACCTTCGGAGCCAGAGAGATGGATCCAAGATGGCACTGGCAGGGATGAGACGCTAACGGTGGAGTTTGAGGAGGCAGAGGAGGACCCCAGGAGATCTGATGTAGCGGCTATGCTGCGAAGATTTGCTCGGTAGATAGATGTAACCCGGATCCCGGCAGTGGCAAGCAGGAAGCAGAACATGTCTGTGTGGTTTGTGGGGACGGAGGAGATGGGGAAGGAGGATGGAGCAGAGAGTGATGAATGGAGCAGCGCCAGCATGCAGGAGGAAGATGAAGGGGACAGTGATGGGATAGAAAAGGGCACCAAAATGTGCATACGTAGACTGCAAATTCTGAAGGAGCCCACTCTGAAAGATGTTTTTAAGGTGATTCTACACTATCATTCTACCAATTACTGATGTGGCAGCAAAATTGGGGGTCTTACAGACTAATATATCTAAGCTGCAGCATTTAATGAATGTCACAAAAGAGAGAATGGGAGAGGCTGAAAAAATGTATCAGCAGTGCTGAGAACTATATAGCAAAGGCTGATAAAGCTACTAAATGCATGTGTGCTGCAATTTCTGCCATACATGCAAAAATGGATGACCTCGAGAACAGGTCCAGGTGCAATAACGTACGGTTGATAGGGGTGCCTGAAAAGATGGAAGGTTCAGCCCCAACAGTTTTTTGAACAATGGTTGCTAAGCAATATAGGCTCTTATAAGTTGACCCATATGCATGCAATTGAAAGAGCACATCATGTTCCCATGCATCCCCTCCCTCCTGGACATCCTCCTAGACAAGTACTAGTCAATGTCCTGCACTACCGAGACAGAGATGCAATTCTTAGACATGCCAGTGATATTTCTGGACTTCTCCATAGAAGTGCAGAAACAAAGAGCCAAATTTGCTAATATTAAGAGGAGGCTGAGGGAGCTTTGCACCACATAACCGATGTTGCACCCAGCCAAATTGAGAGTGGTTGCTGAGGGGGCAGTACATTTTTTTATGGAAGTTAAGGAGGAACTCAGATTGCTGGACAGCAATGAGCAACACCTGTGCTTGGCAAAATCGAAGGACTCTGCTGGTTGACAGACTCGCTCTCATTTCCTCTTTCTCTATTTTATGGAGTGATCCATTAGCTCTTTTTCTCATTTTTGTATTCCTATTCCTGTTTTTTTTGGGATCGCGTTTCCTGATCATTGTTGAATGCGAGAATTTTCTGGAAGAATTGGAAACTGTTGTAAATGACCTGGCAGCAATTTTCAAGTCATGTGGAATTACCAATGGATTGGGATATGTTGCGGGACTGTTGGACGGGTTGACAAACTGGTTTGGATAAAGTGCGCCCTCTCCAGCATATCAGGAGGAGACGGAAAGGCGGTATGGGTTCTTGTTGTTTCTTTTTTGTAGTTTGGGGGTTGGGGGGAGTCATTTATATGATGTTCGTCACACTCGTTATTGCCGTTATAATTTCAGCTGTAATTGAATGAAAGAATGTGGGGCAATATGTAGTGAGGAGGGAAAATGCCTGGAAGAATGAGGATTATGAGTTGGAATGTCAGGGGCTTGGCATCTGGTGTTAAACGGCAAGCTGTGTTTAAATTTTTTAATGAGGTCAAGCCGTCAGTGATTTGTTTGCAAGAAACTCACATGGTAAAAGAGAGAACACATTTCCTAGCCAAAAGATGGGTGCAGGCGGGGTATCATGCGACTTATTCAACGTATGCCGGAGAGTTAGCATCCTCATCTGCTCCAGCGTACCTTTTAAGTATAATGAAGTGATTATAGACCAGATGGGTAAATTTACATGCCTACTTTGTAAATTGTATGGCTCCTTGATGTGGATGGTTTCCATATACATTCCGCCACTATACTGTGGAAAACTGCTTCACAGGGTCCTAGAGGTAGTAGAAGAATCCTCGGGAGTACCGTTTCTGATAGTGGGCGATTTTAATAATATTCCAAATACGCACAGGGACGGGGTAGACGAGAGGCACTGAGACCGGAAGGTAATTGTACCCCATTTGGAGTGGTCCTGAAGGAAACTGCTCTGCACGATTTATGGAGGATTTCTCATCCTGGAGTGTACAAATATTCTTGTTTCTTGTCTTCCTTTGCATCGTTGTCGAGAATTGACCTGTCAATGGGCAATAATCAGATGTTGGGCCTTGTTGGGGAGGTAACATATCTGGCTATAACAATATCAGATCATTCCCCAATGAGCATGATACTCGAGGGAGTGAGTTCTGTGCCTGCTAGGACCCATGTGGAGACTGAATCCGTTTTGGTTTCAATTAATCGACTTGGACGTGAAATAAGAGAATATTTAAAAATTAATACTGGTACTGCTTCAGTCTTGATGGTATGGGAGGCCATGAAGGCCTATTTTAGAGGGCTCTGCATAAAAGAAATATGAAAAAAGAAAGTTCCAGCTCACCCATAAATACATTTTGATAACTTCAGGAGCACAGACTCACTGTGTCCAAGCGTGGATAATCCAACAAAGGAAAGATGTCCAGCTCTACTGATTCCGTGAAGATGAGATTTTTATTCACAAGACTGGTTACAAAGAGGATAAAACCTTCAGCACAGTTCACAACAAGTGTAGATATCGGCGCATTTCTGGAGACTAAGCTCCCGTAATCATGATAAAAAAAATCTCATCTTCACGGAATCAGTAGAACTGGACGTCTTTTCTTTATAAAAGAAATATCCCAGGTAAAAGCAGAAACTGGCAGGAGAGATCATATGTTGATTAAAGAATTGGAGGAAGCAGAGGAGGCATTATCACTAATCAGTCTCCGGAGGCACAGGGAAGGATAAGAGAGGCACAGACCAGAGTATGTCAGATTGGCAATGAAAGCTGTGGAACATAAGAGAATGTTTCATAATATAAAATATTTTGAGGAGGATGATAAAGTGGGCCATCTCCTTTCTAGGATAGTGGTGGCACAGAGAGATTCCACACATGCAGTCGCTCTGAGGGGAAGGGATGGGTGTGAACATACTGGTAGTAAGGCAATTTTAGAGGTGATGACGGAGTATTATTCGGATCTTTATAAATCACGTGTGTAGCCTGTGGTGGAGGAGACTGATAGCTATTTGGCGGAGATACAGCTCTGCTGGCTCTCGGTGGCGAATCAGAGGCTTCTTGAAGTCATTTAACCCGGAAGAAGTTGACGCCGCATTGACCTCTATGCCCAACGGTAAAACCCCGGGAGTGGTTGGGATTCTGGGGAAGTGTATAAAAAATAAATATGTAATAATTATAGGGGATAACTCAGGAGACTTCTTGCGTGGAACAAGACAACTACAGGACACAGTTTTATAAGTGGAAAAGTCTATATTATCACACGGTGATTCAAACAGGTGCAAAGCAAAGCTCAAGACCACAACACTTGGTGTAGATATTAAATGCAGCTTAACAGTCTATAGGAAACTTCAGAGAGAAATGCAATCAAGTAGAGAGTCTATGAAGCACAGTTAAACTTGAGGATACTTGACACGAATAAGTCTTAGTTTAGTCCAAGCACAGGTAGGCAGTTCAAATGATATCTTTAGCTCAACCAGGAAGTCCTGGGTGATAGTCTCAGTTTTAAGCAGCGCAGGGCTGCAACAGCTTACATGTCCAGCAAATGCAGAGGGAGTACCACAAGCAGCCAGATTAAGGAGGATTACTGGAAACCGGTGTATGCAGCAGGAACTTAGAGCAGAGTAGCAGGATCATTAAACAGGTTCACAGGAGCAGGTACAAAGCCAGGAAGCCACCAGAGGTCAGAAGCTGGATACAAGGCAGAATACTCTAGCAAAGACTAAAGGCTGGGGTGGAGTTATATAGCAGGAAGACACAGTGCACATGAGACCAAAGACGCCATCTTGGAAAAGGGCAGTAATGCACAAAAGGTGATCAAAAATGTTCAGAGTCCTGCCAATATAAAGAGATGCTGCATCCTGTTCTACTGGAGGTGTATAGTGCTGATCTGGTGGAGGGGGGTTGCCGTGGTCCATGTGAGAGGCAATAATTGTTGTGTTGCCAAAGCAGGGTAAGAATCCAGTAGATCCAGCTTCATATCATCGAATCTCGCTATTAGAGTTGAGCGAAACAGGTCGGTCAGATTCAAAAATCGCCGACTTTCGCCAAAGTCGGGTTTCGCCGAGCAATACCCAACCATAGTGTAAGGTCGGCCATGCGGTCGTCGACCCGAGCGCCAAAGTCGGTTTTCCCATAATGCTTGCAGGCGCCTTTTCTCAGCCAATGAGCAAGGATGCACACTGTGGGCAAACAGATGACATGGGCAGCGGCCACCACCATCTTAGAGAAGGGCATTGCTGTAATTGGCTTGCTTTGTGTCGCGACACAGTGGCTTTAAAAGCCCTGAGCACCGACCGCCATTTTACTTCTTCTGATCTTAACTTAGGGAGAGGTTGCTGCCGCTGTTTCTCAGTGGGGAGAGAGTTAGGCAGGAAAGAAAAGTGATTCTGTGCTTGTGCTGAAAGCGATTGTGCTGTACAGTTAGTGTGCAGTGATAGGGGAGGATTTTCTTGTGTGCAGCAGCAGAGCTGATTATTAGGCTGCCTGCTAGCTGTATTGCTGTGTGTACACTGCTGTGCAGAGTGCTTTTTCCACAGCACCTACACAGCACTAATACTTTTATTCTTTTTTTCTGCACGGTTACTGAGCGTTCATTTTTTCCACACTGTATAGAGCTGTACACTCCTCACACACTACGTGTACCAGCTGGTATCACGGACAAATAATGCTGACTATCTGTATGTGACTCCGGAAATATATGCAGAGATTTCAATTTTCCCCAAAACTGTATACAGCTGGTATCTTCTGATACAGTACCGTTTTTCTGCCTTCTGTATTAAGGTCAAATCCATACTGAGAGAGCATCTGTGTGTTACTCGAGAAATATATAAGGGGATTTACAATTACCCCAACACTATATACGCCTGGTATCTTCGGATACATTAGCCTTTTTTGCTTTTTATATTCTGGTCTACTCCATACTGAGCCTGTGAACGTCTGTGTGTTACTCCGGAAATATATATACAGAGATTTAAAATTACCCCAACACTGTATAAAGCTGTACGCTTCTGATACATTACCCTTTTTTCTACTTTTTATATTCTGGTGTAATCCATACTGTGCCAATGAGAGTCTGTGTCTGACTCTGAAAATATATACGGAGATTTAAAATTACCCCAACACTGTATACAGCTGTACGCTTCTGATACATTACCCATTTTATACTTTTTATTTCTTGTGTAATCCATACTGAGCCTGTGAAAGTCTGTGTCTGACTCTCGAAATATATACGGAGATTTAAAATTACCCCAACACTGAATACAGCTAAAAGCTTCTGATACATTACCCTTTTTCTACTTTTTATATTCTGGTGTAATCCATACTGAGCCTGTGAGAGTCTATGTCTGACTCTGGAAATAGATACGGAGATTTAAAATTACACCAACACTGTTTACAGCTGTACGCTTCTAATACATTACCCTTTTTCAACTTTTTATAGTCTGGTGTAATCCATACTTAGCCTGTGAGCGTCTGTGTGTTATTCTGGAAATATATACAGAGATTTAAAATTTCCCCAACAATGTATACGCCTGGTATTAGGGAATACAGTATCCTTTTTTTAATTTTTATATTCTGGTCTAATCCATACTGAGCCTGTGAGCGTCTGTGTGTTACTCTCGAAATATAGACGAAGATTTAGAATTTTCTGCAATAAACTGTCATTTATCCATGACCTCTTTATCAACAACAAACTCTCCCTCCTTGGCATCACTGAAACCTGGCTCACCCCCTCTGACTCAGCCTCTCCAGCTGAGCTTTCCTATGGCGGATTCCATATCTCTCACACACCTCGCCCCAGCAACAAACATGGTGGAGGAGTTGGCTTACTCCTGTCTGATACCTGCTCCTTTACCCCTATTCAACTTCCACCCTCCGCTGCTATTCCCTCGTTCGAGGTGCACTCTGTCCGCATCTATTCCCCCTCAAACCTCCAACTGGCTGTCATCTACCGTCCCCCGGAACTAGCCATCTCCACCTTTCTCGACCACTTCACCACCTGGCTACTCCATTTCCTCTCTGCTGACGTCCCCACCATCATCATGGGCGATTTCAACATCCCCATTGACACCTCCACCCTGGCTGCCTCTAAAATTCTATCGCTCACGGCATCCCTCGGCCTCACTCAATGGTCCTCTGCGGCCACTCACAAAGTGTTGTGAATGGGCTTGAGATGAGTTCTGAGCAGAGGCTCCCTCTGGTGGTTACAAGCGGTACTGGTCTGTCCAGTGAAGATTGTGAAGATTGTGAGGATTGAGAATCAGGTGTTACTGACTGGTCTTATATAAGGGAGTCACCTTCCCATCAGGGTTGCCGGTGATCAATTGTTCTGGTCTCTATCCTTGATTCCTGTTTCCTTGTAGCCTGCTGTGTCGTGTCTGCATCTCCTGCTAACAGATAAGACATTTTCTTCTTTTTGTTTTTGTGCTTGATTTTTGCATTTTATCCTGCACTTCTGTGGGGCCTTCAGGGTCCCCTCCGGGGCTTTTGCCCTCTCAGTTTAGTTCAGCCACTGATGTTTGTACTTTTGCTTTTTCCAGTTTTTTCAGTGGCTGCTGTTTTGATTTTGTTACACCAGAGAACTAATTTAGGTGGTAGAGGTCGTGTGATCTCAGGTGTTTTTGAAATTAGTAGAGTTGGTGCTTTTCAGGGTTTTCTGGATTGCAGTAAGTACCCTTCCTATCCTTTTCTATTTAGTTAGTTTGGGCCCCAACGTTTGCTCATACTATTTTCTGTCTGTGTCAGTAATTCTTCTTGTCTAACCGCCATTACATGTTTGGGGGCTTTCTATTATCTTTGGGGTTCTGCTCCGGGGCAGATAGCTTTCCTATATCTATCTTTAGGTGTAGTTAGTTTCTCAGGCTGTGACGAGGCGTCTAGGACCAACGTAGGAACGCTCCACGGCTGCCTCTAGTTGTTGTGGTTAGTCAGGGTACTGCAATCTCATAGATTCCAACTGCTCTGGTGTATTGCCTTTTTGCCTGCACTCCTCAGCTACCGAAACATAACAGTATCACCAGCCCAAAATTTAAAATTGTATGGTACTCACAGAAGGGAAAAAATTTGTGAAAGAAAAAACGGTTGTCAGAGTTGTCAGAGATATTTTTCTGTTTGTTGCATTTTTTTTTCCCTCTGTATCTCTGGGTGCTGGGGAGGATTTTTTCTCTCAATGGAGTTTGCACAGTTGTATGGCCGTGTGGATCAGCTTGCCACTGAGGTTCAGAGTATTGCTGCATATCTTGCTAGGTTACCTGTTGTGGAACCTAGGATTCCCATGCCAGATTTGTTTTTAGGGGATCGAGCTAAGTTTCAGAATTTCAAAAATAATTGTAAATTGTTTTTTGCCTTAAAATCTAAGTCCTCAGGGAACGCAGCGCAGCAGGTTCAAATTGTCATCTCTCTCCTGCACGGCGATCCTCAGGATTGGGCTTTTTCCCTGACACCTGGGGATCCTGTTTTGAGTGATGTTGATGCATTTTTTCAGGCTTTGGGGTTATTGTACTATGAGCCTAATGTCACTGATCAAGCTGAAAAAACCTTGTTGGCATTAAATCAGGGGCTTGATGACGCTGAGTTATACTGTCAGAGATTCCGTAGGTGGGCAGTCCTGACCAAGTGGAATGACGACGCTTTGGCGGCCCTTTTTCGGAAGGGTCTGTCAGATAATGTAAAGGATGTTATGGTGGGATTCCCTGTCCCCTCTGGTCTCAATGATTCAATGTCATTAGCGATTCAAATTGACAGACGTTTGCGTGAGCGGAGAAGTATGCGTGGAATAGTGTTGCCTTGTGAACCTGCTTCTGAATCCATGCAGTGTGATAGAGTGGTGTCTGGGGCACAGCGTCATGAGTTTCGAAAGCGCAATGGGTTATGTTTCTACTGTGGTGATGCCTCTCATGCTATTTCAGTCTGCCCTAAACGGGGAAGACGTTTTGCACGCTCAGTTGTCTTGGGTAGTGTTCAGACTAAGTTTTTATTGGCTGTCACTCTGATGTGCTCTCTGTCCTCATTTTCTGCTCAGGCTTTCGTTGATTCTGGAGCAGTTATTAACCTGATGGATTATGATTTTGCTAAACGTTGTGGGTTTCCCTTGATACCCCTACAGAAGTCTATTCCCCTACTGGGGATCGATTCTACCCCTTTGGCTGAGAATAAACCTCAGTTCTCTACTCAGGTGATAATGAGGGTTGAACCTGATCATCAAGAGTGCTGCAAATTTTTGGTTCTGTATAATCTGCATGATATTATCGTACTGGGTTTCCCTTGGTTACAGTCTCATAATCCTGTTTTGGATTGGAAATCTGTGTCTGTAACCAGTTGGGGCTGCCAATGTGTTAATACCAACACTCCTGTTTTTTCTGCCTCCCCCCAGGCTCAGGATGTTCCTGACTTTTTGATTGATTTTTCTGATGTATTTAGCAAAAGTAAATCTGCATCCTTGCCTCCCCATAGGAGCTATGACTGCGCTATTGAATTAGTGCCTGGTAGTAAATTCCCTAAAGGTCGCCTTTTTAACTTGTCTGTACCTGAACATGACGCTATGCGGTCTTATATCAAGGAGTCATTGGAGAAGGGTCATATCAGACCATCCTCTTCACCCTTAGGTGCCGGTTTTTTCTTTGTGGCCAAAAAGGATGGTTCATTAAGGCCGTGTATTGATTATCGTCTTTTGAACAATATTACTGTGAAATATCAATACCCGTTACCCTTGATTTCTGACCTGTTTTCCAGGGTGAAAAACGCTACTTGGTTTACCAAGCTTGACCTCAGGGGGGCATATAACCTTATTCGCATTAAGCACGGGGATGAATGGAAGACGACATTCAATACCCCGGAGGGGCATTTAGAGTACCTTGTGATGCCCTTTGGGCTCACTAATGCTCCTTCTGTCTTCCAGTCCTTCATGAATGACATTTTCAGGGATTTTGTGGATAAATTTCTGATTGTTTATTTGGATGATATCTTGATTTTTTCTAATGACTGGGACTCTCATGTGAAACATGTTCGAACTGTATTCCAGATTTTGAGAGAGAATGCTCTGTATGTGAAGGGATCAAAGTGTCTTTTTGGCGTACAGAGGATCTCATTTCTGGGATTCATTTTGTCCCCATCTGTTATTGAAATGGACCCGGTCAAGGTTCAGGCCATCTGTGATTGGGTCCAACCTACTTCATTAAAGGCTCTTCAAAGATTCTTGGGTTTTGCCAATTTTTATCGTAAATTTATTGGTAATTTCTCTGTTATTGTTAAACCATTGACTGATTTGACCAAAAAGGGTTCTGATGTGGTGAATTGGCCTCCTGAGGCAGTCTCTGTGTTTCAGGAACTTAAGCAGAGATTCACTTCTGCTCCTGTTCTATGGCAGCCTGATGTTTCTCTGCCCATTAAGGTGGAGGTTGATGCCTCTGAAATTGAGGCAGGTGCCGTTTTGTCCCAAAGAGATCCTGAGACCTCTAAAAGTAACCCTTGCGCCTTTTTCTCTCAAAAATTTTCTCCAACTGAACGTAATTATGACGTGGGTAATCGGGAGTTATTGGCCATGAAGTGGGCTTTTGAAGAGTGGAGACATTGGCTGGAGGGAGCCAAACATCAGGTGGTGGTCCTCACGGACCATAAGAATCTGGTTTATCTGGAATCAGCCAAGCGACTTAATCCTAGACAGGCCAGGTGGGCCTTGTTTTTCACACGTTTTAATTTTGTGGTTTCCTTTCTTCCTGGCACTAAGAATGTTAAGGCGGATGCCCTCTCGAGGAGCTTCCTTGCGGACTCTCCTGAGTTATCTGATCCTTCTGTTATTTTGAAAGAGGGTGTAGTTCTTTCCGCCATCTCACCTAATTTGAGACTTGCTCTGGAGGGGTGTCAGGAGGATAGGCCCGAGCGCTGCCCTGTTGGAAAATTGTTTGTCCCGGACCAGTGGAAAAAGAGTGTGATGTCTGAGATTCATTGTTCCGCGTTGGCTGGGCATCCCGGAATTTTTGGTACCAGAGATTTGGTTAGTCGGTCCTTTTGATGGCCTACCTTGTCTCGTGATGTCAGGGAATTTGTGCAGTCCTGCGGGACTTGCTCTCGCTCCAAGCCTTGCTCTCGCTCTAGTGGTTTGTTGATGCCATTGCCTGTGCCCAAGAGACCATGGACCCATATCTCTATGGATTTCATTTCCGACCTTCCTGTTTCTCAGAGAATGACCGCCATCTGGGTGATTTGTGATAGATTTTCCAAGATGATACATCTTGTGCCATTACCTAAGTTGCCTTCCTCCTCTGAATTGGTGCCGTTGTTCCTTGAGCACGTGGTTCGTTTACACGGCATTCCTGAGAACATAGTGTCTGACAGAGGAGTCCAGTTTGTTTCCAGATTTTGGAGGACTTTTTGTTCTAAACTGGGTGTTCAATTGTCTTTCTCCTCGGCATTTCATCCTCAGACCAATGGTCAAACTGAGAGAACAAACCAGACATTGGAGACTTATCTAAGATGCTTTGTGTCTGCTGATCAGGATGACTGGGTCTCTTTTTTGCCTTTGGCTGAGTTTGCTCTTAATAATAGGGCTAGCTCTGCCACTTTGATGTCTCCGTTTTTCTGTAATTCTGGGTTTCACCCTCGATTTTCTTCAGGACAGACGGAGGCTTCTGTCTGTCCAGGTGTTGACTCTGTTGTGGAGCGTATGCAACAGATTTGGGACCAGGTAGTGGAGAGGTTGTCCCTCTCTCAGGAGAGGGCCCAGCGGTTTGCTAACCGGCATAGGACTGATGGTCCTCGGTTTAAAGTAGGGGACTTGTTCTGGTTGTCCTCAAAAAATATTCCTATGAGAGTAGCATCTCCTAAATTTAAGCCTAGGTTCATTGGACCTTATAAGATCATGGAGATTCTTAATCCTGTTTCTTTTCGTTTGCTTCTTCCAGGGACATTTAAGATCCATAACGTGTTCCACAAGTCGTTGTTGAAGAGGTTTGTTGAGCCAGTGGTTCCTGCTGCTGTGCCTCCTGACCCTGTTTTGGTTGAGGGCAATCTGGAGTATGTGGTTGAGAAAATATTAGATTCTCGTTTTTCTAGACGGAAACTCCAGTATTTGGTTAAGTGGAGAGGTTATGGTCAGGAAGACAATTCTTGGGTGTTTGCTTCGGACATCCATGCTAGGAGACTCATCCGTGCGTACCATAGAACTCATCCTGACAGACCTGGTTGCTCAAATGAGGGTTCGGTGACCCCTCCTCAAGGAGGGGGTACTGTTGTGAATGGGCTTGAGATGAGTTCTGAGCAGAGGCTCCCTCTGGTGGTTACAAGCGGTACTGGTCTGTCCAGTGAAGATTGTGAATATTGTGAGGATTGGGAATCAGGTGTTACTGACTGGTCTTATATAAGGGAGTCACCTTCCCATCAGGGTTGCCGGTGATCAATTGTTCTGGTCTCTATCCTTGATTCCTGTTTCCCTTGTAGCCTGCTGTGTCGTGTCTGCATCTCCTGCTAACAGATAAGACATTTTCTTCTTTTTGTTTTTGTGCTTGATTTTTGCATTTTGTCCTGCACTTCTGTGGGGGCCTTCAGGGTCCCCTCCGGGGGCTTTTGCCCTCTCAGTTTAGTTCAGCCACTGATGTTTGTACTTTTGCTTTTTCCAGTTTTTTCAGTGGCTGCTGTTTTGATTTTGTTACACCAGAGAACTAATTTAGGTGGTAGAGGTCGTGTGATCTCAGGTGTTTTTGAAATTAGTAGAGTTGGTGCTTTTCAGGGTTTTCTGGGATTGCAGTAAGTACCCTTCCTATCCTTTTCTATTTAGTTAGTTTGGGTCCCAATGTTTGCTCATACTTTTTTCTGTCTGTGTCAGTAATTCTTCTTGTCTAACCGCCATTACATGTTTGGGGGCTTTCTATTATCTTTGGGGTTCTGCTCCGGGGCAGATAGCTTTCCTATATCTATCTTTAGGTGTAGTTAGTTTCTCAGGCTGTGACGAGGCGTCTAGGACCAACGTAGGAACGCTCCACGGCTGCCTCTAGTTGTTGTGGTTAGTCAGGGTACTGCAATCTCATAGATTCCAACTGCTCTGGTGTATTGCCTTTTTTGCCTGCACTCCTCAGCTACCGAAACATAACACAAAGATGGTCACACGCTGGACCTTATCTTCACCCGCCTCTGTTCCCTCACTAATCTCACTAACTCATCACTCCCCCTGTCTGACCACAACCTACTGACATTCTCTCCCCTCTCCTCTGTTAGTACGCATCCCCCACTCCACAAACTCACCAACCCTCGCAGAAATCTCAAACACCTCTATTTACAATCGCTCTCTGAGTCCCTCCTCCCTCTTATAGACATAGCCTCACTTAATGACACTGATGCTGCTGCCACATTTTATAACACCACAATAAAAGCCACACTTGATTCGGCCGCCCCCCTCACGCAGAGCAAAACTCATACAATCAACAGGCAGCCCTGGCTGACCGGCCTGACCAAAGAACTGAGACCAGCTTCCAGGGCTGCCGAGCGGAGATGGAAGAGAACCCATTCTACCGAGCACCTCAATGCATACAAGCAGTCCCTTGCCAGCTTCAAGTCCACGCTCTCTGCCGCAAAACAAACTAACTTCGCATCTCTCATATCCTCCCTGTCTCACAACCCTAAACAGCTCTTCAACACTTTCAATTCTCTACTCCGTCTCCCAGCACCTCCTCCCTCTCCTCTTATTTCTGCTGAAGACTTTGCCTCCTTCTTTAAGCAAAAGATTAATACGATCAGAGAAAGCTTTGGACCGCAGCTGCCAATGCCCCTCTTAGCCACTCAGCCCTGTTCTTCCAAAACCAGCTTCACCACCATGACAGAAGATCAGCTCTCCACTCTCCTGTCAAGATCACACTTCACCACTTGCGCGCTTGACCCACTCCGGTCCCACCTCATCCCTAACTTTGCCACAGTCTTCATCCCTAGTCTCACACACCTCTTCAACCTTTCACTTACAAATGGTGTCTTTCCTTCATCCTTCAAACATGCCTCAATCACTCCCATCCTCAAAAAGCCCTCCCTCGACCCATCCTCTGTGTCTAACTATCGCCCGATATCTCTTCTCCCCTACGCCTCAAAACTACTGGAACAGCATGTATATTTCGAACTGTCCTCCCACCTCCCCTCCTGTTCCCTCTTTGACCGTTTACAATCCAGCTTCCGACCACATCACTCAACTGAAACTGCCCTAACTAAAGTCACTAACGACCTGCTAACCGCCAAGAGCAAGCGACAGTACTCTGTCTTCTTTCTCCTGGACCTGTCTTCTGCCTTCGACACCGTGGACCATTCCCTCCTGCTACAGATTCTCTCATCTCTTGGCATCACAGACTTGGCCCTGTCCTGGATCTCATCATACCTAATAGACCGAACGTTTAGTGTCTCCCTCTCACACACTACCTCCTCACCTCGCCCCCTGTCTGGCGGTGTTCCTCAAGGCTCAGTCCTAGGACCACTACTCTTCTCCATCTACACCTTCGGCCTGGGACAGCTCATAGAATCCCATGGTTTGCAGTATCACCTCTACGCCGATGACACGCAGATCTACCTATCTGGACCTGACCTCACCTCCCTACTGACCAAAATCCACAGTGTCTGTCTGCTATCTCAGCCTTCTTTTCTGCTCGCTTTCTCAAACTGAACATGGACAAAACAGAATTCATCATCTTTCCCCCACCTCATTCTTCCCCTCCACCAGACCTATCCATCTATGTCAATGGCTGCTCGCTTTCCCCAGTCCCGCATGCTCGGTGCCTTGGGGTGATCCTCGACTCTGCCCTCTCTTTCAAACCACATATCCAAGCCCTCGCCACCTCCTGCCGCCTCAAAATCAAAAATATTTCCCGGATCCGCTCATTCTTCAACCACGAAACCACAAAAACACTAGTGCACGCCCTTACCATCTCCCGCCTCGACTTCTGCAACCGCCTACTGTCTGGCCTCCCCTCTAGCACTCTGGCACCACTCCAGTCCATTCTACACTCTGCTGCCCGACTAATTCACCTGTCTCCGCGCTATTCCCCAGCCTCCCCCCTATGCCAGGCCCTTCACTGGCTTCCTATTGCCCAGAGACTTCAGTTCAAAACCCTAACCATGACATACAAAGCCATCCACAACCTTTCTCCTCCATACATCTGTGACATGGTCTCCCGGTACCTACACACATGCAACCCTTGATCCTCTCAAGATCTCCTTCTCTACTCCCCCCTCATCTCTTCTACCCACAGCTGCATACAAGACTTCTCCCGGGCTTCCCCCATACTCTGGAACTCCCTGCCCCAAAACATCAGACTTTCACCAACAACGGAAACCTTCAAGTAGAACCTAAAGACCCACCTGTTCCAACAAGCCTACAGCCTACAATGAGCCTCAGTCAACTGAACCATCGTACGACCAGCTCTACCCTTACCTAGTGTATCCTCACCCATCCCTGTAGACTGTGAGCCCTTGCGAGCAGGGTCCTCTCTCCTTCTGTACTTGTGTGTCCCTTGTCTAGCACGTTTATTGTACCTGTCTATATTTTCCCTTTTCATATGTAAAGCGCCATGGAATAAATGGCGCTATATAAATGTGTAATAATAATAATGTGTAATAATAATAATTATTTTCTCCTTCACCGTATACAGCTGTACGCTTCTGATACAGTACCATATATCTGCTTGTATTTTGGTTACATTTTCACAAACATGAGGAAGTATGGTGGAAGTGGCAGCAGACGTGGGGGCCAGTTGGTACTGAGAGTGGTGCATCCGCTGGTAGTGCCAAATGCACAATAGCACCTAAGGCAAGAGGTGTTGAGCCTGCGTCATCGTCTGGCTCAAGAAGGCCTTGAAGGCTCCCTTTTCTGGGAGTAGGTAAACAGCTTTTAAAGCCGGAGCATCAAGAACAGGTTATGTCTTACATTGCCGAAACAGCCTCCTCTTCTGAACTTTCAAAAAATGCAAGCACTGAGTCGTCAGTGCAGGCTCCTGATCAGGAACAACACCTTTCCTTGTGTCCTTCACCCCCACCAAAAGTGAAGGATGAGGCAGGCCACACTTCAGATTACTCCATGGAGCTCTTTTCACATACCATGCCTGGGTTAGCAAGTCAAATCCTGAATTACCCAGTCCAACATGAATCTGACGTGGTGCAATGATGCACAGCCTCTGCTAGATGATTCTTCTGGTACATTCACCCAGAGCACTACATTGCCCTCGCAGTGTACTGAGCCTGAATCTTACCCTGATGAAACTCAGGTGCCCCTTCCGCATACTATACCACCTTACATGGTGACACAGAGGAAGGTGCAGATGAAAGAGAAGAGGAGGTGAAGGATGACCCAGTTGTTGACCCGGATTGGCATCCATTGGGGAAAGAGGGTGCCACTGGCAATAGCTCAGAATAGGAGAAGGATCCGCAGCAGGCATCGACATCGCAGCAGCGGTTACCTGGCAAGCCCGTAGCAGTCCAAAAACTTGTTAAAAAAACAAAAAGAGTTGCAGGACAGCTTGGCCAGACGGTCAAACTAGCACAGCGTGCAAGCCCTGAAAATTTATACCATAGTAGGAAGAGTGCAATGTGGCACTTTTTTGACCAAAATCCTATTGATGAGGCAAAGGTTATCTGTAAGAAGTGTGGAATGACCTTTAGCAGAGCGAAAAATCTCCGAAATTTGAATACCAGTTGCATGCTAAGAGATTTAATCAACATGCACTTGCAAGCGTGGATGGACTACAAAACTTCAGGTAGCACATGTGCACCTGCTCCAACTGAAGATAGCCAGCAGCGCTCCATCACTTCCCCTACTGTAAGCCCACCGGTTAGCACACCACCAGCAAGAAATGTTGAGGTGTCGTCGCAAGGCCAAAGCAGTCAGGGAATCACAATGTTTTTGCAACGAAAGACTGAATCTAGGCCATCATCACCACCACCACCATCACCATCACCAACCCCCTCTCAGTCAGTCATGTCCACCCCTAGTTCACCCATATGCAGCTCTCAAGTCCAGCTCACCCTAGCGGACACTCTGAGTAGGACAAAAAAGTACTCATCCTCTCATCCGCATACACGGGCTTTGAATGCCTACATTGCCAAACTGATCTCATTAGAGATGATGCCCTTCCGTTTGGTTGAAAGCACAGCGTTCCCAGAGCTCATGGCCTACACTGTCCCATGCTAAGATCTACCCAGTTGGCACTTCTTTTCTATCCCTGCCCTCTACCTGCATGTGAAAGACCGCATTGTCCAGGCACTCAAACAATCAGTGAGTGGAAAGAAGCACCCCACAACAGATGCATGGGCCAGTAGGCATGGCCAGGGCCGTTGCATGTCCATCACTGCGCACTGGGTTAATGTGGTGGATGCAATGTCCACAGAAGACAGCGGCGGTGGGACAGTTCTGCCTAGCCCACGGTATAGGCAACAGTTAGATGAAGGCGTTCGACCCTCCTCCTCCTCCAGAAGCGAAAGCTCGTCGACAGAGCGCAGTCGCATGAGCACTCCATCAGCAGCTGCCAGTGTTGCACACTAAGTGTCCCACTATCGAACAGCTAGTGGTAAGCGTCAGCAGGCTGTTTTAAAGATGATGTCCTTGGGCGACAATAGACACACTGCGGAGATACTGGCCGACTACTTGCAGCGAGAAACTGGGCTGGGCAGTCTACATCTTGCGCCAAGCAAGGTAGTCAGTGATAACGGCCGTAATTTTTTGGCGGCCATAGCCCTTGCAAAACTCAGACACATTCCTTACCTGGCTCACACCTTGAACCTGGTGGTGCGGTGCTTCCTAAATAATTATCCGGAGTTACCAGCCTTGCTCTATAAGGTGCGAAAACTGTGCTCGCAAATCCGTCGCTCGCCCGTAGACTTCAGTCGTATGCAGAGGCTGCAGCGATCGGTACACCTCCCCAAGCACTGCCTAATCATAGACGTTGCAACAAGGTGGAACTCCACTATGCACATGGTTGAGAAGCTGTGCGAACAGAAGCAGGCTGTAACGCATTTGTGGGATGATACACGGGCAGGCAGTTTGAGGGCAGACATGGAGTTGTCAGGTGTGCAGTGGTCAAAGCTGAAAGACCTCTGTACAGTACTTCAGTGTTTTGAGAAATGCACACAGCTGGTAAGTGCATACAAAGCCATGATAAGCATGTGCATCCCACTTATGCGTCTGCTCATGCAAACTTTGATGCACATTAAGGATCAGGCATTTGCAGCGGAGGAGGAAGAGGAGGAGGAGGAGGGAAGCATTGATGACAGTCAGGCATTGTCTGCTCATGGAACTGTCCTCGATGAGGTGGAGGAAGAAGAGTAAGAGGAGGAGGAGGATGAGGGGGATGATTATTTTGGGGAGGAGGATGCTTCTCAGGGGGCAAGAGAAAATGTTGGCTTGCCATGGTCAGGTACAGGGTTTGTGCGTGACTGGAGGGATGTGGATTTGGCAGAAAGTGCTCCTCCACCCACCACTGTCAGTGCATCATTGACACCTGGAACATTGGCCCACATGTGTGATTATGTCTTGCGAATCCTAAAAAGGGACCCCCGCATTGCCAAAATTATGAAGGATGACAACTACTGATTGGCCAGCATCCTCGATCAACTCTATAAAGGCAAATTACAGAACATCATGCCACAAGAGAACCTAGAGCTAATATTGGCGAACAAACAAGCAACTCTGGTAAACCATTTGTTAGAGGCATTCCCAGCACACAGCAGCAGTGCAGGTTCTATCACGAGCCGTACGGGGCCAAACAGAAGAGGTATTCGTGGTGCACACAGCGGAAGTGTCGTTGGATACAGGGGTTTCATGACCATGCTGTGGACTGATTTCTCGAGTAACGCTCACACGACTGGTAATACTGAATCGATTGCAACAGACAGGAGACAGCAGTTGTCAATGTCTATGGTTCAAAATTACCTCTCCTCCCCTATCGATGTTCTCCCTCACAGTTCTTCCCTTTGACTACTGGGCCTGTAAACTAGACACCTGGCCTGAATTGGCCCAATATGCTTTACAGGAGCTCGCTTTCCCTGCTGGTAGTGTGCTTCCCCTGATGACACATACCACCTTCCCCTGATAGATTGCCAGCAAAATGGCTCGCTTTGTCCTCCTCTTCCTTCGACTTCTTCAATTTCTTTATTTGCAGCTGCTGAACGTCCAGCCTACTCCTCAACATATGCCAGTTTTTCCACCTCCTAACTGGGCTGTACCCCCATCCAGGGCCGAAGTCAGCACCTGACGCATCCGGGCAAGTGTTGATTCCCTAAGCAGGTAGGGGAGCGACTTGTGTGCGACGGGCCCCTCATACAGGCATGGCCAAAAGTTTTGAGAATGACACAAATATTAATTTTTACAAAGTCTACTGCTCACTTTTTCTAATGGCAATTTGCATATACTCCAGAATGTTATAAAGAGTGATCAGCTTAACAGCAATTACTTGCAAAGTCAAGATTTGGCTAGAAAATGAACTTTATCCCCCAAAACACATTTCAACCTCATTGCAGCCTTGCCTTAAAAGGACCAGCTAACCTCTTTTCAGTGATTGCTCCATTAACACAGGTGTGGGTGTTGATGAGGACATGGCTGGAGATCAATCTGTCATGATTAAGTAAGAATGACACCACTGGACACTTTAAAAGGAGGCTGGTGCTTTGCATCATTGTTTCTCTTCTGTTAACCATGGTTATCTCTAAAGAAACATGTGCAGTCATCATTGCAATGCACAAAAATGGCCTAACAGGGAAGAGTATCGCAGCTAGAAAGATTGCACCACAGTCAACAATCTATCGCATCATCAAGAACTTCAAGGAGAGAGGTTCCATTGTTGCCAAAAAGGCTTCAGGGCGCCCAAGAAAGACCAGCAAGCGCCAGGACCGTCTCTTAAAAGTGTTTCAGCTGCGGGATCGGGCTACCAGCAGTGCAGAGCTTGCTCAGGAATTGCAGCAGGCAGGTGTGAGTGCATCTGCACGCACTGTGAGGCGGAGACTAGGCCTGGTCTCAAGGAGGGCAGCAAAAAAGCCACTTCTCTCCAAAAAAAACATCATGGACAGACTGATATTCTGCAAAAGGTGCAGGCAGTGGACTGCTGAGGACTGGGATAAAGTTATTTTCTCTGATGAATCCCCTTTTCAATTGTTTGGGACATCAGGAAAACGCCTCATTCGGAAAGACAAGGTGAGCGCTACCACCAGTCTTGTCTCATTCCAACTGTTAAGCATCCTGAAACCATTCATGTGTGGGGTTGCTTCTCAGCCATGGGAATTGGCTCTCTCACAGTCTTGCCTAAAAACACAGCCATGAATAAAGAATGGTACCAGAATATCCTCCAAGAGCAACTTCTCCCAACCCTCCAAGAGCAGTTCGGCGATCAACAATGCCTTTTCCAGCATGATGGAGCACCTTGCCATAAAGCAAAGGTGATAACTAAATGGCTCAGGGAACAAAACATAGAGATTTTGGGTCCATGGCCTGGAAACTCCCCAGATCTTAATCCCATTGAGAACTTGTGGTCAATCATCAAGAGATGGGTGGACAAACAAAAACCTAAAAATTCTGACAAAATTAAAGAATTGATTGTGCAAGAATGGACTGCAATCAGTCAGGATTTGGTCCAGAAGTTGATTGAGAGCATGTCAGGGAGAATTGCAGAGGTCCTGAAGAAGAAGGGTCAACACTGCAAATATTGACTTGCTGCATTAACTCATTCTAACTGTCAATATAAGCTTTTGTTACTCATATGTTTGCAATTATTATATTTCTGTCTGTGATAAAAACATCTGTCAAACACACATAAAAACCAGAGAGCAGCAGATCATGTGAAAATATAATATTTGTGTCATTCTCAAAACTTTTGGCCATGACTGTAGTACGCAAAAGTGTCTCTGATGGTGGGGGGGCCCACTCGCTGTCAGACACACCGGCATACTATGTGGGGCCCTGTGCCAGAGCCGTCGCCCACGAGTGGGCCTCCCCTGCTTGCTCAGGGCCACAGCACTTGCAATTCTTACCTCTCCCTGCTCCACCGCTGTGACGTCTTCCGAGTTTCCTGACAGTGACATTCAAGTCAGAGAGCGTGATGACGTCACCTCTGTACGCCCTCTGCCTAACTAGTCCAAGTGCAGGGAGCTGGAAGATGGTGACGCTGAGGAGTGCAGAGTAGAGCAGTGCCCAGCGAGGAGAGGTATTTCATTTTTTTAATGTTTGTAGCAATATATAGGGAGCATTATACACTGGAGAATGATATATGGGGCCCATCATACACTTGAGCATCATCCATGGGGGCATCACACACTGGAGCATTCTAAATAGGGGACATCAGACACTGGAGCAGCATATACGTGGCCCATTATACACTGGAGCATCACAAATGGGGCCCATTATATATGGAGCATTTTATTGGCCCATCAGACTCTCAAGCATCATCCATGTGGCCCATCGTATACTGGAGCATTGTAAATGGGGGACATCAGACGCTGGAGCAGCATATACGGGGCCCATTATACACTGGAGCATTATAAATGGGGCCCATTATATACTTGAGCATTCTAAATGGGGGACATCAGACACTGGAGCATCATGTACGGGGCCCATTATACACTGGAGCATTATAAATGGGGCCCATTATATATGGAGCATTATATTGGCCCACCATAAACTGGAGCATTATCCATGGGGCCCATCATATACTGGAGCATTCTAAATGGGGCACATCAGACACTGGAGCAGCATATACTGGGCCTATTATACACTGGAGCATTATAAATGTTCTATTAAAAATATGCAAATTGCCTCTTCAAACAAAGAGGACTTGTACTCTATAGTGCCACCTATTGGAAGTAGCGATCCTACAAGTCACAATCAACCCTTTAACGAGTCTTGTAATATGACTTAGGATAAAATAAAAATCATTATTGAATCTAAATATCAAGTTTCATCATCATCCTTCTGGAGCGCATATTGCTGAGAAAAAACACTCACCAAGTGTTATAGCCTATGAAAGCACTGTCCAGTGCTCTCACTAGTTCCCAAATCTTTGCAGCAAACTGAATGGAAAGAGGAATGGAGTAATCCAGGGATTGGATCTACAGTACATGCAGTATCTCAAGACACCAAATAGGTGAGTGTATTCACACTGAGCATATAGCCTTGGGAAACTAACTACTACACTTAGAAGCTTGCGCTTCCCATTTTTCTCCCTATAATCCTCTCTTGTTTCAAAGAGCGAAAGATGAAAGTGGCTAGCGGTCCCTAACCCTTGGATTTACTGTATAACTTTCCAATGTCAGCATATGGTTGGTTGGGGAGAACCTAGTCAAAGAGCATCAGCTGGGATAATTACTGAATATACAGTGCGGAAGGGTCCGTTGTTAGCTTGTTTAGAAGTAGACAGATTTAGACTGAACCCCCCAAAATTTCCTACTCTAGCTATGATGGGGAAAGTCTGGCTGAAAATTAAGCAGTGGAGAGGTATAGCGGAATTTATGCATTATGCTTTGATTTGGTTTGACCCTAGAATGGCGGAGTTAATGCGATTGAGGGGGTTTGGTCAGTGGTGACATATTGGCATTTGGTTCGTGTCACAGCTGTTTGATGGTGGTGTTCTTAAAACGTTTGAAATGCTCAGGATTGAACTTCCCTTTGAGCCAGAATTTATTTTTCCAGTATCTGCAGTTGAGACACATCCTAAAAAACAGAATGAAGTGTCACGTGTGGTTCTACAGTAAGATAGTTTGTTGAACCTCATAGGACACCGGAGGGACAGGAGGGGGTTCATCACATAAATGTATAGGGGTTTGCTGGACACTTTTTTACTGCGACATCCACTAATGTTGAGGGAGAAATGGATGGCAGACTTGGGTTCCTTTTCGGAGTCTCAGTGGGAGTCCGAATTACAATATATTCCCAAGGTGTCTATGAATGAGGCTAGAAGGGTGTCGCAGCTGTATTTAGTCTATAGAGTGTACAGGACACCAGTATGGATGGTGAAAGCAGGACTGAGAGGAGATTTAAAATGCCCAAGATGCTTTGAAGAGGGAGCCGACCTTCTACACATGATGTGGTCGTGTTTTCACCTTCAGCCCTTTTGGGTGAGGGTGCCTAATTTGATTCATGATGTAATGGATGTAAATATTTCACATAATCCGCTGACTTGCATCTTGGGATACGTGGATGATATCGCTACGGATGAAATGGGAGAGATTGGCCATTGCAAGGTTGTTGTATGCTGCTAGGAAACTTATCGCGGTGCATTGGTTAAATGAAAAATCACCAATTAAAACAGAATTTGTGAATAAAATAAATTTTTTTGTCCTCATGGAAAGAAATATATACAGTTTGGGCCATTTATATGGATACACCTAAATAAAATGGGAATGGTTGGTATTATCCACTTCCTTTTTGTGGCAGTGTATGAGGGGGGGGGGAAGCTTTTCAAGATGGGTGGTGACCATGGCGGCCATTTTGGATCCAACTTTATTTTTTCCAGTGGGAAGAGGGTCATGTGACACATCAAACTTATTGAGAATTTCACAAGAAAAACAATGGTGTGCTTGGTTTTAACATAACTTTATTCTTTCATGAGTTATTTACAAGTTTATGACCACTAATAAAATGTGTTAAAAGTGCTGCCTATTGTGTTGGATTGTCAATGCAACCCTCTTCTACCACTCTTGACACACTGATAGCAACACCGCAGAAGAAATGCTAGCACAGGCTTCAAGTATCCGTTGTTTCAGATGCTGCGCATCTCGTATCTGAAGGAAATTGTCCATGCTGTGAAGATATGAGATGTGCAGCATCCGAAGCCATGGATACTGGAAGCCTGTGCTTGCATTTCTTCTGCGGTGCTGCTATCAATGTGTAAAGAGTGGTAGAATAGGGTTGCATTGACAATAGTTTAGGAGGACTTTCCCAGTAGCAGCATTGTTGAGGGCACAGGTAATGTTGTGGGACAAGTGCTTGTGTAATGCCGGGACAGCACATCAGTAGAAATGGTGGCGGATGGGTACTGAATACCTTGGACGGCCGCTGCCATCTGGTTGCAGAAAGCTTTCATCTTCATGAGCCTAAAAGGCAGCATTTTGAGTGCAAGCAGACAAGAAATGTGTGAATTTAGCAGTGTGGTCTGTGGGGCCTTTGGATGCGCATTTCCGCTTGTTTTCCAACGACTGGGGTATGAACAACTGAGGACTGCGCTTGTACAAGGATGTTCACATGCTTTATGATGGCGGTAGTTGAGTGTGTGCAATGACAGGTGCAGGGCAGGAGGCATCTTTGCATGCACCATGTACAGGGGATTAGCTTGCACGCACAACAGTGGAAGAAGAAGTTGTGTCACCCGCAGACAGTGTTCCTGGACCTTGGGGTTCGGCCCACAAAGTCAGGTGCTTTGCTGCCATGTACATGATCATGCTGGTGGTGGTCAGGCTGGTAGTTTTGCTGCCCCTACTGATGCGGGCATGGCAGGCGATGCACATGGCCTGTTTGGGTTAACGGCAGCATCTTGTAAAAAATATCAGACTCAGGAAAACAAAACAGTTGTACTGACAACTTTAGTTGTGTTGGTGTTACGCGGAACGGTTGCCCACCTTCTGTCTGTGGCCACCACATTGCTTCCTCCTGCATTTTGTGGTGCTAGACCTCACCTCCTCTGTGTGCTGCTGTCCTCCTGCCAGCTTGGCTCAGTTAGCATATCATCCACCACCTCCTTTTCTACTTCTGCACCCTGGTCCTCCTCCTGACTTTCTGGCAATTGTGTCTCATCATCGTCTACCTCTTGTGACACATTCCCACTGTCACCTTTATGTGACCGTGGCTGCTAAAATATTTGGGCATCGCTACATGCGATCTCCTCTTTCCCCACTTCAAGTGGAACTGCAGAAAGGCCCGAATCTCTAAATGGAAAAGTGAACAGCTCTATGGAGTGTCCAAGTATGGGATCAGTTGTGTGCAGGCACTGTGGGAGGAAGGAGGTTGAGGGTGAGGAAAATGCTGTACAAAATCACGGCTACGCAGACTTAATCGTGTGGAAGACAGAGTGGTGGTGGTGGTGGCAAAGTGACTGGAAGCATTATCCGCTATCCAACCAACAACATTTTAACACTGCTGTGGGTTCAATAGTGGTGTGCTGCTGTGGGGCCCTAGTAATTGTGTCAGGAAGGTCGAGAGAGAAAATGTGGGTGTTTGTTGTGGCCCAATTTCAGCTCACCCTCTGCCTTGCCCTCCCTCTGCATTCAACATCACTATCTCGTCCACTTCCCCGTCCCTTGCCAAATGCCTAGCCCATTTTAGATGAACTACAATATTTTCCACATTCACTACAAATGCCTGAATTTGGAGCGAACCTATATGTGATCCGTGTGCAGTAAAACCACAGTTTAAATTATCTGGCCTGTAGGTAACAATTTTTTTTTCAACTAAATAGTGTCAATAACTAGGGTAAGACACAGCAAAAACAGTTCAATGGAGGCTCAAATGCCACAATTTGTATCCTACAGATAGCTGAGATGTGACGGAGATAACACATTTTAAAATATGTGACCTGTATATTTTTTAAACAGCAAAATAGTGTCAATAACTAGGGTAAGACACAACAAAAAAACTTAATGGAGGCCTAAAATGGCACAATTTGGAGTGCAATGATATGCAATTCGTGTGGCAGACAAAAACCTGTGTAAAATACCTGCACCAAACATGTAGGGCGGGGACCCGAGCTGCCACAGAGCAACCCCTGTGGTGCTCGGGCGAGTACCAAGCATTACTGAGCGTGCTTGCTCATCACTATTTTATATTTAGTGTTTTCCCAACTTCTAACAATGGTAAATTTAAAGAACATATAACGCCTTAGTGGAAAGAGTATTAAAAGGATAATAAATAACATATTGATATGTCTATCGTCTTTTGGGAAACAGTTATATGTGTTCTTCATGTAAAATTCCAGTACTGTTAGGAAAAAAAATATTTTAGACATTTAAAAATACAGTAAGCACAAACGACCTGACTCAACGTATTAAAGCAATGAAAAAAATATATATTATGCTTACATATTAAAGGAATTATAAAACAGATTACCACTGCCAAAGCAGGACAATTCATGGGGTAATAATACAGAAAGTACAGCCTAAAAGTACAAAAATATCACAAAATAAGTACCAAGCAAGTGCTCAACAAAGAATTGCAGATTGCATATGTATAGGTAATAAAATGTCAGGGTCATCAAAAGTTAATAATTGTGCAAACACAAAGCAGCAGCATAAAACTGATAAAACAAATGGATTCAAATGAAATCTAGCATTTTTCCAAAGTGAAAAAAGTACCAGGTTCATCAAGAGTTAATAGTTTAGCAGGTACAAAGCAGCTGCTTGGAAACTGTAGTTAGAGTCTGACGTTCAATCCAAATGTCCATGGTGACATGTGACATCCTCATGTGAGGTGGAGGGTAGGTTTGATACAAGTGTCCAAAAAAGTGCCAGCTGTGCAAAGAGAAAGTGACAAGGTGCAAATGTAAGGCTAATACTTACATAATGAATGAGTAAATGGACCCCCGACCTGCCACCCCTATGCACGTTTTGACGTGTCTTCGTCAGGAGATGTGGTCTAAAACCATGCCTGTGCTTGTATATGTACAGATGGTGAGCCAATCAAGTGTGCTCACCATTAATGTATAATGACTCCTGGAGTGGACCCTCTGGGTTGCAATATCAACCCACCCTGGGCGAACTGACCTAGTGAGAACCACACCCTATACAAGGAGCGTCAGGGGCAGACCCAGGGGCATAAAGTACCATGACTGCTGGAACCAGGTGGCTTGCTCACAGAAGACGGGAGTACGCAGGTGAAGTGAGGACACGGGAACATGCAGAGTACAGAACAGTGCAAGGCGTGTACATGAGGGTACGCAGAGTACAGGATAGTGCAGGTCGTATACACGGGGGCACGCATGGGTAAAAAGCAAGGCAGAGCACACTGGGAAGCACGCCTGAGTACAAGGCACAGCAGAGCACACGCTGGGAAGCACGTTAGAGCACACAGCAGGGGAACTGAGTAGAGAGCAGCCAAGCAGGGACCAAGCAGGTCTAGCTAGGAAGCACAACAATAATCAGCCGCCGCCTACATGAAGAGGCAGCCTGAAATAGGGCAAGTGTGCTGGAACTTCTGGGCCAGATCCTCCAGGACCATAGAGACGTCAAAGAAGGAGTGGCCGTGGTCAGGCTCAGGAGGAAGCACATGCACGCTGGACAAGGACATGGAGTCGAGAGAACAGTCATGGAGTCAAGCGCGGGAGGTGCGCATGCGCACTCGACGAGACCCATGGACCTACCGCAATACTGGAAGTGATGACATCAGATGCTGAGCCCCGACGCTGGAGGAATGCGGTGAGGGCGGCATGACATAATGATGTATCGTCCGTGATTGGCTCATGTGTGAGCGCAGCCGCACTACGTGAGGGCACTTCCTCCTGCGCTCATGGAAAGCAAGCCATCCATTGCTGCTAAGCAATGGGGATCACTTACAAGCACACAGCAGCGCTTCGGGAAGGCCCGTGTGAGGTGGGCTCAGGGAAGGGCACAAGACCAAGAAGCAAGTGATGACAATTAAAGGGTCATGAATCTATGTTGAGCATAGACAAAGGGACTAAGGGCTCATACTCAAATGCGAGGAAGTTGTGCGATGTTCGCATGTGAACTCTCAGCTCTGGCGCCGGCACTCGGGAGTGGAGCGATCAGCTGCATAGAAATGCATGCAGCAGCTCGCTCCACTCCTGAGTGCCAGCGCCAGAGCTGAGAGTTCACATGCGAACATCGCACGACTTCCTCGCATGTGAGTATGAGCCCTAAGAGTGGAAGACCATATCAAAAAGGAGGTAATACTGAATATCTATAAAATGAGGTCCCCAATGAATATTAACATATAAGGAAAATATATATATGCTACAAATGTAACCAGAGAGCGTAAAAAATTAGATTAGTTAATCAAAATAAATGGATGAAATAAATGCGGACATGAAAGTGATTTTGAAAGGGGTATGGTGGTGCAAAATAATAAAAAATAATAATAATTGAAGGGGTGGAAATATGTATGTTCATAACAAAATATTAAGGGAATGTGCAGAACAAAGGGAATAGTGATGTGTGTAAGAGTGGTCAAGAATGTGACCAAGTACATTGTAATGAAAGTGAAGGACCTGACTTTGATACCTGAGTCTCATACATGATTTTTATACCTGAGTCTGATACCTGATTTTGATACATGAAACATTTAAACATCAGAATCAGAGGGTTTTTCAGATACCCTCAATATAGTACTTGAATGGTTCATCTCATAAGAGAAGAAAAGAGATACTGTCACTAGTGTTGAGCATTCCGATACCGCAAGTATCGGGTATCGGCCGATATTCGCGTTATCAGAATTCCGATACTTAATTCCGATACTTTTTCAATATCGTATACCGGAATCGGAAGTTCCCATAATTCTTTGAGAGGCAATGTGATTTTAGTCAGCCAATGAGGAATCCTACGAAGTGTGGGCACATCCTCTAATGCTGCGGTCATCTTAACTAATGGCATGGCTGTGATTGGCTGCTGAAATGATGTCAGAATGCACTATAAAAGGCGCCGCAGCCATTTTAGCGTCACTGTGCTGTGAACTCAGTAAGGGACAGAACGCTGCTGTGCTGACTCTGAGGGACAGTTAGATATTGCGATTTTGTGTACTACTGTGCTTGAGGCAGGCTAGTTTACCAACCGCTGTGTAAAGCTTCATTTTGCCAGTGTTGTTTTAACAGCTCTGTGCAAGGTGTGTGTGTGACAGTGCAGGTGACGCTGCAGTTTGCTCTGCATCCACCGCTGTTTGTAGGCATCTGCACGTGTCACTGACTCTTTTTTTTTTTTATTTTATTTAGTGGAATTGGTGCAGCTCCATTATATTAGAAAAAAATCAAATCTATTAGTGTGACGTGCTTCCATCCGTATACAATACATTGGTTGCAAACACTATAGAAGTACAGAAAGGAGCTTTTCACAGATAGTGAACAGTTGTGTTTCAGTGTTCACTGTAGTCTGTGAGCTTTTCATTTTGTGAGTGCAGATTACGCTCCAGTTTGTTCTTCAACCACTGCCGGTTGTAGTCTGCTGAGCGTGTGTCACTGCCTCATCCTTCACATTTTTCTCTAATTGGTGCTTCTCCATTTTAGTGGAAAAAAATCTAATCTATTAGTGTGACGCGCTTCCATCCGTATACAATACATTGGTTGCAAACACTATAGAAGTACACAAAGGGGCCTTTAACAGCTACAAAACAGTTGTGTTTCAGTGTTCACTGTAGTCTGTGAGCTTTTCATTTTGTGAGTGCAGATTACGCTCCAGTTTGTTCTTCAACCACTGCCGGTTGTAGTCTGCTGAGCGTGTGTCACTGCCTCATCCTTCACATTTTTCTCTAATTGGTGCTGCTCCATTTTAGTTGAAAAAAATCTAATCTATTAGTGTGACGCGCTTCCATCCGTATACAATACATTGGTTGCAAACACTATAGAAGTACACAAAGGGGCCTTTAACAGCTACAGAACAGTTGTGTTTCAGTGTTCACTGTAGTCTGTGAGCTTTTCATTTTGTGAGTGCAGATTACGCTCCAGTTTGTTCTTCAACCACTGCCGGTTGTAGTCTGCTGAGCGTGTGTCACTGCCTCATCCTTCACATTTTTCTCTAATTGGTGCTGCTCCATTTTAGTGGAAAAAAATCTAATCTATTAGTGTGACGCGCTTCCATCCGTATACAATACATTGGTTGCAAACACTATAGAAGTACACAAAGGGGCCTTTAACAGCTACAGAACAGTTGTGTTTCAGTGTTCACTGTAGTCTGTGAGCTTTTCATTTTGTGAGTGCAGATTACGCTCCAGTTTGTACTTCAACCACTGCCGGTTGTAGTCTGCTGAGCGTGTGTCACTGCCTCATCCTTCATATTTTTCTCTAATTGGTGCTGCTCCATTTTAGTTGAAAAAAATCTAATCTATTAGTGTGACGCGCTTCCATCCGTATACAATACATTGGTTGCAAACACTATAGAAGTACACAAAGGGGCCTTTAACAGCTACAGAACAGTTGTGTTTCAGTGTTCACTGTAGTCTGTGAGCTTTTCATTTTGTGAGTGCAGATTACGCTCCAGTTTGTTCTTCAACCACTGCCGGTTGTAGTCTGCTGAGCGTGTGTCACTGCCTCATCCTTCACATTTTTCTCTAATTGGTGCTGCTCCATTTTAGTGGAAAAAAATCTAATCTATTAGTGTGACGCGCTTCCATCCGTATACAATACATTGGTTGCAAACACTATAGAAGTACACAAAGGGGCCTTTCACAGATACTGAACAGTTGTCTGCAGGGTTCACTGTAGTCTGTGAGGAATAACCACACTTAGGCCTTAACTTTTCTGACTTTCTTTATCAATCTACCAAGATGAAGAAGTCAGTGAGTAAGGCACGTGGTCGTGGTCGAGGCCGTGGATTTGCAGCAGGGAGAGGACGTGGGGATTCTGTGGCTGCTGCCGCACCCAGTGACACAGCATCCACCAGTTTTCCCCGTGAGCGTTCCTTTATGCGCACTTTTGTAGGAGCTCAGCGTACCCCCCTGCTGCGTGAAGAACAAATTGAAGCCGTTGTTGGTTGGATGGCAGCCAATGCATCGACTTCAATAGCTTCCACCTCCTCTCAGGACCACAGCACTGTTGAACAACCATCAGTCTCTTCACCGCCTGCCAAATTGCCCAGGCAGTCAGAGAGCTCTGTACAGGAGCCAGCGGAGTCTCTGCTTCTGTTCTCAGAATCTGTTGGCTTGGAAACAGGGGCCCAGCCAAGCAGCATTCTGGAATGTGAAGAAGAGGCAGTATGCAGTGATGCGCAACAGCTGTGTCTCTCTGAATCTGAAGAGGCGGGTGAGCCAGTGCCGATGGTCAGCACACCGCAGAACGCATCTGATGATGATGAGACTCAGTTGCCAGTTTCTGTTGAGCATGGTGCTGGCCAGACCACCCAACAACAGCAGGTGTTGGAAGAGGGTAGTGGTGGAGATGATGAGGTCCAAGACCCAACATGGCGTGAGGAACAGGAAGGTGGTGGGAGCAGCTCTGAGGAAGAGATTGCACCAACGGTCCAAACAGTAGGGAGAGGTAGGCTGCAGACTCGCTTGCCTGTAGCCTCCAGTTTGGCACCCGTTCGGAGCAGTTCTCTTCCAACAGCCAAACCGGGCGCTCCCAGGACTTGCTCTGCGTGGTCCTTTTTTGATACAGTTGCAGATGATATTTGCTATGTAAAATGCAAGCTGTGTAATCAAAAAATTAAAAGAGGTAAAAGTGTCAGTAACCTTAATACAACAAATATGTGGAAACATGTGCGGTCAAAGCACTTTGTTGAGTTACAAAGACACACTGGAGATGTAGGCCAACCTACAGCAGCACCTACATCTTCAGCTCGTGTTGGAGCCTCTTCCTCCAGTTCACACACAGCTGGTTCGGCTTCCTCAAAGGATCGCCATGGAAGAACCTCTGTCACTGTTGTCCAGAGACACAGTGTTATTCCACCCACAGCTGCAAGTTCCCTGTCATCCTCACACACCCAGGCCACAAAACAGCCATCGGTAGCACAGGCATGGGATAAAAGACGGCCATACTCGGCAAACCATCCACGAGCACAGGCTCTGAATGCTGGCATTGCAAAACTCCTGTCCCTTGAAATGCTGTTATTCAGGCTGGTGGAGACTGACAGTTTCCGTGAATTAATGGCATTGGCAGTCCCACAATACAATGTGCCCAGCCGATTTTATTTCAGCAGGCAAGCCGTCCCTGGTCTGCAAAAGCATGTTGAGGCAAAAATTAAACATGCGCTACTAAACGCCGTCAGTAGCAAGGTCCACCTGACCACCGATGCGTGGACCAGTACCCATGGCCAGGGACGATACCTTTCACTCACTGCCCATTGGGTGAATGTTGTGGAGCCGGGTACAGATCTTGCGAGTGGCGCTGTACGTGTTCTGCCAACTCCAAGGATTGCCGGAATCAAGTCTGTCCACATTGACTCCTCCTCCTACTCCAGTTCCTCAGAATCATCGCTGCAGGAGCCGTCACGGTCTACCTCCACATGGACCCGTGGACGCTTACCTGATGCGACCGATATGAGCACAGCCGTGGCCAAACGGCAACAGGCCGTTCTGAAATTAATTCCCATGGGGAATCGAAGCCACACAGCGCAGGAGGTCTGGAATGCCATCAAGCAGGAGAGCGACGTGTGGTTTTTGCCAGCGAATCTCCAGCCAGGCTTGGTAGTGTGTGACAATGGCCGAAATCTGGTGGCAGCTCTGGGCCTTGGCAACCTCACTCACATACCATGTCTGGCACATGTGCTCAACTTGGTCGTGCAGAGTTTTTTGAGGGACTATCCGGATCTTGATGCACTGCTGCACAAGGTCCGCCTAGAGTGCGCTCACTTGCGACGTTCCAGCATGGCCAGATCGCGCATTGCAGCTCTGCAACGCAGATTGCGCCTTCCTGAACATCGCATCATATGTGACGTATCCACCAGTGGAATTCAACGTTACATATGTTGGAGCGGTTGTGTGAGCAGCAGCCAGCAGTTATGGAGTATCAGCTGCATCAGGCGCAATCAACACGCAATTTGCGCCGTCCACACTTCACCATTAATGAGTGGGCCACCATGAAGGACATGTGCCACGTTTTGCGTGCGTTTGATGAGTCAACGCGGATGGCGAGTGCAGATGATGCACTAGTCAGCCTGACTGTCCCCCTTATCTGCCTGCTTCAAAAAACACTGCAAGCAATAAGGGATGAGGTTTTGGAAGAGGTGGAGGATGAGGAGTCACAAATTCCATCACCTTCTGGAAAGTCAGCGCAACGTGTTTCCTCACAAAGGGCTGGGCAGGGCTCACTTTGTGAGGAGGATGAGGAGGAGGAGTCAATGGAGGAGGAAGACATCGCTCCAGAGGGAGGTACACAACGCTCTAGTCAGTATGTAGAGCGAGGTGGGGTGATGCAGAGCAGGCAGAGATAACGCCTCTTGCAGAGGACAGCGTTTCTTTGCCAGTTGGGAGTCTGCAGCACATGGTTGATTTCATGCTGCAGTGCCTAAGAAACGACCGCCGCATCGCCCACATTCTCACGACGTCTGATTATTGGGTGTACACCCTCCTAGACCCTCGCTACCGGGACAACGTCAAAAGCCTCATCACACCGTTGAACCGGGAGCGTAAAATGCGGGAGTACCAAGACACACTGGTGCAATCCCTAATGTTGTACCTTACTGCCGAGAGCACTGCTGCTGCTACTGCTTTACAAAGCAGCTCTGTGCGTCGAGGCAGTGTAGAGAGCTCTGCAACAAGAGGGAGCACACGCAGTGCCTCTGCACAGGGAAAGACCAGTATGTTAAAAATGTGGCAAAGTTTTGTGGCAGCGCCACAAATGTCTACACCATCCGAGAGGGCTCCAGTCAGCGGGAGGCAACGTATCCGTCAGATGGTGACAGACTACTTGGCTTTGCCTCTCAGTGTACTCCCAGATGGCTCTTCCCCATTCAAGTTTTGGGTCTCTAAGCTGGATACATGGCCAGAGCTTAGCCAGTATGCATTGGAGGTGCTGGCTTGCCCTGCTGCCAGTGTATTATCGGAGCGCGTCTTTAGTGCTGCAGGTGGTGTACTAACAGACCGTCGCATGCGACTATCCTCCGATAATGTAGACTGGCTTACTTTTCTGAAAATGAACAAGGCATGGATCTCGGCAGAATTTGTCTGTCCGTTTTCAGATTAAATAACTGGTTCGCAACGTTATCCATGTCTCCTGTTATGTTCATCTTTCTACCACCTGAACTCTACTCCCTGGGCTCCAACACTGCCAGTTGCTGCTCAGAAGTGTCGTGTCCACAGAACAAAACACAAGCTCTACTGTTAGTGGGGTTCAGTAACGCCAGCTGTTCCCCTGCTGTGTCAACGGCAAGAAGTCTCCTGTTCCCGACACATGGACAGAAAAACACATGACCAACATGCTCCAAATAGGGAAGAGCCGTCACCCTGCTTGTTATGCTGAAAACATGAAATTGTGAAGTTTTGCAGGCCTAGAATGATAAATTTTTATGACAAATATGGACAAATAATAATTTGTCATCACAGCGCATATCTGCACATGTCTATTAGAAATGGTAACAAAAAATAAAACATAGTCTACTCTTCACATTTTGAAATTAATGCATAAAAGTACATTTCAGACTTATGAATTAATGCTTTTTAAGGAACTTTATCTGTACCTGTAAGATAATGCAGTCAATGGATGTACGAATCATTAAATCCTCATCATCATCATCACGAGTTTTATTTATGACAGACATTATAAAATACACATACTGATGCCAACTGTAACTTCAAACACCATATATGAAATGGCCAGCATGTAAACATGGTAATAATGTCCAATAATAAATTATTACATCTAGAAAGTGCATCATGCATACTGACAATAGGTAGTTATACCTGCAAGTGCTGTTGAAACAACCACAAGAGATATAAATTAATACTGGTATATAGGTATCACAGTGCATAGTTACTCATGGACAATGTTGATGTAATACTGTATCTCAATTAAGTCAGCGTCAACCATTAGGCTTGTTAGTCTTGTACATTGTTAAAGAGGGAACGTAATTTTTTTGTTTGTCATAGGTGGAGTATTACACATTAAATTATTACTGCTGTATTTTTTTTTGCGTCCCTAGTGCGCAATAACGCAGCCTAACCTCACATTTGATAGTCAGCTAATTGCCACACGCTACCCTACCCTACGCGTGACAGTAGGAAGGTAGTGTTGACGGATAAAGCTTTGCGCAACCAGACATTCTTTTACCCTCTTCAACACTCTACAAGCAAAAAATGCATGATTTCAGCCGCAGACTTTATTGACGTACAGTATAACATCGGCATTACCATCAGAGGCTGTCCACTGTCTGATACAGACATAGAATATACCTTTGCTATCCGTAGCCTTTGTTTCACCTACACTTGCAGGCACACACTTAAATTGTGACAAACAATGCCTAATGTTTTTTTAAATGGTTATTTTTTATTGTACATTATTGTGTCATCAATCACATTGATGAGTCCATGCTGGACATGTCATACATGCTATAGAAAGTTACGATTTTATGAACTTAAATAATTGAAATGTCTGTGACTGTCACATAAAATTTGCGATGATGATGATGAGTGACTATTACAAAATCCATTGTCTTCACTATGTTATGGTTTAACATAGCGTTCCTTAAGCATTATTCATAAAAAAAAAATGGACTTTTATTCTTAAATTTACAACACTATATTTTGTTACCAATTTTTTGGGTGTTGTGTTGTTCCATTTATTTTTGGCATGTGCATATATGCGTTTATATTTGTATTTTCTTTATTTTTCCTTCTTGAAATTAGAAAACATGTGTATCTTTGTACCGTGTTAGCCAGTAGATAGAAAAATATTTAGACTTCAGAGTCAGCAGTGGTTGATACCTTTTAATGGATAACTGAAAAGATGGAAACAAATTGCAAGCTTTCAAGGCTACTCACGTCTCTTCATCAGGGAAAGACTAACTAAAAAAATTAAGCATCACATATTTCTATACACAACAGGACACAGGAATAGTGCAATAGGTAAGACAAGTAAGTGACGTGTATCAGAACTGTCATTATCTCACAGGGATGAACATAAATATTGGAACAGTTCCTAGATAAGGATAGAAAGTTTGATTGCCCTCTCATTGGCGTATTTTTTTGGGTTTTCATGACCCTGGAAGGGCATAGACGCAGATTCCTTAATTGATATAGAATGACATAAATCCATGTGATCTATTCATTCCATCACTAACAGTGTCAAAGGTCATGATGAGCTTATATTCTGAAACCTTTGTACGTTTCTCATATTTGAAGTTATATTTTAATACCAGTAATTCCATATCCATGATGCTATGACCGGGCATACAAAAGCCTTTTGCCACAGGTAAATTCATTAATTTATCTGTGATTGTGTGGCGCTGATAATTCATCCTTGTTCTCCTTTTTGTTGCCGGTCTCCCCTCACTTGTCCCTCCCTCACTTGTCTTAGCTATTCCTGTGTCCTGTTGTGTGTAGAAATATGTGATTCTTCATTTTTGGCTTTACTCTTAGCCTGATGAAGACACCTGAGTAGTCTCGAAAGCTTTGAATTTGTTACCATATTTTCAGTTAGCCATTAAACGTTATCAACCACAGAGGACTGTCAAGTATAAATATTTTTCTATTCTTGTAATTGAAATTTATCATTTTATTGTTGTAGTAAAACTTCATTTATTCTTGTTTGAAGTACATACATTTGCAATGGCCACGTAACAAGGCAATAACTCAATATTTTATGCCTACACCCTCCTTGACCCTGGGCTTCAACAGCGCCAGTTGCTGCTCAGAAGTGTTAGATGCACAGATGAAAACAATCGCTGATGTGTTTGTGGGGTTCAGTAACGCCTGCTGTTCCCCTGCTGTGTGTCTGGCAAAAATTACTGCTGCTAACTACAACTTCAACTTCAAACGTCTCATACTAGGCCTCTGCCTACACCCTCCTTGACCCTGGGCTTCAACAGCGCCAGTTGCTGCTCAGAAGTGTTAGATGCACAGATGAAAACAATCGCTGATGTGTTTGTGGGGTTCAGTAACGCCTGCTGTTCCCCTGCTGTGTGTCTGGCAAAAATTACTGCTGCTAACTACAACTTCAACTTCAAACGTCTCATACTAGGCCTCTGCCTACACCCTCCTTGACCCTGGGCTTCAACAGCGCCAGTTGCTGCTCAGAAGTGTTAGATGCACAGATGAAAACAATCGCTGATGTGTTTGTGGGGTTCAGTAACGCCTGCTGTTCCCCTGCTGTGTGTCTGGCAAAAATTACTGCTGCTAACTACAACTTCAACTTCAAACGTCTCATACTAGGCCTCTGCCTACACCCTCCTTGACCCTGGGCTTCAACAGCGCCAGTTGCTGCTCAGAAGTGTTAGATGCACAGATGAAAACAATCGCTGATGTGTTTGTGGGGTTCAGTAACGCCTGCTGTTCCCCTGCTGTGTGTCCGGCAAAAATTACTGCTAGCTACCTAATCATGGTGAAAAAAAAAAATGACATCTCAAAGTGTCTAGTGCTACACATAGATATGAGTCTACACCATGATTTCTAAGCTGTAAACATTTGAAACGTTAACTTTCAAACCATAAAATGATTTGTCTTTGTCACAAATCTGTAACAAAATAATTGTGACATATTATTACAGATATGCACATGTCGAAAACAAATGCAAACACAAAAGCCTACTTATGCTATAGGATACTGATGGTCAACCTTGTCACTCCATAGCTTAGACAAATCCAACTCACATCATGATGACTCAAATACTGCAATGTTGGAAGTGCATAATGTGGGTTGAACTTTGACAACTGCTGCAGTGCGAAGGTTATACTTCAGTGTTCTTGCCTTTGAAATAAAAGCATACAAGTAAATATAATATCCAATGTTGATTAAGGGACGTGATGTACACCTGTAATATTGTGCAAACAATGCATGTAGGAATAGTCCTCTTCAACATTACTTATATTTGTGTCATTTTAAAAAATACATATTTGATTAGAAAGTTAACAGCCCATATCATAAAGGTCCTTCATGTAAACATGATAATCGCTAACAAAAATCATGCATTACCTTGGTAAACTCAATAGTGCATAGTCACAATAGCAAAATATATACCTGTAAGTGGTGCTGAAAGAACGACAACTGATAGAATAGGTGAATGATATCTATTTATCAGACTGAATAGCGACACCTGTACAATGTCGATATAATACTGTACCTTAACAAAACAGCTGTGTCACACCTCACACGCATTTTTCTTGTAGCTTGTTATGTAATAGGGCACATGCGTGTATGTTTCATCATAGGTGCATGTTTACTGAGTAAAGCAGTCATGACAACGCCTTTGTGTTGTCGGTACGCTTGCGATGATGAACGATGCGCACCGTGAATGTTAGTCTGCGTCATAAGACGCACAGACGCTCCAATACCCAACGCGTCACAGCAGGAAGCCAGTCTGTGCGTCCAAACAAAGGCGCAAGCATACATGCACGTACCCTTTTAGAAAGCTATATAAAAATAAGGATGTAGTACTTAGTAACACACACTTTATTGAGGTACAGTATTACATCGCCATTCACCATCTGTGGCTATGCAGTGTCATCTATATATACCTTATCTATCCGTTGTCATGCTTGCAAGTCCACAGTCAGGCATAAATAGCTGTTTTCACTATGCACTTTTTAAAGGTTTTTTTTGTTAATATAAATGATTGGCACATATTATCAGTATTACATGATGGAAATTTTAGATATTTTTAAAAACTTTTTAGTGATATTATTCAGCAAATGAAAATGGTGTACATACTGTTACTTATCCATCATTAATGGATTCTGATATGTACTTGTATGCTTTTATTTAAAACCGTATAGCAGATTATTTAACCTATTTTTATTGTGGTTTGCATTGCTTTTCAACATGTTAATGTATGCGTTTATGTTTGTCAATTATTAATTTACATATATTTTTAAAGTAAAATCATCATCTTATGGTACTAAAGGTTATATTTCTCTTGTTTGGAGTATAGACATTTTTAATTGACACGTAACAAGGAAAATACTTCATCTAGTATTTAAACATCCTCCTTGACCCTGGGCTCCAACACCGCCAGTTGTTGCTTGGAAGTGCTGTTAGCACAGTCTACACTTGCTCCTGTGTTACTGGGGTTCAGTAATGTCAGCTGTTCCCCTGCTGTGTGAACGACAAAAAGTCCTGCTGCCTCCACCCTGTTCTCTTCTCATCCCTGGGTTACAACACCGCCAGTTGTTTCTCGGAAGTGCTGTTAGCACAGTCTACACTTGCTCCCGTGTTACTGGGGTTCAGTAATGTCAGCTGTTCCCCTGCTGTGTGAATGGCAAAAAGTCCTGCTGCCTCCACCCTGTTCTCTTCTCATCCCTGGGTTACAACACCGCCAGTTGTTTCTCGGAAGTGCTGTTAGCACAGTCTACACTTGCTCCTGTGTTACTGGGGTTCAGTAATGTCAGCTGTTCCCCTGCTGTGTGAACGGCAAATAGTCCTGCTGCCTCCACCCTGTTCTCTTCTCATCCCTGGGTTACAACACCGCCAGTTGTTTCTCGGAAGTGCTGTTAGCACAGTCTACACTTGCTCCCGTGTTACTGGGGTTCAGTAATGTCAGCTGTTCCCCTGCTGTGTGAACGGCAAAAAGTCCTGCTGCCTCCACCCTGTTCTCTTCTCATCCCTGGGTTACAACACCGCCAGTTGTTTCTCGGAAGTGCTGTTAGCACAGTCTACACTTGCTCCTGTGTTACTGGGGTTCAGTAATGTCAGCTGTTCCCCTGCTGTGTGAATGGCAAAAAGTCCTGCTGCCTCCACCCTGTTCTCTTCTCATCCCTGGGTTACAACACCGCCAGTTGTTTCTCGGAAGTGCTGTTAGCACAGTCTACACTTGCTCCTGTGTTACTGGGGTTCAGTAATGTCAGCTGTTCCCCTGCTGTGTGAACGGCAAATAGTCCTGCTGCCTCCACCCTGTTCTCTTCTCATCCCTGGGTTACAACACCGCCAGTTGTTTCTCGGAAGTGCTGTTAGCACAGTCTACACTTGCTCCCGTGTTACTGGGGTTCAGTAATGTCAGCTGTTCCCCTGCTGTGTGAACGGCAAAAAGTCCTGCTGCCTCCACCCTGTTCTCTTCTCATCCCTGGGTTACAACACCGCCAGTTGTTTCTCTGACGTGCTGTTAGCACAGTCTACACTTGCTCCTGTGTTACTGGGGTTCAGTAATGTCAGCTGTTCCCCTGCTGTGTGAACGGCAAAAAGTCCTGCTGCCTCCACCCTGTTCTCTTCTCATCCCTGGGTTACAACACCGCCAGTTGTTTCTCGGAAGTGCTGTTAGCACAGTCTACACTTGCTCCAGTGTTACTGGGGTTCAGTAATGTCAGCTGTTCCCCTGCTGTGTGAACGGCAAATAGTCCTGCTGCCTCCACCCTGTTCTCTTCTCATCCCTGGGTTACAACACCGCCAGTTGTTTCTCGGAAGTGCTGTTAGCACAGTCTACACTTGCTCCCGTGTTACTGGGGTTCAGTAATGTCAGCTGTTCCCCTGCTGTGTGAACGGCAAAAAGTCTGCTGCCTCCACCCTGTTCTCTTCTCATCCCTGGGTTACAACACCGCCAGTTGTTTCTCGGAAGTGCTGTTAGCACAGTCTACACTTGCTCCTGTGTTACTGGGGTTCAGTAATGTCAGCTGTTCCCCTGCTGTGTGAACGGCAAAAAGTCCTGCTGCCTCCACCCTGTTCTCTTCTCATCCCTGGGTTACAACACCGCCAGTTGTTTCTCGGAAGTGCTGTTAGCACAGTCTACACTTGCTCCTGTGTTACTGGGGTTCAGTAATGTCAGCTGTTCCCCTGCTGTGTGAACGGCAAAAAGTCCTGCTGCCTCCACCCTGTTCTCTTCTCATCCCTGGGTTACAACACCGCCAGTTGTTTCTCGGAAGTGCTGTTAGCACAGTCTACACTTGCTCCCGTGTTACTGGGTTCAGTAATGTCAGCTGTTCCCTGCTGTGTGAACGGCAATAGTCCTGCTGCCTCCACCCTGTTCTCTTCTCATCCCTGGGTTACAACACTGCCAGTTGTTTCTCGGAAGTGCTGTTAGCACAGTCTACACTTGCTCCTGTGTTACTGGGGTTCAGTAATGTCAGCTGTTCCCCTGCTGTGTGAACGGCAAACAGTCCTGCTGCCTCCACCCTGTTCTCTTCTCATCCCTGGGTTACAACACCGCCAGTTGTTTCTCGGAAGTTCTGTTAGCACAGTCTACACTTGCTCCCGTGTTACTGGGGTTCAGTAATGTCAGCTGTTTCCCCTGCTGTGTGAACGGCAAACAGTCCTGCTGCCTCAACTTTAATTTCCATGGGTACTTCTGCTACCCATCCGGGTTCCAGTACCGTCAGCTGGTTCTCCGCAGTACCTTTGGCCTAGGTGCCTCCATGTCGGTATCCGAGTTCCAGCAACGTCTGCTGGTCTTGGTAGTGCTTTGGAGCACAGGTACCTCCTGCTTAGTAACCCTGTCCCAGTAACGTCAGCTGGTCCTCGGTTGTGCCATTGGCTCTTTTCCTTCTGCTGACCCTCCGGGTTCCAGCACAGTCAGCTGGTCCTCGTTACTTTCATTGGCTCTTGTACCTTCTGCTACCCATCCGGGTTCCAGTTACCGTCAGCTGGTTCTCCGCAGTGCCTTTGGCCTAGGTGCCTCCATGTCGGTATCCGAGTTCCAGCAACGTCTGTGGTCCTTGGTAGTGCTTTGGAGCACAGGTACCTCCTGCTTAGTAACCTGTCCCAGTAACGTCAGCTGGTCCTCGGTTGTGCCATTGGCTCTTTTCCTTCTGCTGACCCTCCGGGTTCCAGCACAGTCAGCTGGTCCTCGTTACTTCCATTGGCTTTTGTACCATCACCAACAGGACAAAGAAGGTTAAGACAAACTACAAGATACAGAACAAGAGACAGAAGAACAATAAGCAGAAGATCAAAAAGCAGAAGAACATTAAGTATAAGACCAAAATGAAGAGCAAAATATATGCTCTAAATTCTAAGCAGAAGAAGACTAAGCAGTGTATGGGGGTGAGTCCGTTCCTCCTCGTGGTGCCCCTGGAAAATGCCTGATGCTGCTGCAGGCTAAACTGAACGCGGACAAATACTGTTGTAATTAAAATCTTTCGTGACAGCAAGAACGGAAGGATGAAAATTCAGAGTTTTACAGATTACAAGTACAGGAATGTCTGTCACAAATAAGAATATGATGAAAAGGATGAATAGGAAGAAGATGAAGAAGTAGAATATGAAGAATAATAACTGTTTAATAAGAACAATATAAGTAATGTTAACAAAAAGATGAATAGCAAGAAGTTTTAGAAGATTAAGAAGGTGAAGATGAAGAATAATTTGATGAGAAAGATGATGCTGCTGAAGATTATGAAGGAGAAAGTGTGTGAAAAGTTAAAAAGGTGAAGACCATGGAAGTTGTGAAACAAACATATTTGACAAAATAGAAAAAAGGTTAACAACATTGTCAATTTCTTCGTCAATCCGAACGTATTTCCTAAAAAAAAAAAATTAATGCTATTCCATTGGATTGGGTTAAACATCTATGCCTTTAATGTCTCCTCAACCTCCCCCAATACATTCTACATTACTCTTTGTTGTTTTCCTTCATGTACAATTAACCTACAAGGCAAGAATGGGTTTTTTTTTTTATTTCGATATTTTGTTCCCATAGACTTACATGGGACTTCCGGTATCGGTATCGGGTATCGCCGATACCATTCCGATTCCGATACTTTTGGATATCGGAAAGTATCGCTCAACTCTAACTGTCACTGCTATTTGATCTAATGGCTGAGTGGTTAACCACCTGCATTATGGAATAGTAAAACTTGAGTTCAAACCCAGTAAAAGTAAACTTTGCTTTTTTTACCTAAGCTTCCTGGCACACAAACTCCAGAGATGTTTCACTTTAATGAGTGAGGAAAGTCACATATCATATATCAAAATGAAAATCTAAATGCTTTTTCAACTCACTGGAGTTTGAAAAGCAGATTTCATTATCAAAGAAAACTAGTGCGTGGCATCATTTGGGTTTGTGGTACAATGGTAAAGGCTGCTGTCTTTAGAGTGGAGCTTTTTCTCGGTTCAAATCCCATGTTTGAATTTTTTTTAAAACTTATGCAGGTTACCACACAAACTTCAGTCCTGTTCCACTTTTATTATCTTCCTGACTAGTAATAAAATAATCTATAGCCTAAGGGTGAAGCTCCTGCATCACACATAGTTTTGGTTTAAAATAATAAGAAAAATAATAACAACAAAAAAATTAAAGGCGTATTGCTGGAACTTGAACTTAGAGCCGTCTGTTTATGAGCTGCACACTTAACAACTGTGCTATATTCTTAGTTGGAAGGCATTAGTCTGTCATTTCGATGAATGAGTCTGATACCTAACACTTGACTGTTTTCAAACATCAACATCAAAAATTTTTTGTCTGATACCTGATACCTGACACGACTTTCTTTCAAACACCAAAATCAAAATGTTTTTCAGATACACTCAATACAGTAGGTGAATGGTTCATCTCATAAGGGAAGAAAAGGATCCTATTCCTGCCAGTTGAGCCAATGGCTGAGTGGTTATGCTACTGACTTATGGAGTAGAAACCTTGAGTTCAAGCCCAGTGAAAGTAAGCTTAATTTTTTTTTCTTAATGCAACATATGATATGTGATTTTCTTCACTCATCAAAGAGATGTTTTTACTTTGGTGAGTGAAGAAAGTCTCATCATATGTCAGAATGAAAAATCAGAATGATTTTTCAAGTTACTGAGAGTGCATAGATTTCATAGCCAAAGAAAATAATTGCAAGGTATCTCTTCAACATGAGGTACAATGGTAAGTCTGCTAGCTGCCATCTCTAGAGTGTAGTTTTTTCTGGGTTCAAATCCCATGTTTGATTTTTTTTTTAAATGCAGGTTGCCACACAACTTAAATCATGCTCCACTTTTAATATATGACATTCGTATTATCCTTCTGACGTGTTAGAAAAGAGTTTTGTGACATGTTGTGTATTTACATGGTAAATCACATGACCAAAGAAATTGGGTGTGAGGCATGTCTGGTTCTTGTCCACATGCGCAGTTGCCACAGAACTCCAGTCTCTTCCCTTCCCTAGTTCAGGTAGGCCCGGGTCCCCCTCTGCGGAATAGAGGGTCCATATTGCGTCCACGGAGGACGGGCGCCCAATGCCGTCATGGTCAGTCGGGATGGGGGCGTCTATGGGCTGCAGATAAACGTGACACATAGTTCCGTTTTTTTTGCTGCTACAGAAAGAACATGCTTCGCACACAGTGGATTAGTGAGACCCCAAATGCTCAGGTGTTTGCAGCCAGTTCTTGGGTGGCTGCAAACAAAAAAATTCTATAAAGTAATTTGATCATTAGACTCTTTCCTATGACATTAAGTAAATGTACAGTCACTTGGGTCACTTGGAAATTTATAGTAAATTAGAACAGGAGCTAATTTCCTGCGCTATAGACGGTACTACAAGCACAACTGTCATACCGTCTGTTCAGCGTGAATGGCCTGAGGACAGGGAGGAGGAGGAAAGCAGGTCAGTTGTCCTGTTGGTGAGGACACGTAAGTCTTGCAAGTTAGCAGTCTGGCACGCATGGCAGACTTTATGTTGTGCTGCCTTTCTCGTGACCCTCGCATTAGAAAATTTGTGCTGACACTAATTACTGGTTGGTGACACTTCTAGACCCACGCTACAAGTAGAACTTTCAATTTGTTCTTCCAGAGGCAGATAGGTGTACTAAAATGTTGCAGTACCAGTGGGCCATTTTTGCGGAATTATTAAAAAAATTTCCATCAATAAAAACTGGAGGTAGAGGTCAAACTTTGTTGGACAATCAAGGAGTAGAGGCCAGAGAGACACTACTCCAATCCAGCAGAGGCAGGGTAATACTGGCAAAGTTCTGTGACACTTTTCTCAGACCCTCCCATCGCAATGGCCCAGACTAGCGGGCTTCTTTCACAAGGAGTGGAAAGTTTGAGAAGATGCTGAAGGGTACGTTGCTGACCGTAACAACGTCCTCAATGATTCCTCTGTGCCTTTTAATTGTTGGGTATTCAAGCTGAACACGTGGCATGTACTGGCTCCCTACAACTTGGAGGTCATTTCCTGCCCTGCTGCTAGCATTTTGTCATAGTGGGTTTTTAGTGCCGCTGGTGGAATTATAACTGATAAGCGCTTCCGCCAGTCAACTGAAAATGCTGACAGGCTGATTCTTATAAAAATGAACAAGGACTGGATTGGGGCAAACTTCTCCACACCATCTAATGATAACAGCAAAACATGACCTCCAATACAGTGTCTTTTTGGGAGGTGTATTACCATGCACCTCTTCACACCCACACATGGTCTACGCTTTCTGCATTTGGCTATTTCATGTATTATCCTCCTCATTCTCATCCTCATCATCCACCACCACTAGATCACCATGTTGTCCGTGGTCCGTGATGCAACAGCCAACTAATTGTGTAAAATGGTGTTTTTGATGCCCTTTTAATTAAAAATATTTTCACAGTAGGTTGATGTGTCAACCCATACTAAGTGTATGGGCATTCCAAGTATAGGAAACCCGTTCCTTTAAGCTGGGAAGAACTTTTTCGGAGGTCATCCCACACGTCTCTTCAGAAACCACCAGTAAATCACCAGGATCAACTTGTTCTATGATGAAATAACCACTATATTGTTTTGCAAGGATGTTACGGATGTCCATAACAAAAAGTATTTATACAGTAGGTTAATGTGTACCCCCCAGGGGGAAATGTTTGTCAGCCCATACACTTAATTTATGGGCAGTCCAAGTATAGGAGACCCACTCCTTTAAATTGGAAAGACATTTTTTCGGAGGCCATCTTCCATGTCTCTTCAGACACACCACCACTAGATTACCAGGGTAAACGTGTTCTGTGATGCAAAAGCCACGTAATTTTTTTGAAGGGTGTTTATGATGTCCGTAACTAAAATGTGGATACAGTTTCTTGATGTGTACCGACCAAGGTTAATTATTTGTAAGCCCATACACTTATTTTATGGGCATTACAAGTATAGGTGTCCCGTTCCTTTGTAATGTAAACAGATTTTTAAGAGGACTTCCTCCACGTCTCTTCCAATCTATACTTGGCTGCGTCCAAATTTGAGGCAGGCCTTGCATTCACTGCATAGGCAAACAGTCTTGGAGACCCACTTCCTAATAATGTGAACTTTGTTGGTTGTTCATCTTCAACACTGCAATGCTACAATGCTGGGTCTTCAGCCTCAACATTGCAATTCTTCAATCCTGGTTTTTCAGGCTGAACACTGATGTGCTCCACTGCTGTGTGTTCTTCCTCAACACTGCAAAGCTACCATAAATGTTCTTCAGCCTCAACACTGCAATGCTCCACTGCTGGGTCTGTAGCCACAACACTGCAATTGTCCACTGCAGGGTCTTTAGTGTCAACACTGCAATTGTGCACTGCAGGTTCTTCAGTATCAACACTGAAATTATTTACTGCAGGTTTTCCAGCCTCAACACTGCAATTGTTCACTGCAGGTTCTTCAGCATCAACACTGAATTATTTTACTGCAGGTTTTCCAGCTTTAACACTGCAATTGTCCATCGCTGGGTCTTTAGCCTCAACACTGCAATTGTCCACTGCAGGGTCTTTAGTGTCAACACTGCAATTGTCCACCACTCGGTATTTAGCCTCAACACTGCAATTGTCCACTGCAGGCTCTTTTGGCTCAACACTGAAATGCTCCACTGCCGGGTGTTCTTCCTCAACACTGCAATGCTACCATAACTCTTCTTCAGCCTCAAAAGTGCAATGCTCCACTGCTGGATCTTTAGCCTCAACACTGCAATTGTCCACTGCAGGGTTTTTAGTGTCAACACTGCAATTGTCCATCACTGGGTCTTTAGCCTCAACACTGCAATTGTCTACTGCAGGCTATTCAGCATCAACACTAATATTATTTACTGCAGGATTCCCAGACTCAACATTGACATTCTCCAATGCTGTGTCTTCCTCCTCAACACTGACATTCTCTAATGCAGGTTCTTCAGGCTCAATCAATTCACTGAGTAGCCAAAAAATATCGGAGTAACAAATTAATAGGAACAATGCTTTCAGGTGGCCATCCAGCATGTGGCTTCAAAGGCTTATTGGGGTGTGTATTACTTTGATGCAGAGCAGGTCTTGCATTTAATGCATAAGAAAACAGTATGGGATTACCAAATGAATAATGTGAACTGGGTTTTCAAATGGCCATCCAGTACGTGGGTTCAAAGCCTTATTGGGGTGCATGTTACTTTGATGCAGGCAGGCCTTGCATTCAATGCCTAGGCTAACAGTTTGGCAGTAACAAAAGGAAAAAATTGGAACTTTGGTTTCATGTGGCCATCCAGGACTTCTGTTCCAAGTGTTATTGTGTTGCGTGTTACTTTAGTGCAGGGCAGGCCTTGCATTCAATGCAAAGGCCAACAGTATGGGAGAAACCAAATGAATAATGTGAACTTGGTTTTCATGTGGCCATCCAGTATGTGGATTCAAAGGCTTATTGGGGTGCGTGTTTTTTTGATGTAGGGCAGGCCTTGCATTCAATGCCTAGGCTAACAGTATGCCAGTTCCAAATGGAAAAAATGGGAACTTTGGTTTCATGTGGCCATCCAGGATGTCTGTTCAAAGTGTTATTGTGATGCATGTTAATTTGATGCAGGGCAGGCCTTGCATTCAATGCCTAGGCTAACAATATGGCAGTACCAAATGAAAAAATGGGAACTTTGGTTTTATGTGGCCATCCAGGACGTCTGTTCCAAGTGTTATTGGGGTGCCTGTTACTTTCGTGGAGGGCAGGCCTTGCATTCAATGCATAGGCTAACACTATAGGAGATCCAATTTCTTATAATTGGAAAACTTTTTCTTGAGGCCCTCCTGTACAACTCGTCAAAGGGGTATTGGGGTGTGTCCTAATTTTTGGCAGCCCAGCCACTCACCGCATAGGCAATAACAGTATAGGAGACCCACTGTTTAATAATGGGAACAACAAAGCATAGCCAGCTGGTGACCCTTTAAGAATATTAATGCTGCCTGATGCCCCTATAAAAATAGGCTTTGTGACTTTCAGAGTTCTTTCTTCATAAATGAAACAGGATGTGTCTGATGATGTGTCACACACCATATGGCCAGCTAAGGATGTTTAATGTTAAAATGTCATTTCCCAGTTAATGCATCTTTATTGGTTGACAGCAATGTTACAGTTGAAAAACGCATCAAAAACGCTACGTGTGAACATAGCCCAAGTGATGGAGGTACATTTTTTGGTGGTTATTTATTTTGCATTACATACAAATTATTACCCTGGAAAAGATGTTCCTTAACATATTTCTCTGGAAAATCCATTTTGTTTTTGTTTTTGTATGTTTTAATGTGCGCCTGTAAAAATGGCATCACACTCTGACTCCAGTGACCTAGGAGTCATAGAAGCTTCCAGGGGTATTCCCCATGATGTTCCCATGTCATTTGAGCATTGTTCCCATCAATTTCAGACGTTTTTAGACCCTGCAAGGACCCCCTGGGGGATCGCAGCAAAAATGCTCGGTTTTCCCATAGACTTATATTGGGCTCGTTGTTCAGGTCGAATACACGAGTGTTCTAATTTGGGCGAGCTGAACAACTAGCACTTGAGCATTTTAGTGCTCGCTCATCACTAGTTAGTGTTTATCTTTTGCTATTTTCTTGAATAGTTGCTGAGAAAAGCAAGGAGTATTCAAGTTGTAATAGAAAATATTAGGCGGTAAGTCAAATATAACTTTTTACTATATAGCCTGGTCTATTTTCATTGACACAGGTATTAGGCAAATTCAAGAATTTCAAAGGCCACATCTACAGCAATACAATACAGAGGACATTTGCATAAGTGAACAGATATCTTTAAAGTACACCGAGTAACATTTCCAAGCCATTTACTTTATATCTGTATTGTTCACATTCGCAATGTTATGATGTTTTATCCTCCTCGGCTTTGAACGTGTGTAAAGCTTTAAGTGTTCAAAATTCCAAATAAAATTGCAACTTTTATGTTTTAAAAGATAACGATTTGTCAAGGTCTGTACAATAAAATGGTCTTTAGATATTAACAAAGTTCCTACATTTGCATCTGTTATGTGCACATGAATACATTTTGTATCTGTTAAGCAATTAGGGCTTTTATCTTTATGTGTGATGACACTACAAGAGAAAAGAGAATCAATACTAGCGACATTTATTCCTCTTTAAGTGGAAATTACCATAGAAAATGCTGTAATATTTGGGAGAAGATAAAGCACGAACTATACTGATGCTGTTAGCAGTGCCATTTTTGCATAAAATGGATTATTGTACATTGTGCTGTTGGAAGTCGTAGTTTCTGCGTATTTGATTTGTACAATGACTGTGTATATCTTGTACAGGTGTAATTTACCGTAGATTACATTTTACTTCAAAATACCTTCCCAATTTTACTACAAATGGACTTCTTTCTTTATCAAATAACTAACAAGTATTTTTCTATGAAAAAAGGAGAATCTATGTGATTTTATAGTTTAGAGCATTGTGAAGATTTTTAGGATCTCAGTTTTAGAAAATATAATCTTATAATCTTTTGAAACATTTGAGAAGATTGTAGTCTCCATTCATAAAGTTTCTTTAGTAACTTTAGTAATTATGTCACTGTGGAATAGTTTATATTGAGCCATAACATACTAACAATTGTGATTGTTGTGATGATTGTTTAGACCAGGGTTCCCTAACTCCAGGTCTCAAGGTCCACCAACAGGTCATGTTTTCAGGATTTCCTTAGTATTGCAAAGGTGATGGAATTAATGCTTGAGCAGGTGATAAAATTATCACCTGTGCAATACTAAGGAAATCCTGAAAACATGACCTGTTGGTGGGCCTTGAGGACTGGAGTTGGGGAACACTGGTTTAGACTACCACTTATTCCTAGTGTCACTATAGAGGAAGCGTTCAAATGAGATTGTGCAATAAGCCATCAGCTTTGCCTTACTAAATGGTCTCAGCAGGCAAACCTGCTGATACCACTCACCAGAATCAGCTTTCAGGATAAATTTTGCAGTAGAACTTTGAAAATGAAACCGTGGGGTAATTGAGTCTTGGATAGTATAATTATTGGTGCTAAATATAAATTATGGAGCAGGTTGAGGTGCTGCTTTTGCTGGTTGCATTGTCTTTTTGCTGTATGCAGAATGAGCTAGCTTGGGTTAGAGAGAGTTTGGGTTCACATTCTGACAGTCCTATTGGAGAGTTTATGCCTTCTTTTTCTGAGTTCTTTCCAGCGCATTTATGACCATAGAGTAGACAACACCAAAGTTAAATCTACAGGGAAACAAAAAGCATCTAAAAATCAACTGATGTAAAATTTTTATTGAAAGCTAATTGTAAAAAATGATTTTCAGTCTCAAATACACAAATTTAAGTAAAAAAAATGCCCCTAGAGGTGAAAATACCCTTTAAGGAGATGATAATGTAGTAGTTTTGCATAATTTTGCCTAGTTTCAGAACCATAACTCGATTCAATTTGGTGACATTTATATAGTAGTGTTTGTTTAGCCAATAAAAGGAGTAATCCAAAAGGAAGGAAGAAAACCAAAATAAATATATTTCTTTCTAGCATGCAATCTTTGTTGACTTAAAAGAAATCAAGCAAACAATTATCCCTCTAGAAGATTTCTGGTTGTTTGTATATATATATATATATATATATATATACATTTTGATAATTTCAGGCAATACGTAATATCGTTTGCTGTTTAGCTGGCTTGTATCTTCCTGAAAAATATTATTATAACTTTTACTCTGAAATTATAAATGTTTCCCCGAAGTAATTCATTCACATTACTTCTTCTTATGTTGTGGATTATACATTCTTCCCATGATCTTTGTGAACCACAGTTACAATTTCTAACAACTCTCTATCCAGGTCAACCTCAATAAAAGCTGTGTCGCGCAGCTTGGCTAAAACCTCAGATCAAAAACCAGTTTCAACTTTTCATTGCAAATTACGCACAACTGCTTCTACTTTGCATTTTTTAAAATTCAACAATAGGCATCCTGTGTCTGCAGTATATTGCCAAGCAGAATGGGTGCCAGGCACTGTAAAATATATCACAGTCACAGAGCATTGTTCAGCGATTAATCACTAAGGTGTATTTCCATGTGGCAGAGAATTTTAAGTGATTGAAAATCTGTTTAATGTATCTTAAAGGCATTTAAAAATAGACTTCAAAGCATTTAGAAAAGAAAGTTATGTAAATATTCAACTCGTTTAGCACTTGTTTACTGACCTGTTTATACAGACTAATATGAAATGATAGGGCAGAAAAATCACCAATAGTATGATCTGTCCTCGTACTTTTCATCTTAGTAGCAGCACATGACCTGTTTCCATGGACGATGTGCGACTACAAACAATTAATTTTATTCCAGCATAAATGATGCAATCACCTGATAAAAGAGCATTATTTTGCTGGTACATTTGATGCTGTCTGCACTAGTGTTGAGCATTCCGATACCGCAAGTATCGGGTATCGGCCGATATTCGCGTTATCGGAATTCCGATACTTAATTCCGATACTTTTTCAATATCGTATACCGGAATCGGAAGTTCCCATAATTCTTTGAGAGGCAATGTGATTTTAGTCAGCCAATGAGGAATCCTACGAAGTGTGGGCACATCCTGTAATGATGCGGTCATCTTAACTAATGGCATGGCTGTGATTGGCTGCTGAAATGATGTCAGAATGCACTATAAAAGGCGCCGCAGCCATTTTAGCGTCACTGTGCTGTGAACTCAGTTAGGGACAGAACGCTGCTGTGCTGACTCTGAGGGACAGTTAGATATTGCGATTTTGTGTACTACTGTGCTTGAGGCAGGCTAGTTTACCAACCGCTGTGTAAAGCTTCATTTTGCCAGTGTTGTTTTAACAGCTCTGTGCAAGGTGTGTGTGTGACAGTGCAGGTGACGCTGCAGTTTGCTCTGCATCCACCGCTGTTTGTAGGCATCTGCACGTGTCACTTTTTTTTTTTTTTTTTTTATTTTATTTAGTGGAATTGGTGCAGCTCCATTATATTAGAAAAAAATCAAATCTATTAGTGTGACGTGCTTCCATCCGTATACAATACATTGGTTGCAAACACTATAGAAGTACAGAAAGGAGCTTTTCACAGATTGTGGACAGTTGTGTTTCAGTGTTCACTTCAGTCTGTGTTTTTTACTTTTTTGAGTGCAGATCACGCTCCAGTTACTTGTTCAAGCACTGCTGCTTGTACTCTGCTGAGCGTGTCTCAGTGGCTCATCCTTTTCATTTATCTCCAATTGGTTCTGCTACATTCCATTTAAAATAAATCTAATCTATTAGTGTGACGCGCTTCCATCCGTATACAATACATTGGTTGCAAACACTATAGAAGTACAGAAAGGAGCTTTTCACAGATTGTGGACAGTTGTGTTTCAGTGTTCACTTCAGTCTGTGTTTTTTACTTTTTTGAGTGCAGATCACGCTCCAGTTACTTGTTCAAGCACTGCTGCTTGTACTCTGCTGAGCGTGTCTCAGTGGCTCATCCTTTTCATTTATCTCCAATTGGTTCTGCTACATTCCATTTAAAATAAATCTAATCTATTAGTGTGACGCGCTTCCATCCGTATACAATACATTGGTTGCAAACACTATAGAAGTACAGAAAGGAGCTTTTCACAGATTGTGGACAGTTGTGTTTCAGTGTTCACTTCAGTCTGTGTTTTTTACTTTTTTGAGTGCAGATCACGCTCCAGTTACTTGTTCAAGCACTGCTGCTTGTACTCTGCTGAGCGTGTCTCAGTGGCTCATCCTTTTCATTTATCTCCAATTGGTTCTGCTACATTCCATTTAAAATAAATCTAATCTATTAGTGTGACGCGCTTCCATCCGTATACAATACATTGGTTGCAAACACTATAGAAGTACACAAACGGGCCTTTCACAGCTACTGAACATGGGTTTTTAATTTTTAACTAAAATATGTATTTTTTCAAATGACACAAATATAAGTAATGTTGAAGAGGAATAGTCCTACATCCATTGTTTGCACAATATTACAGGTGTACATCATGTCCCTTAATCAACAATGTATTATTATATTTACTTGTATGCTTTTATTTAAAAGCCAAGAACACAGAAGGATAACCTTCGCACTGCAGCTGTTGTCAAAGTTCAACCCACATTATGCACTTCCAACATTGCAGCATTTGAGGCATGATGTGAGTTGGATTGGTCAAAGTTATGGAGTGAGAAGGTTCACCATCAGTACCCTATAGCATAAGTATGCTTTTGTGTTAGCATTTGTGTTAGACATGTGGATATCTGCCATAATATGTCACAATTATTTAGTTACAGATTTGTTACCAACACTAATCATTGAATGGTTTTAAATTTGACGTTTCACTTGTTTACAGCTTAGAAATAAGGGTGTAGCCTGATATCTATGTGTAGCACTAGCCACTTTAACATGTCATGTTTTTTTAAACATGTGTAGCTAGGTAGCAGTAATTTTTGCCGGACACACAGCAGGGGAACAGCAGGCGTTACTGAACCCCACTATCACTATAGCTTGTGTATTGGTCTGTGGACACGACACTTCTGAGCAGCAACTGGCAGTGTTGTAGCCCAGGGAGTATAGCTCAGGTGGTAGAAAGATGAACATAACAGGAGACATGGAAAACGTTGCCAACCGGTTAGTTAATCTGAAACCGGACAGGCAAATTCAGGCGAGATCCATGCCTAGTTCATTTTCAGAAAAGTAAGCCGTTCTACATTATCGTAGGATAGTCGCATGCAACGGTCTGTTAGTACACCACCTGCAGCAGTAAAGACGCGCTCCGATAATACACTGGCAGCAGATCAAGCCAGCACCTCCAATGCATACTGGCTAAGCTCTGGCCATGTATCCAGCTTAGAGACACAAAACTTGAATGGGGAAGAGCCATCTGAGAGTACACTGAGAGGGCAAGACATGTAGTCTGTAACCATCTTACGGAAATGTTGCCTCCTGCTGACTGGAGCCGTCTCGGATGGTGTAGACATTGGTGGCGCTGCCACAAAACTTCGACACATTTGGAACATACTGTTCTTGCCCTGTGCAGAGGCGCTGCTTGTGCTCCCTCTTGTTGCAGAGCTGTCTCCACTGCCTCGACGCACAGAGCTGCTTTGTAAATCAGTAGCAGCAGCAGTGCTCTCGGCTGGAATGGAGAACATTATGGATTGCACCAGTGTGTCTTGGTACTTCCGCATTTTACGCTCCCGGTTCAACGGTGTGATGAGGCTTTGTAAGTTGTCCCGGTAGCGAGGGTCTAGGAGGGTGTACACCCAATAATCAGACGTGGTGTGAATGTGTTCGATGCGGCGGTCGTTTCTCAGCCACTGCAGCATGAAATCAACCATGTGCTGCAGACTCCCAACTGGCCAAGAAACGTTGTCCCCTGCAAGAGGCGTCATCTCCGCCTGCTGTGCATCACCCCACCCTTGGTCTACATACTGACTAGAGCATTGTCTACCTCCCTCTGGAGCGATGTCTTCCTCCTCCATTGACTCCTCCTCATCCTCCTCACAAAGTCCTTCAAATACATATAAATTTACAAAATTTAAAACTCAAAATTTAAAAACTTTGTATCATAATTCTGTAACATCAGTTTATGGAAACACAATAGCATTACAAAAGGATAGACAAAAAATGTACATTATGTGCTTTGTAAATACATTAAAAGTGTGTAATGGTTATGAAAAATAGACAGCGACTCTGGAGGTTCAATTGTTGATACAGCATGGTACTTTGAAAGTCCTCCAGCCCTTTGTGAGGAACCACGTTGCGCTGACTGTCCAGAAGGTGATGGAATTTGTGACTCCTCATCCTCCACCTCTTCCAAAACCTCATGCCTTAGTGCTTGCAGTGTTTTTTGAAGCAGGCAGATAAGGGGGACAGTCAGGCTGACTAGTGCATCATCTGCACTCGCCATCCGCGTTGACTCATCAAACGCACGCAAAACGTGGCAGATATCCTTCATAGAGTTATTCGCCACTCATTACACTGGCAGTGGCTGCCCATTCATTATAGGATCCAATTCTAATTACTGGTTCTCACCAACAAAGCTCTCCACAGCGCAGCACCCCCCTACATCTCCTCCCTTATTTATATTTATCGGCCTAACCGACTGCTGCACTCTGCAAACAACCTTCGACTAACCTCTGCACTAATCCGTACCTCCCACTCCCAACTCCAAGACTTCACCCGCGCTGCGCCAATCCTCTGGAATGCTCTACCCCAAGAAATTAGGACTATCCGCAATTTGGATGGTTTCAGGCGCTCCCTCAAAACACATTTGTTCACAGTGGCCTATCACATTCACTAATCAAAGTCATTCTATGTGTAATTCTGTGTGTGTAGCCCATTCACTATCTCCATGCATCCCTCACTTCCTTAAAATGGCTGGACCATCATTGTAAAAACACCATTGTATATAAACACCTGTACTTTGTATCTCCCACACCTCATTGTAGATTGTAAGCTTTCACCAGCAGGGGCGGCTGATTTTGCTTTAATTATTGTATTGTTAACGTTGTTACTTATGACTCATGTTTTGAAACTGTTAAACTGTAAAGCACTGCGGAATATTATGGCGCTATATAAATAAATAATATTATTATTCTTATTATAGAGGCCCACTCAGTAGTGGTGAAGTGTGAACGGCGCAAATTGCGAGTTGACTGTGCCTGATGCAGCTGATACTCCATTACTGTTGGCTGCTGCTCACACAACCGCTCCAACATATGTAACGAGGAATTCCACCTGGTGGGTACGTCACATATGATGCGATGTTCATGAAGGTGAAATCTGCGTTGCAGAGCTGCAATCAGCGATCTTGCCATGCTGGAACGTCGCAAGTGAGCGCACTCTAGGCGGACCTTGTGCAGCAGTGCATCAAGATCCGGATAGTCCCTCAAAAAACTCTGCACGACCAAGTTGAGCACATATGACAGACATGGTATGTGAGTGAGGTTGCCAAGGCCCAGAGCTGACACCAGATTTCGGCCATTGTCACACACTACCAAGCCTGCCTGTAGATTCTCTTCCAAAAACCACACGTCGCTCTCCTGCTTTATGGCATTACAGAGCTCCTGCGCTGTGTGGCTAAGATTCCCCATGGAAATTAATTTCAGGATGGCCTGTTGACATTTGGACACGGCTGTGCTCATATCGGTCGCAACAGGTAAACGTTCACGGGTCCATGTGGAGGTAGACCGTGACGGCTCCTGCAGCGATGATTCTGAGGAACTGGAATAGGAGGAGGAATCAATGTGTACAGACTTGATTCCTGCAATCCTTGGAGTTGGCAGAACACGTACAGCGCCACTCGCAAGATCAGTACCCGGCTGCACAACATTGACCCAATGGGCAGTGAGGGAAAGGTATTGTCCCTGGCCATGGGTGTTAGAACCCTCTTGTTAGGTTTTGTTTCAGTTTGCTGGTCACATGACCTTTTTTCCCTATTTAGTCTGGCTCCGCCCTTCTGGCTTTGCTTGACTTCATTGTATTATCTACTGTTAAGCTAGCCGGGTGCTTAGGTGCCTTAATCTGTCAGTTTTGCTTGATGTTAGGATCACAAAGTATTTATTTTTCTGTTTAATTATCCATGCTACAATTTATGTTAGGAGGTGTCCACCTTTTCTCACAGTCCCTAGATCTTGTAGGGATTACTCCCTCGCAACTATAGGTCTTCGTTCACACTAGATGAGGACTTTAGCGGGTCTGGTCGCAGGATCAGGTTCCCCGTTACATCGTAGGGATTCAGCTTAGTTGTATTGTAGGGACAGAATTCCCTTCTTTCCTTACTGGTTGTAGCAGATCATAACAATGGGTACTGGTCCACGCATCGGTGGTCAGGTGGACCTTGCTACTGAGGGCTTTTAGTAGCGCATGTTTAATTTTTCCCTCAACATGCTTTTGCAGACCAGGGACGGCTTGCCTGCTGAAATGAAATCGGCTTGGCACATTGTATTGTGGGATTGACAATGATATTCAGTTACGGAAACTGTCTGTCTCCACCAGCCTGAATCACAGCATTTCAAGGGACAGGAGTTTTGCAATGCCAGCATTCAGAGCCTGTGCTCGTGCATGGTTTGCGGAGTATGGCCGTCTTTTATCCCATGCCTGTGCTACCGATGGCTGTTTTGTGGCCTGGGAGTGTGAGGATGACAGGGAACTTGCTGCTGTGTGTGGAATAACAGTTTGTCTCTGGACAACAGTGGCCGAGGTTCTTCCATGGCGATCCTGTGAGGAAGCATAACCAGCTGTGTGTGAGCTCGATGAAGAGGCTTCAACACAACCTGAAGATGTAGGTGCTGCTGTAGGTTGGCCTACATCTCTAGTGTGTCTTTGTAACTCAACTATGTGCTTTGTCCGCACATGTTTCCACATATTTGTGGTATTGAGGTGACTGACACTTTTAGCTATTTTTAATTTTTAATTACACAGCTTGCATTTCACATAGCAAATATCATGTGCAAGTGTGTGAAAAAAGGACCACGCAGTGCAAGTCCTGGGAGCGCACGTTTTGACTTTTGGAAGACAACTGCTCCGAACAGGTGCCAAACTGGAGGCTACAGGCAACCGAGTCTGCAGCCTAACTCTCCCTCCTGTTTGTACCGTTGGGGCAATGTCTTCCTCTATCTTCCTTCTATCACTAACCATTTCTCTAGGCCTCTCCCAGCTTTAAACCAAAGTACTGGTTCTCACCCACAAAGCTCTCCACAGTGCAGCACCCCTCCTACATCTCCTCCCTCATTTCTATCTATCGGCCTAACCGACTGCTGCGCTCTGCAAACGACTTTCGACTAACCTCTGCACTAATACGTACCTCCCACTCCCGACTCCAAGACTTCTCCTGCTCTACGCCAATCCTCTGGAATGCTGTACCCCAAGAAATTAGGACTATCCACAATTTGCATGGTTTCAGGCGCTCCCTCAAAACACATTTGTTCAGAGCGGCCTATCACATTCACTAATCAAAGTCATTCTATGTATTCTGTGTAAGTGTGTGTGTGTCTCTAGCCCATTCACTATCTCCATCCCTCAGTCCCTTAAGATGGCTGGAACATCATTGTAAATGCACCATTGTATATAAACACCTATACTTTGTATCTCCCCCATCTCATTGTACATTGTAAGCTGTCACGAGCAGGGGCGACTTATTTAGCTTAAATTATTGTATTGTTAACGTTGTTACTTATGACTTGTGTTCTGAAACGGCTAAACTGTAAAGCGCTGCGGAATATGATGGCGCTATATAAATAAATATTATTATTATTCCTCTGAGCTGCTCCCACCACCTTCCTGTTCCTCATGCCATGTTGGGTCTTGGACCTCATCATCTCCACTACCCTCTTCCAACACCTGCTGTTGGGTGGTCTGGCCAGCACCATGCTCAACAGAAACTGGCACCTGGGTCTCATCATCATCAGATGCGTTCTGCGGTGTGCTGACCATCGGCACTGTCTCACCCGCCTCTTCAGATTCAGGGAGACACAGCTGTTGCGCATCACTGCATACTCCCTCTTCACATTACAGAATGCTGCTTGGCTGGGCCCCTGTTTGCAAGCCAATAGATTCTGAGAACAGAAGCAGACACTCAGCTGGCTCCTGTACAGAACTCTCTGACTGCCTGGGCAATTTGCCAGGCGGTGAAGAGACAGATGGTTGCCCAACAGTGCTGTGGTCCTGAGAGGAGGTGGAAGCAATTGAAGTCGATGCATTGGCTGACATCCAAACAACAACGGCTTCAATTTGTTCTTCCCGCAGCAGGGGGGTACTCCGAGCTCCTACAAAAGTGCGCATAAAGGAACGCTCATGGGGAAAACTGGTGGATGCTGTGTCACTGGGGGCCGCAGCAGCCACAGAATCCCCACGTCCTCTCCCTGAAGAAACTCCACGACCACGTGCCTTACTCCCTGCCTTCTTCATCTTGGTAGATTCATAAAGAAACTCTGAAAAGTTATAAGGTCTAAGTGTGGTTATTCCGCAGAGACTGCAGTGAACACTGCACACAACTGTTCACTACCCAATGCGTCTCAGCAGGAAGGCAGTCTGTGCGTCAAAACAAAGGCACAAGCATACATCCATGTACCCTGTTTATAAAGCTATATAAAAAAAATTATGTAGTAGTGACGCACACTTTATTGAGGTACAGTATTACATCGCCATTCACCATCTGTGGCTATGCAGTCTCATCTATATATATCTTATCTATCTGTTGTCATGCTTCCAAGTCGACAGTCAGCCATAAATAGCAATTTTCACTATGCACTATGCACTTTTGAAAGGTTATGTTTGTTAATAAAAATGATTATTGCCACATATTATGAGTATTACATGATGGAAATTGTATAATTTTGTATAAAATATTTAGTGACATTATTCAGCAAATGGAACATTTTAGTAATATCACAGATAACTTGTAATGCTGATGATGTTTTGAAGTCAGACATTCATTGTCTATACAATAAAAATGGTGTACATACTGTTACTTATCCATCATTAATGGATTCAGATATGTACTTGTATGCTTTTATGTACAACCGTATAGCAGATTCCTTAACTAATTTATTTTGTGGTTTGCATTGCTGTTCAACATGTTAATGTATGTGTTTATGTTTGTCAATTCTTTATTTATCTAGATATTAGTTTAAATGAAATCATCATCTTATGGTAGTAAAGGTTATCTTTCTCTTGTTTGAAGTATAGACATTTAAAATTGACAGGTAACAAGGAAATTACTTGATCTAGTATTTAAACATCCTCCTTGACCCTGGGCTCCAACACCGCCAGTTGTTGCTCGGAAGTGCTGTTAGCACAGTCAACACTTGCTCCTGTGTTACTGGGGTTCAGTAACGTCAGCTGGTCCTCGGTTGTGCCATTGGCTCTTTTCCTTCTGCTGCCCCTCCGGGTTCCAGCACAGTCAGCTGGTCCTCGTTACTTGCATTGGCTCTTGTACCTTCTGCTACCCGTCCGGGTTCCAGTACCGTCAACTGGTTCTCCGCAGTGCCTTTGGCCTAGGTGCCTCCATCTCGGTATCCGAGTTCCAGCAACGTCTGCTGGTCCTTGGTAGTGCTTTGGAGCACAGGTACCTCCTGCTTAGTAACCGTGTCCCAGTAACGTCAGCTGGTCCTCGGTTGTGCCATTGGCTCTTTTCCTTCTGCTGACCCTCCGGGTTCCAGTACCGTCAACTGGTTCTCCGCAGTGCCTTTGGCCTAGGTGCCTCCATCTCAGTATCCGAGTTCCAGCAACATCTGCTGGTCCTTGGTAGTGCTTTGGAGCACAGGTACCTCCTGCTTAGTAACCGTGTCCCAGTAACATCAGCTGGTACAAGATTGTGCTACAAATACAAGATACGGAACAAGAGACACAAGAACAATAAGCAGAAGATCTAAAAGCAGAAGAACATGAAGTATAAGACCAAAATGAAGAGCAAAATATATGCTCTAAATTCTAAGCAGAAGAAGACTAAGCAGTGTATGGGGGTGAGTCCGTTCCTCCTCGTGGTGCCCCTGGAAAATGCCTGCTGCTGCAGGCTAAACTGAACACGGACAAATACTGTTGTAATTTAAATCTTTTGTGACAGCAAGAACGGAAGGATGAAAAATTCATACTTTGACAGATTACAAGTACAGGATTCTCTGTCACAAATAAGAATATGATGAAGAAGATGAAGCAGAATATGAATAAGAATAATAGTTTAATAAGAAGAATATGAGTAATGTTAACAAAGATGAATAGCAAGAAGTTTAAGAAGAAGATAAAGAAGGTGAAGATGAAGAATAATTTGATGAAAAAGATGATGCTGCAGAAGATTATGAAGGAGAAAGTGTGTGAAAAGTTAAAAAGGTGAAGATGAAGAGCATGGAAGTTGTGTAATATACATATTTGCCTAAATATAAAAAACGTTAACATTGTCAATTTCTTCGTCAATCCGAACATCTTTAAAAAAAAAAATATTTATGCTATTCCATTTGATTGGGTTAAACATCTATGCCTTTAATGTCTCCTCAACCTTCCCCAATACATTCTACATTACTCTTTCTTGTTTTCCTTCATGTACAATTAACCAACAAGGCAAGAATGGGTTTTTTTTAATTTCGATATTTTGTTCCCATAGACTTACATGGGACTTCCGGTATCGGTATCGGGTATCGCCGATATTTTAGTGATATCGGCGATACCATTCCGATTCCGATACTTTAGGATATCGGAAAGTATCGCTCAACTCTAGTCTGCACACAAATTGCATGCTACACAAACTGTATGCTATACATACACATACCATTTATTCTATACACACATACACTCTATGTCCCATATACACACAATGATGCACTGTATGTTACATATACTCATTGTACAGTGTGTTATGTGACACATACACTCATTTTAAAGATACCACAATTCGTGTTTAATACACACAACAGCGTACTCCCCACAATGTTGAAACCCTTATATCTGTGACTGCTGCCATAGTTGTTCTTATTATTAGACCTGCTGAGTGACATTGGTAACAGTATAGTACCTCCCTTTGTGTCCCACATAATATTGCTCACCATTGTACCAGTTATGTGGTAAAAAACCCTTTTATGCCATCTAAATGGAAAAAAAATGCCTGTTAGGGAAAAAAATATATACATACACACGTGGTCAAAATTGTTGGTAACCCTCGTTTAATGACAGAAAAACCCACAATGGTGACAGAAATAACTTGAATCTGACAAAAGTAATACATCAAAAATCTATGAAAATGAACAAATGAAAGTCAGACATTGCTTTTCAACCATGCTTCCACAGAATTTTTTAAAAAGTAAAACTCATGAAATAGGCCTGCACAGAAATGATGGTACCCCTGAAAATAATGTGACAAAAGGGACATGGTAAATCAAGGTGTATCCACTAATTACCATCACAGGTGTCTACAATCTTGGAAAGAGTGAGTGGGCCTGTATAGAGGGCTACAGATACTCACTGTGCTGTTTGGTGACATGGTGTGTATCACACTCAACATGGACCAGAGGAAGCAAAGGAAAGAGTTGTCTCAGGAGATTAGAAAGAAAATTATAGACAAACATGTCAAAGGTAAAAGTTATAAGACCATATCGAAGCAGCTTGATGTTCCTGTGACTATGTGACTACAGTTGCACTTATTATTCAGAAATGTAAGCTCCATGGGACTGTAGCCAACCTTCCTGGACATGGCCACAGGAGGAAAGTTGATGACAAATCAAAGAGACCGATAATATGAATGGTAACAAAAGAGCACAGAAAAATTTCTAAACAGAATAAAGGTGAACTTCAAGCTCAAGGAACATCAATGTCAGATCGCACCATCAGTTGTTGTATGATCCAAAGTGGATTTCATGGGAGATGACCAAGAAGTACACCACTGTTGAAAAAAATCATATAAAAGTCATACTGGATTTTCCAAACTACATGCTGACAAGCAACAAAGCTTATGGGAGAACGTCCTATGGACAGATGAGACAAAAATGGAACTTTTTGGCAAGGCACATCAGCTCTATGTTCACAGAGGGAAAAATAAAGCATATCGAGAAAAGAACACTATCCCTACTGTGAAACATGGGGAAGCTCTGTTATGTTCTGGGGCTGCTTTTTTGCATCTGGCACAGTGTGTCTAAAATTTGTGCAGCATACAATGAAATCTCAAGGCTATCAAGGGATTCTAGAGAGAAATGTGCTGCCCAGTGTCAGAAAGCTTGGTCTCTCAGTAGCAGGTCATGAGTCTTGCAACAGGATAATGACCCAAAATACACAGCTAAAAACACCCAAGAATTGTAAAAGGAAAACATTGTACTATTCTGAAGTGGCCTTCTATGAGCCTTGACCTAAATCCTATTAAGCATTGTAACAAATGGAAACGGAGGCAAAGGTGGTGAAGTTCACATTTGTTTTTTATTGTTTTTGTGGGACCTCAGAAACACGGACCGGGGGGCTCCAAAGGGGGCGTGACTAAGTGAGCCCCAGACACCTGTAGTAAGTGCCCTCGAACAGGGTCAGAATGGAATGTCTGGGGGACATAGGTGTTACCTCCAGTTAGACACTGGACACATGGCAGCTGTCCCAGCGGGACCAATGGGTAAAATGATTTAACAGATATGTTAGAGCTGACTGGCGAGTCCAAGGTACTCAGATATAAGCTGGTACCGGCGTTATCCAGAGTTTCAGTTGGCTGAGTGGAGGAACGGAACACAGCTGGCATTGTCCATAGAGATGTTGTCCTGGACAGCCGGTAAACAGGTAACTGATAGTCTGCGCAGACAAACAGTGTAAGCGAAGCGGAAGGCAGAACACTGCAAAAACACAGGCATAAACACAGCGGAACCAGAAGCTAGCAACAGTAGATACTTGTTGCTCCGGCACCCTCCCTATGGCGGAGGGGCCAGAAATAGCAATCAATGCGCTGCCATTGGTTAATTTCTATTTTTGAAAATGTTTGCTGTCTCTTTAAGAGACCTATAGAGCGATCATGTGGCCTTAATCTCATACCAGGGGATGTGCTGGCGCGTGCACCAGGAAGCAGGGGAAAAAGCAGGACATCAGGCAACGGAGTGAGAAGGAGGGCTCTGTCGGGGGAGGTATGGCCACCACAGCATGAGGATGGGGACCGAGGGTCCAGCTGAGGTACGGGCACAGATGTAACAAGCATCTTTGGAAAGACCTGAAACATGCTATCAGGAAATGGCAACCTTCAAAAATGAGACAACTGGAGCAGTTTGCTCTTGAGGAGTGGTCCAAAATACCTGTCAGGAGGTGCAGAAGTCTCATTGGCAGTTACAGGAATAGCTTGATTACAGTGATTGCCTCAAAAAGTTGTGCAACAAAATATTAAGTTAAGGGTACCATCATTTCGGTCCAGGCCTATTTCATGAGTTTTATTTTTAAAAAATTTCTGTGGAAGCCTGGTTGAAATGAAATGTCTGACTTTCATTTGTTCAATTTCATAAATTTTTGAGTTATTATTACTTTTGTCAGTTTCAAGTTATTTCTGTCACCATTGTGGGTTTTTCTGTCATTAAACGAGGGGTGCCATCAATTTTGACGTGTGTACGTACATCTGTTCCAATTTGCCTCTTTTACAAATGTATTGCCCTAAATTCCACTATAATGTGATAAGTACTCATTTAATATTTAAAATTATCCCTTTTGTGCCTTTTATAAGCAATAATTTCCCCTGCTTCCCCGTCATAACTACACAGTATGATGTCTCCAAAGTCATATACAAGCAGTATTATGGCCCATGAACCTCCAAACACAGTATTATCGTCCCCAGATCCTCCTACATAGTATGATACCGCTCACAATATGATGTTCCCACAGTCCTCCTCACAGCATCACACATAGTATTACTGTCTTCACACAGTATGATAGCATCCACAGCTCTCATCACAGTATTATGGTCCTTAGAGCTCCACATTTAGTTTAATGGCCACCCAGAGCTCCCCCACAGAGTAAAATGGCCCTTGTAGTGCCCTACACAAACACAATTTCATGGCTTCACAGTAGATCCCATTTACACAGTATAATGACTCCACATTTCCCTACAAGTACTGTTTCAAAAGACAAATTCTGAACAATAAATAAAAATACTGAATACTCACCTAAATCAAGATCCTGGAGAGTCCAATGCCACAGTCAACTTCACAGCACAAAACAATGCAGTGACGTCATATTATCACCAGATGTTGACATCCGGTGATTGTCCCTGCCTTCTTCCTTTAAAGAGTTTTTCCTGCCTCCAGCTACAAGTCTGTTGTCTCTCTATGTGACTGCAAACTTTTGAATCCTCACATAGTGTGCAATGTGAGCTGGGAGCATTTTCTAATATCGGGAACTGCAGTCATATGACTGCAAGTATACGATATGCATAATCTCAGTCACGCTCCGAGTAGAAGAATATACAGTGGCGTGTCAAAGTTTGGGTATCCCTGGTCAAAATTTCTGTTATTGTGAACAACAATTAAGCAAGTTGAAAATGAAATGATATTTAAAGGGCATAAAGTTAAAGATAACACATTGCCTTTATGGTTTAGCCCCCAAAATATATAAATATATATTTTCATCTTTTACATTTTCAAAATTACAAAATGGAAAATGGGCAGATGCAAAAGTTTGGCACTCTGAATTGTTAGTACCTAGTAGTACCCCCTTTTGAAAGTATCACAGCTTGTAAATGCTTTTTGTAGCCAAGTATCGTATTTGTCTTTCAGTTCTTGTTTGTGGGATTTTCATCCATTCTTAGTTGGAAAAATCTTCCACTTCTGTGAGATTCCTGGGTCATCTTGCATGCACTGCTATTTTGAGGTCTAGGTACAGATTTTCAATAATGTTCAAATCAGGTAAGTGTAAAACCTTCAGCATGAACCTTTTCAAGTAGTCTATTGTGGATTTTCACATGTGTTTAGGATCATTATCCATTTGTAGAAGCCATCCTATTTTCAATTTCTGCTTTTTTAAAGATGGTTTTTAGTCTGCATCAAGAATTTGTTGAACTTTCATTTAATTCATTCTTCCCTCAACAGGTGAAATGTTCCTGTGTCATTGGCTGCAACACAACTGAAAAACATGAACGGTTCACCCCCTTGCTTAACAGTTGGTGGGATGTTCTTTTCCTGAAATTCTGTGCCCTTTTTTCCCACACATACCTTTGATCATTATGGCCAGTGAGTTCTATCTTAACCGTATCGCTCCACAGGACTTGTTTTCAAAATGCATCAGGCTTGTTTAGATGTTATTTTGTATTCATCTGATGCTGAATTTTATGGTTAGGAGGCTGGGTTTTTATAAAGCTGACAAATTTGCATCACATGGCCTTTTCTAATGATGATAGTTAACAAGCCATAACACTATCATGCTAATTAACTCCTTCCCAGCATGCGTCTTACTAGTACTGCTCTGCGGGAGGTGCGTTCCTGCAAATAGCAGTATTAGTACGGCGCTGCTATTTCCAGTCACCGAGCTGCATCGTGCGGTGACCGGATTATGATAACTGTTGACCCTGACAGAAGACCATCCCTGCACGTCAACATGGGGGGCTAATCCGCATCACCCGCCCATCAGCAATCACTGTGATTGGCTAGTGAACTCTGACCAGCCAATCACATCAATGTTTCAATAAAGTTAGTGAAATAAAAAAGCATGTGACAGCTGTCATCGGTGCAGTGTGACACAGCACCAATCACAGTTGTCACAATGGATGAAGTGATTGCAACATCATCTCACCTGATTAACCCCTTTGGCGCTGATTGGCTGAACAATAGTTTCTGGCGAATCAGCGCCAAAGGGGTTAATGTAAAATAGCGATCACTGCGTTGCATGACATCTTTGCCTCAGATTTTGGGTGCAGAGTGGTTCTCTAGCCCTTCTGTGTTACATAATTCAAATTTTCATTGGTGGTCAGTGCGATCCTCACTGTGATCACCTGCCTCCTGCTCCAGCTTCCTTCTCTATGTTGATTTGTGCTCTGCTGCGTGCTGTCTACTGTGTGACTCATCAGTGATCACAGCAGCAGCAGCGGCACCTCCCCATCCCTGTCCCAGTCCCCCCATCCCTGTTCTAGTACCCCCCTTCCAATTGAATTTTTAGCACACTTGCTTACGCTTTTTTTCATGTGTGTAGCGTTCTGTGCAGAGCATTCGTGCTCTTCCTGTGTCTTCAGCGCTCTGATCAGTATCGCTGCTGATCATAATCTGCGACACTGGACGTGCATTTTTTTTAAAAATAATAGTAGTTAGCACAGCGTAGTTAAAGGTAGCAAGGTAGCGTAGCCGGCGTCACATTGTTAGTAACTACCTGTCTTGTTTTAGAGAAAAATAAATTGTACAGTCTAGTTCTAGAGGTAGCAAGGTAGAGTGTTAGTATAACCGGTGTCACAGTGCTAGAGATGGCCGATCTTCTTTTAGAAAAAAAAATGATTCAGAGTAGTTTTATAGGTAGGAAGGTAGCACCTGTTTTTGCACAAAAAATTTAGTGCATTAGGGGAGCATACGTCACATTGTTGGTGGCATTCATTTTTCTTTTGCAAAAAAAATTATTAGTTGCATAGCGTTCGTTTTTCTTTTGCAAAAAAATAATTAGTTGCATCGAGTAAATGTTTTGCGAGTGCATTAGGGTAGTGCACATAACATTGTTGGTGGCATTCGTTTTTCTTTTGCAAAAAAATAATTAGTTGCGTCGAGTGAAGTTTTAGTGAGTGCATTAGTATAGCGTACATTACAGTGTTGGTGACGTTAGTTTTTCTTTTGCAAAAAAAAAAATTATTTGCGTCAGGTAATTTTAAAGGGAGGGCACTAGTTAGTGAATGACTATTTTTTTCATACAAACTTATTTTTATACATCTGATATTTCTTTTCATTTTTTTCTTCTACATTTTATATCTCTAAATTTTTTTGTTTTTTTATAATAAATAGCACTCTTTAAACAAGTCACACATATTACACGTGTAAAAGCACCCTTTACACACACAGCCCCGGGGTTTGTAAAAAAAAAAAAAATTGGCTCATTCGTCAAGAAGACGTTATTCACCAAAGGAAGCATACACCTTCCTTGCTTCCTACATGGATTCAGGCAGTAAGGAAGATCCCACATTCCTCTATTCCTCCTCCTCCTCATCATCATCTAGTGAGGAAGGACCCCCAGCAAGTCCCCTAGGACCCAGGCAACTCCTGCAGCAATCAATGCCATATGGATTGCACCCCCCGAAAATTATCAGCTCGTCATTCCGGATTTCATCGGCAGCTCAGAAATCCAGTTTGACACTATTGGCCACACTGATATTGACTTCTTAAAATTCTTTTTCAGTGATGAAATAACAAATCTTATGGCGGCCCAGACAAACATGTATGCCCAACAATTTTTCACCCGAAATGCCACATCATCATATGCCAGATGGACCCCGTAAATGCAGCAGAGATGATGATATTTTGGGAATTGTGCTGCATATATGCATAATCTGAAAACCAAAGCTTCGGCAATACTGGAGTACTGATATTTTCTACAGTAACTGGTAATCCACATGGCCATGAAAAGGACACGATTTGAAGGAATCCAAAAATTTTTGCATTATAGTGATAATGTGCAGTGTCCTCCCCGAGACAATCCAAACTTTCATCTATATAAAATTTGGCCAGTGGTTGACCACTTCAGCAGAAAATTTTCTGAGGTGTACACACCCCAGAGGGACATTGCTATTGATGAATCACTGGTTCATTTTAAAGGAAGGCTAGAATTCCGACAATATTTGTCCAGTAAGATGGTCAAGATAGGAAGTAAACTGTACAAACTGTGCTGGAGTACCTCAGGGTATACCCACAGATTTAGGACCTACGAGGGTAAGGACACCCATATTAACCCCACTGAATGCCCCCCATCCTGGGGGTGAGTGTGAAAATTGTGTGGGAATTGCTGCACCCACTGCTGGATAATGGTTATTATCACATCTACATTGATAACTTTTACACCAGCATCCTGCTCTTCAAGACCCTCTCTGCCAGAGGTACAGTTGCATGTGGTACCATGTGAAAAAATCAGCCAGGCCTCCCTAAGCCGCTAATTGGGCAAATGCTGAGAAAAGGTGAAAGCAGAGCACAATGCAGTGACAACATGCTGGTGGTCATGTATAAGGACAAAAAGGATGTCCTTATCTTGACCACCATACACCGTGACAGCAGCTCCATTGTCACTGTTTGCAGGACCACAATACCATTCCCAAAGCCAGATTGTGTCTTGGATTACAATCGGTACATGCGGGGTGTAGATCTTTCAGATCAGGTCCTCAAACCATACAATGCCATGCAGAAAGCCAAAGTATGGTACAAAAAATTAGTCATGTAAAATGCTTATGTGCTGTTCCGATCTGAAGGCAATATGGGGACCTTCCTTCAGTTTCAGGAGGAAGTCATCAATGCCCTAATGTTTGGCACTCAGGGAGGTAAGGGTCCCAGTACTTCTGAAACTGGTAGTGCCCGTATTGTCATATGTCACCATTTCCCAGGACATGTTCCCCAAACAGCAAAGACAGGACGAACACAAAAACAGTGCAGAGTATGCTCCAAGAGGGGAATCCGAAAGGAAACAACTTATCGTTGTGAAACCTGCCTGGAAAAACCTGGCCTTTGCATTAAGGATTGCTTCAAAGCATACCAATCATCCACAAATTAATAAAACATTTTTATATTCTGTTGACACAACACACTTTTATAATCTGATGTACCCCGCACATCTTACACATAACACCACATTATAAATTCATACACCAGTAAAACCAAAAGCATTATAATCACTACTATAAAACTATGCATCTAGATAATTTCCTTCAGGGGTGTATTTTCCAAAATGGGATCACTTGTGGGGAAATTCCACTGTTTAGGTAAATCAGGGGTCTGCAAACGCAACATGACACCCGCAGACCATTCCATCAAAGTCTGCCATCCAAAACGACGTCACTCCTTCCATTCCAAGCCCTGCCTTGCACCCAAACAGTGGTTTTCCCCAACATATGGGGTATCGGCATACTCAGGAGAAATTATGCAACAACTTTTGTGGTCTATTTTCTCCTATTACCCTTGTGAAAATAAAAAAAATCGGGGCTAAATGATAAATTTTGTGGAAAAAATGTGTTTTTTTTATTTTGATGACTCAACATTATAGTTTTATGTGAGGCAATTGGAGGTTCACGGTGCTCACCACATATCTAAATAAATTCCTTGGGAGGTCTAGTTTCCAAAATGGGGTCACTTATGGGGGATCTCCACTGTTCATGCACATTAGGGGCTCTTTAAATGCAACATGATGTCCACTCTCAATTCCAGCCAATTTTGCATTCAAAAAGTCAAAAGGTGCTTCTTCCCTTCCGAGCCCTGCCATGCACCCAAACAGTGGTTTTCCCCCACATATGGGGTATTAGTGTATGCAGGAAAAATTGCACAACAACTTTAGTGGACGATTTTCTCCTGTTACCCTTGTGAAAATAAAAAAATCATTGCTAAAAGATCATTTTTGTGGAAAAAATTAGATTTTTTTATTTCCACTACTCTACGTTATAAACTTCTATGAAGCACCTAGATCACCACAAAGCTACATAAGTTCCTTGAAGGGTCTAGTTTCCAAAATGGGGTCATTTGTGTTTTTTTTTCCAATGTTTAGGTACATCAGGGGCTCTGCAAACGCGACATGGCGTCTGCTCTCAATTCCATCCAATTTTGGGTTCAAAAAGTCAAAAGGTGCTCCATCCTTTCCGAGCACTCCCGTGCGCCCAAACAGTGGTTTTCTCTCACATATGGGGTATAAGTGTACTCAGGAGAAATTTCACAACAACTTTTTTGGAACATTTTCTTCTGCTGCCCTTGTGAAAATAAAAAAATTGTTGATGAAAGATCATTTTTGTGACTTTCCACATCAGGGGCTCTTCAAACACGACATGGCATCCACTCTCAATTTCAGACAATTTTGCGATCAAAAAGTTTTTACATGCCACTCTACATATCTCATACTCTTTGGGCAGCACTATTTCAGAAATATGTATTTGTTCTCTAAAACACTAACATTTCATAGAATATATAGTTAGATCTGTTCCTGGCTGACTTCTCCCAAAGCCATAGCAAGAGACATGTCAATCATTTGAAATTATACTGTGAGAAACAGGCCTTGGTGGCACCTGACTAGAATTGTCTCTTGGCATGGTCCCTGACCAGCTTGGCATAGTTTGGGCAGCATGAATCACATGACAAGTTACCAATGTCTGTCTGAACCAATCCCAAGAGCCACAAAGAAAATTATAGTGTGTATTATCTTCTGTGACATTTACTCTACATGAAAAGTATATTCATAAATGTTTGATAGGTGAAATTTCTAATTATGTGATCTTATCTCCAACAAGCAGCACTCCAATGGCACATTCACTCAGAGGTTTTTAACAAGCACTTATAAATAAATTTTGTTCTAATTTACACATAAAAAAACATTTCAAATACTCTTTGAATAAGCTTCTTCTGAATATAATGTAAAAAATGCCTCTGTGGTTCACACAGCGCTGTTGTTTACATGTTATTTCTAGCATTTATTAATGTAGCTAGAAGGAATACAGAGCGTGCATAGGGTGTTATCCAAGATAAAAGGAATATTCGTGAGAGATAATCAAATTCACTCACCTATTATGGTTGTGTGAGACACAACCACTGCACTTAGCATTGGCGACTGTTGCTAGCCCCGATGTGATGATCCTTTGCTAGGTGAAGATAATGGGGCATCAGACTGCGCTGCTCGCCTGTCAGGATAATGTACCAGAGGAGTCCAAGTAGATGTAATAGGGAATAGACTTTATTTTTATGCGTTTCGTGTCAAAACAAGTAGAAATAAAGTCTATTCTCTATTACATCAACTTGGACTCCTCTGGTACATTATCCAGACAGGCTAGCAGCGCAGTATGATGCCCCATTCTCTTCACCTAGCAAAGGATAGCATTTATCAATAAAATCAATAGAAAGCATTTTTTTACATATATTTTGTAGTAAAATCGACTTTTGAAACCTCGCAAAAAATATGTGAATATACCCTTATAAGTAAAATGTAAAGAACATACATGGCTTTTGCTAGTGGTTTTGTGCTTACTACCTAATGCTTTATATCTCCCAGGAAATAAAGTGGAGTCACAGGCATGGAAGGACACCTGTCTAATTCATATATTCCTTTCTAGAGTGCTAAATGGGTCAGGAGACCCTTTTCAAGTGATACATGAGGCATCTAAGGATGTTGACAAAATAACCCGTTAGTACTTGTTAGTCCCTGCTCCTCAACTGTCTGTGGTTGCTTACATATTACCTGTCAGACAAGCATTTTTTGGTCCATTTGGTTGGGGCAGTACAGAATGACATCACGGCCCCATGTGGCAGTAAGTTTTGCATCCTTGCTTTAAAATGACTGTAACCACTAAGCTCCTGCTAAACAAAGGAAACCCTTTAAAGTGATGCATGAGATCAAGGATTGACAAAAAAACCCCTTAGTACTTGCTATCCCTGCCCCAACTGTCTGGGGTTGTTTTCAGAAAATTCCTGTCAGACAAGCATTTTTTGGTCCATTTGGTTGGGCAGTACAGAATGGCACACGGCCCCATGGGGGGAGAAATTTTTTCACCCTTTCTTTAAAATGACTGAACCACTAAGCCCTGCTAAACATAATGAATAAAATTCCTAACCTTTCAGGAATATTTAGCAATATTTATTTCCAAAAAAACCCTCTTTATTTATAGTTTGGTTTTTTTTACTTTTTGATTTTGATACTCCACATTTTTTTTGGTTGTAAACTACACACCCTTCTTAATGTCGTTAAAAAAAAAGATTTATATTTGCATGGAAAAGTCAATCTTAAGCAAAAGCAGCACATTAAGGATTTTGCTGAAGGA
>JARQOD010000002.1:193556672-193669063 GCA_033576555.1 Oophaga sylvatica
ACTTAAGGCATTGATTGCCTCCAAAGGATTCGCCACAAAATTTTGAAAATAAAAATATTTTGTTTGGGTTATGTTTATTTGTCCAATTACTTTTGACCTCCTAAAATGTGGAGTGTTTGTAAAGAAATGTGTACAATTCCTACATTTTCTAACACATATTTTTGTTCAACCCTTCAAATTAAACGTTACAATCTGCACTTGAATTCTGTTGTAGAGGTTTCATTTCAAATCCAATGTGGTGGCATGCAGAGCCCAACTCGCGAAAATTGTGTCACTGTCCAAATATTTCTGGCCCTGACTGTACGTAGTGTTTTTGATGCTTTTTTCAACTTTAGTATTGCTTTCAACCAAGACAAATGCATTCAATGGGAAATTAATTTTTAACATTTTACAACCTTATCTTGCCATGTGGTGTGTGACACATCATCAGACTCATCCTGTTTCATTTATGAAGGAGGGACTCTGAAAGTCCTAAAGCCTATTTTTATAGAGCCATCAGGCAGCCTTTACTATTCTTAAAGGTGTACCAGCAGATCCTCCTAGGTACTATGGAGATCCTAAGGAGTGCCTAGGGTTCAAAGAGCATTGCTTGCAATACATCGAAATGGAATGCTTCCTATTTCCCCTCTGATTGGGTCAAGGTGGGATTCATAATGTCCCACCTAGCAGGAGATGCTTTGATGTGGATCAAATCACTTTGGGAAGCAAGAGATCCTATCCTCACAGACCTAGAGGCCTGCCTGATGGCCTTCTTTAAAGCCTTCAATGTGCCTAAACCAGCTTCTTCTGCAAAGTCTTCCATTTCTAAATTTGAGAGGCGGTCCAGTCGGGCAAAACCAGTGAGAAAAATGCCACTTCAGACCTTGACCGTTCAAAACCCATCTGTTCCTTTGCCTGTTAAAGTAGCTATCCGAGCAAAACCCAAGAAGGCTGATAAAAATGGGCTGGCAAAGCAGCAGCCTGAATCCAGTCGTAAAAAGGGAATGCAGTATCGCTGCAGTTGTGTATAATATCTGGACGGTCTCTGCCTTGAGAAGCTTAAACTCCAAAACCCTGGACCAGTAGGAGAGGCTGCCCTTGGTGAGAGTACCTCCCCTCCACTAAAGTCTACAACTGTTCCGGTGGCTTATGGGAGCTTTGGCTCAGCAGATGTATTAAAGCTGCAAGCCATATGTAGTCAGTCTGTGGTTCCTGTTCAACAGCTCCAGAATCCAGTAAGGGTGTTGATTGGTGATGGCTGAGCCCTACTTATAAGCAGTCAAGTCTTGAAGGGATAACTACAGCTCCAAGTCTGAGCATTATACACAGAGAAGTTCATCTTCCACGTGCTGTCCGGTATGCCCATCAGCCATTCAGAGCCGAGAACTCTACTGCCCATTCTAGTCTAGAGACCCAGCGTGGTTCTGCGTTTAGAACCACAAAATCACGAGAGGTGTCTAGTTCCAATATGTCAAGGTCAGTCAACAGTGTTGTCACCTTCTCCACCTGATCTGCTGGTCATTGTGTCACAGTGTGCTGACATCACCGAAGAAAGGGAAGCAGCCGTGTTCTCTCCACACATCTCTAATGGTCGTACCAGTGATCAGTTCCCAGGAACATCCCTGCCGCTTAAATGTTTTCCTCTGGACAACAGGCAGAAGATGGATTCTGAGAGGATGCCTTCAGATCCTATGTGGCAGGCGGATGAAAATGTTGGAGCAGAAGCTTTTGAATCTCTCTTTTCCATCAAACTGGAGGAAGAGGTTTAGTTTCCTTGGGATAACAGGCAGTAGTTGGACCCAGAGAAGATGTTTTTAGTTTCTAGGTGGCCGGTTGATGTAGATGTCAAGACAGAAGCTTCCAAGTCCCTGTGTTCCATCAACCTGGAGGAAGAGATCAAGGTCATTGTATCTTCAGAGGTGGAGGCTGACCTCTTTGGGCACAGAGAGATATGGCATTCCGGGATTCCTTATGTCACGCCTACCTCATTCTACCCTTTGGATGTCGTGATGGTCCGGACTGTGTGTGATCCTATACTCCTTCTGAATACAAGCACAAACACAAGAGTCATGCACACAGTGAACAAGCCTTGTTCACTGTGTGCATGGCCCATGTGTTTGTGTCTGTATTCAATTGGTTTCTGGTTTTTTCAAGACTATGGAGGTTTTCCACCCCTCTTTGTAAGCCATGCACACAAAGGCCGTTCTCTGCAGTGTGTCCACATTGGACATTACCTTTCTGAATCCTGCTCATATAGGTACTATTCATATGACCAGGATTTTAAATACAACAGTTAGGGATTAAAGACATTAGTCAGGGACTGCTCTGATACAAGTGAAACTTGACGTTTGGTAGAGCAGCTTAGTACATTTTTTGTAAAAAACGTATCAACCAAATTCCCTGTGTTTAGTCCTCTTTTTACTAGCACTTGCTGTTTACTGTTATTTTTTTACAACAAAGTATTTTTGTACATTTGATTTACTGTGCTTTTCTAGGTTTCAGTCCTATACTCCTTCTGCAGATCATTCTAGTGGGCTTGAAGAAGAGGGGGAGTAAAGGGAGGGTACTGTAACATCCCTGCCAGCATCACTGCAATGCTTCCCATCTCACTTACTCACCACCCTGGGCCATGCTGTGAGTTCTGTCCTCTCCCGGCTCCTTGCTGTGATCCTCATGTCCTTGAGTTCTGCATACTTCCTGGCTGTATGTTTAGGGCAGCGGCCCTGGCACTTCCTGAGTCTTATAAAGACAGTGTGCACCCATCTAATATGTATTGCCAAGAGGTATCAACTATCTGGTTGTCGCTGCACAGCGAAATTGTCCCTGATGTTCACTTGGTACTTCACGGCAAGTACTTGTGCTATGCAGTTCTGCTCGGCTCCGCACCTTGCAATTCTGCTCTGCTCCGCACCTTGCAATTCTGCTCTGTTCCACACCTTGTGGTTCTGGTCTGCTCCGCACCTTGCGGTTCTGCTCTGCTCCGAACCTTGTGGTTCTGTTCTGCTCCGCACCTTGTGGCTCTGTTCTGCTCCACACCTTGTGATTCTGTTCTGCTTCTGTTCCGCATCCTGCGGGTCTTTGTCCTTCCAGTTTGAACTGGTTCCTACCTGTTCCCACACCCTACTCATACCTGTCTGTGTACCTGCCAGAATCAGTTCCAGCTAATCCAGTCTGAACAGGTCTCTACCTGCTCCAATAGACCATTCATACCTGCCCATGTTCCTGTCCCTTCCGAGTCAGTTCTGTCCCTTCTGTCTGAGGAGTGCCCGCCTGCCTGCCAGAGTGCCAGCCGTGCCCGCCTGCCTGCCAGAGAGCCAGCTGTACCCGCCTGCCTGCTAGAGTGCCCGCCATGTCCATCGACACTTGCCCGCACTTGTCATATTGTTCAGTTCCCCAGTGGGATCAGCTGCTACAGCCAGACACCGCCCTGGAGTGGTACCTGGGGTTTGGCCCACAAAGTCTGGTGCTTTGCTGAGATGTGCCTGATCATGCTGGTGGTCAGGCTGGTAGCTTTGCAACACCTGCTGATGTTGGCCTGGCAGGTGTGGCAAATGGCCTTTTTGCGGTTATCGGCAGAGTCTTTAAAAAATAACCAGACTCGGGAAGACATAACAGTTGTACTGGTTACTTCAGTCGTGTTGGTGTTATGGGGAAAGGTTGCCCGCCTTCTATCTGCGGCCACCACACTGTTTCTTTCTGTCTGTTGGGGTGCTACGCCTCCCTCCCCGTGTGTGGCTGTTCTCACTCTGCATTTCCTCCTGCCAGGTTAGGTCAGTTACAGGTTCATCTCACCATATTAGAATATCATCAAAAAGTTAATTTATTTCAGTTATTCAATGCAAAACGTGAAACTCATGTATTATATAGCGTCCTTACAAACAGAGTGATGCATTTCAAATGCTTATGTCTGCTAATGTTGATAATTATGGCTTACAGCCAATCAAATCCCAAAAGTTATTTCATCAGTAAATTAGAATACTTTATAACAACAGCTTGGATCTTGGAAATCAAGGTCCCAGAGTCTGCAGGAAGAGTGAGAGACCAAAATCCAAGCTGCTTGAGGTCTAGTGTGAAGTTTCTACAAACAGTGACAGCTTTGGGAGCCATGTCATCTGCTGGTTTAGGTCCACTGTGCTTTATCAAGACAAAAGTCATCGCAGACATCTACCCAGAAATTTTAGAGAACTTCAAGCTTCCCTCTGCAGACAAGCTTTTTGGAGATAGAAATTTCATTCTCCAGCAGGACCTGACACCTGTCCATACTGCCAAAATTACCAATACTTGGTTTAAAAACAACAGTGTGACTGTGCTTGATTGGCCTGCAAACTCGCTTGACTTTAACCCCATAGAGAATCTATGGGGTATTGTCAAGAGGAAGATGAGGGACACCAGTCCCAGCAATGCAGATGATCAGAAGGCTGCTATCAAAGCCACCTGGGCTTCCATAACACCTCAGCAGTGCCACAGGCTGATCGCCTCCATGCCACGCCGCATTGATGCAGTAATTGATGCAAAAGGAGCCCCGACCAAGTATTGAGTGCATTTACTGAAGATACATTTCAGTAGGCCAACATTTGGAATTTTAAAATAATTTTTTCAAGATGGTGTTATAAAGTATTCTAATTTACTGAGATAATGACTTTTGGGTTTTCAATGGCCGTAAGCCATAATTATCAACATTAACAAAAATAAACACTTTAAATAGATCACTCTGTTTGTAATGATTTTATAGAATATATTAGTTTCCCTTTTTGTATTGAAGAACCAAAATAAATTAACTTTTGGATGATATTCTAATATTGTGAGATGCAACTTTACTATATCCACCACATCCACCACCTCATCTTCCACTTCTGCACCCTGGTCCTTCTCCTGACTGTCTGTCAATAGTGTATCATCATCGTCCACCTCTTGTGACACATTCCCACCATCGCCTTTGTGTGACCGTGGCTGCTCCAAAATTTCTACATGCGATCTCATTTTACCCAGCTTCAAGTGGACCAGGCGAGAGGGCCAAATCTATAAATGGAACTGTAATCAGTTGGCTCCAGGCACTCAGCATGGTGAGAGGAAGGAGAATCAGGGTGAGGCATATGTGGTCCAGACTCACGGCTACTGAGATTTGACCATGTGGACGACTGGGTGGTGATGGTGGTGGCAAAGTGACTGGAAGCATTATCCGCTATCCAACCAACAAACTTTTGACACTGCTCTGTGTTCAATAGTGGTGTGCTGCTGTGGTACTCTAGCAATTGGGACACGAAGGTCGGGCGAGAAGGTGTGGATGTTTGTTGTGGCACAATTTCAGCTTGCTCACGGCCTCGGCCTCTGCATGCACCATCACGTCCAGTTCCTCATCCCACGTGCCTTGCCCATTCTAAATGGAGGACAATATTTTCCACGTTCACCACAAATGGCTGAATTTGGATCAAACTTATATGTGGTTCGTATGATGTACAATCCACTGTTTTAAATAGATGGCCTGTAGGTAACTATTTTTAACCGCAAGCTGGTGTCTGTCAATAACTTTGCTAACACACTGCAACAAAATTTAAATGGATGCCAGAAATGGCAGAATTTTGAGCCCACTAATATGTGATCCGTGTGATGGACAAACCACTGTTTTAAATAAATGACCTGTAGGTAACTATTTTTAAAATCAAGCTGGTGCCTGTCAATAACTTTGCAAACACACTGCAGCAAAATTTAAATGGAGGCCCGAAAAGGCAGAGTTTTGTGCCCACTTAGATTTGAGCCGTGTGATGGACAAACCAGTGTTTTAAATAGATGTCCTGTAAGTAACTATTTTTAACAGCAAATTGGTGTCTGTCAATAACTTCATTAGCATACTGCAGCAAAATTTAAATGGAGGCCAGAAATGGCAAAATTTTGAGCCCACTTATATATGTTTTTTGATGGACAAACCACTGTTTTAAATAGATAGACTTTAGGTAACTATTTTTAACAGCAAGCTGGCTTCTGTCAATGTTAGGGTCTGCGGAACGCACAAATATATGATGTAGAGAGGTGCGTTCGCAGCCCGGGGTCCACCGTGCATACGGAGCCTGCTGCTAGTAAAATGGCGCAAGAAGCGAACTCTGTTATCCCGCAGAGTCGCCAAAATCAATGCCGTAACGCGCTGTGGCAATATGTGCTAACTCTGTTATTCCACAGAGCCGCTAGAAGGAGTGCCGCAGCGCTATATGGCGATGTGTGCGAACTCACTTAACACCACTGAGTTGCAAAAGAAACAAGCTAGGGCGCTGTCTAGCGTTGAAAGCGAACCCTCTTGCGTCACAGAGCCGCTGAGACAAACTTCTGAGTCCTGTCAGGCACCAAGGTACACAGTTGACTGCTAAGCGAACATAGAACGTGATCATGCGCTAATGTCCTCGCGGGAGTCACCCGAAATCTATGCGTCTGAACGCCAGGCCCTGAATACGGCAATCAAACTCCTCACCAGTTATACCGGTAATCTAGGGCATCTAGGACACCGACCCTGACCAGCTAGCATACCAAGCTCCTCACCGATTAAGTCGGCATTGTAATCGCTTATTTCAGCCGCTCTAACCACACACACGCATGACCACACTGGCGCAAAGCTTATAACGATTGATATTAGCGCATGGCGGCCCAACCATGCCACCCTTTTATAGTAACAGCTACAGGACCTGCCAGAAACAAGGACCAATGAGAAACTGTTCCAAAACACATGTAGTTTCAGGAACTTCCTGGCGGACCAATAGGAGCTGCAGCAGTACCTGAACATGTGACCCCTGATCTTCAATGAGAGATCTTACCCATGGCATGCTCAGAAGGGGAAACGCAGGACTTCGTCCCAAAGACGTCTGCTCCAGCATTGGCTATAATAGCAGATCCAGGAGAGGCAGCAGCAAGTCTCTCCACAGTACTGGAATGGGCAAGACGCTGGGACCGTCGTCTCTGCTGAGCAGGCCCCACTGCGGTCGGAGACGAATGGGGGACCACAGCGGGACTGGTTCAAGACTCCCCTTGTGCAGCAGCGGGAACTTGAACCCTAACATTACCCCCTCTCCTAGGGCTGCCCTTCTTTGGGCCTTGCTGCGCTCAAAGGCAGCGATGACCTGCAGAGCGTGAACATGCTCGGCAGGCTCCCAGGACCTATCCTCAGGCCCATAACCCCTCCAATCCATCAAATAAAATTTTTTGCCTCGTACCAAATTGCGCCCAACAATGGCGTTCACCTCATGATCATCGGTAGATGAACCCGACGTCCCGGCAGATGACTCGGAAGACCGGGAAATGGCCACGGGTTTCAGGAGGGACACGTGAAAGGTGTCGGTGACACCAAGGCGATGTGGAAGTTCTAGGCGGTAAACCACCAGGTTCACCTGCTCAAGAACTTTAAAGGGGCCCAAAAAGCGAAGTGTCAACTTGGTGGACTCTACACGTAGCCTGATGTTTCGGGTCGAAAGCCACACTAGGTCACCCGGAGCAAATGGAGGAGCGGGGCGCCGATGGGCATCGGCCGAAGACCTCATCCTCTCTTTGGAGGCCTGAATGGCATCCTGTGTGCGGTCCCAAATGTCCCGTGCCTCCACAGCCCAGACTGCCAACCTGGAATCGGCAGAAGACACAGGCTTGGGCACTGGTACCCGCGGATGCTGACCGTAGTTCAGGAGGAATGGGGTCTGTCCGGTGGAGTCAGCCACAGCGTTATTTAGAGCGAACTCAGCCCAGGGTAGCAAGGATGCCCAGTCATCCTGCCTGGCAGAGACAAAATGTCGCAAGTATGTGACCAAGGTCTGGTTGGCCCTCTCTACCAACCCATTCGTCTCGGGATGGTATGCAAAGGAGAGATTCAACTCAATGCTGAGTAAGCACGGTAACCGTGGTAATGGCACTAAGTGCACCATTTTGGAGAAGTGGTCGTTATCACCCAGATGATGGTGCAGCCCCAAGACTTGGGTAAGCCCACCACAAAATCTATCCCGACCATCTCCCAAGGCCTGTCTGCTAGAGTTGAGCATTCCGATACCGCAAGTATCGGGTATCGGCCGATATTCGCTGTATCGGAATTCCGATACTTAGTTCCGATATTTTTCATATATCATATACCGGAATCGGAAGTTCTCATAATTCTTTGAGAGGCAATGTGATTTTAGTCAGCCAATGAGGAATCCTAAGAAGTGTGGGCACATCCTGTACTGCTGCGGTCATGTTAACTAATGGCATGGCTGTGATTGGATGCTGAAATGATGTCAGAATGCACTATAAAAGGCGCCGCCGCCATTTTAGCGTCACTGTGCTGTGAATTCAGTTAGGGACAGAACGCTGCTCTGCTGACTCTGAGGGACAGTTAGAGATTGCGATTTTGTGTACTGTGCTTTAGGCAGGCTAGTTTACCAACCGCTGTGTAAATCATCCTTTTTCCTTGCAGTGTTGTTTTCACAGCTCTGCAAGGTGTGTGTGTGAGTGCAGGTGACGCGCTGCAGTTTGCTCTGCATCCAACGCTGTTTGTAGGCATCTGCACGTGTCACTCACTGACTTTTTTTTTACTTTAGTGTAATTCTTGCAGCTCCATTCAATTGAAATTAAAGTGTGACGCTCTTCCATCCGTATCCAATACATTGGTTGCAAACACTATAGAAGTACACCATGGAGCCTTTCACAGATAGTGAACAGTTGTGTGCAGTGTTCACTCTAGTCTGTTTTTTTTTTTTTTTTTTTTGATTGCAGATCACGCTCCAGTTACTTCTTGAACCACTGCTGCTTGTAGTCTGCTGAGCGTGTCTCACTGCCTCATCCTTGACATTTTTCTCAAATTGGTGCTGCTCGATTCTATAGAAAAAAACTCTAATCTATTAGTGTGACGTGCTTCCATCCGTATCCAATACATTGGTTGCAAACACTATAGAAGTACACAAAGGTGCCTTTTTTTAGCAAGTGAACAGTTGTGTTCAGTGTTCACTGTAGTCTGAGGTTTTCATTTTTGTAGGAGTGTAGATCCCGCTCCAGTTATTTCTTCAACCACCGCTGCGTGTACTCTGCTGAGCGTGTCTCACTGCCTCATCCTTGTCATTTTTATCTAATTGGTGCTGCTATATTCAATTTCCAAAAACTAAAATCTATTAGTGTGACGCTCTTCCATACTGATACAATGCATTGCTTGCAAACACAATAGAAGGCCACAAAAAGTCCTTTCACAGCAAGTGAACAGTTGTGTTCAGTGTTCACTGTAGTCTGAGGTTTTCATTTTTGTAGGAGTGTAGATCCCGCTCCAGTTATTTCTTCAACCACCGCTGCGTGTACTCTGCTGAGCGTGTCTCACTGCCTCATCCTTGTCATTTTTATCTAATTGGTGCTGCTGTATTCAATTTCCAAAAACTAAAATCTATTAGTGTGACGCTCTTCCATCCTGATACAATACATTGCTTGCAAACACAATAGAAGGCCACAAAAAGTCCTTTCACAGCAAGTGAACAGTTGTGTGAAGTGTTCACTGTAGTGTGAGGTTTTCATATTTGTAGGAGTGTAGATCCCGCTCCAGTTATTTCTTCAACCACCCTGCGTGTACTCTGCTGAGCGTGTCTCACTGCCTCATCCTTGTCATTTTTATCTAATTGGTGCTGCTGTATTCAATTTCCAAAAACTAAAATCTATTAGTGTGACGCTCTTCCATCCTGATATAATACATTGCTTGCAAACACAATAGAAGGCCACAAAAAGTCCTTTCACAGCAAGTGAACAGTTGTGTGAAGTGTAGTCTGAGGTTTTCATGTATTATTATATTTACTTGTATGCTTTTATTTAAAAGCCAAGAACACTGAAGGCAAACCTTCGCACTGCAGCTGTTGTCAAAGTTCAACCCACATTATGCACTTCCAACATTGCAGCTTTTGAGGCATGATGTGAGTTGGATTTGCCTAAGTTATGGAGTGACAAGGTTCCCCAATCAGTACCCTATAGCATAAGTATGCTTTTGTGTTTGCATTTGTGTTCGACATATGGATATCTGCAGTAATATGTCACAATTTTTTATTAACAGATTTGTGACAAAGACTAATAATTTTATAGTTTTAAAGGTGACATTTTACTTGTTTACAGTGTAGAATTAAGGGTGTAGCCTCATATCTATGTGTAGCACTAGCCACTTTAACAAGTCATGTTTTTTTCAACATGTGTACTAGCTATCAGTAATTGTTGCGGACACACAGCAGGGGAACAGCAGGCGTTACTGAACCCCACAAACACATCAGCGATTTTTTTGATCTGTGCATCTAACATTTCTGAGCAGCAACTGGCAGTGTTGTAGCCCAGGGAGTACAGTTCAGGTGGTAGAAAGATGAACATAACAGGAGACATGTATAACGTTGCCAACCAGTTATTTAATCTGAAACCGGACAGGCAAATTAATGCGTGATCCATGCCTTGTTCATTTTCAGCAAAGTAAGCCGGTCTACATTATCGGAGGATAGTCGCATGCGACGGTCTGTTAGTACACCACCTGAAGCACCAAAAACGCGCTCCGATAATAAACTGCCAGCAGGGCAAGCCAGCACCTCCAATGCATACTGGCTCGCCAATCCTCTGGAATGCTCTACCCCAAGAAATTAGGACTATCCACAATTTGCATGGTTTCAGGCGCTCCCTCAAAACACATTTGTTCAGAGTGCCCTATCACATTCACTAACCAAAGTCATTCTATGTGTAAGTGTGTGTGTGTAGCCCATTCACTATCTCCATCCATCCCTCACTCCCTCAAAATGGCTGGACCATCATTGTAAATGCACCATTGTATATACACACCTGTACTTTGTATCTCCCCCACCTCATTGTAGATTGTAAGCTCTCACGAGCAGGGGCGGCTTATTTAGCTTTAATTATTGTATTGTTAACGTTGTTACTTATGACTTGTGTTTTGAAACTGTTAAACTGTAAAGCGCTGCGGAATATGTTGGCGCTATATAAATAAAGATTATTATTATTTATTATTATTAAGCTCTGGCCATGTATCCAGCTTAGAGACTCAAAACTTGAATGTGGAAGAGCCATCTGGGAATTCACTGAGAGGGCAAGACATGTTGTCTGTCACCATGTTACGGAAATGTTGCCTCCTGCTGACTGGAGCCGTCTCGGATGGTGTAGACATTAGTGGCGCTGCCACAAAACTTCGCCACATTTGGAACATACTGGTCTTGCCCTGTGCAGAGGCGCTGCTTGTGCTCCCTCTTGTTGCAGAGCTGTCTCCACTGCCTCGACGCACAGAGCTGCTTTGTAAAGCAGTAACAGCAGCAGTGCTCTCGGCTGGAATGGAGAACATTATGGATTCCGACAAGCCTACAACCTGCAATGATCCTCAGTGTACTGAACCATTGTACGACCAGCTCTACCCTTTCCTATTGTATTCTCACCCATCCCTGCAGACTGTGAGCCCTCGCGGGCAGGGTCCTCTCTCCTTCTGTACTTGTGTGTCCCTTGTCCAGCACATCTTTATTGTACCTGTCTATATTTTTCCCTTGTCATATGTAAAGCGCCATGGAATAAATGGCGCTATATAAATGTATAATAATAATAATAATTGCACCTGTGTGTCTTGATACTCCCGCATTTTACGCTCCCGGTTCAACGGTCTGCTGAGGCTTTGAAAGTTGTCCCGGTAGCGAGGGTCTAGGAGGGTGTACACACAATAATCAGACGTGGTGAGAATGTGGGTGATGTGGCGGTCATTTCTCAGGCACTGCAGCATGAAATCAACCATGTGCTGCAGACTTCCAACTGGCCAAGAAACGCTGTCCCCTGCAAGAGGCGTCATCTCTGCCTGATCTGCATCACCCCACCCTCGCTATACATACTGAGTAGAGCATTGTGTACCTCCCTCTGGAGCGATGTCTTCCTCCTCCATTGACTCCTCCTCACAAAGTGAACCCTGCCCAGCCCTTTGTGAGGAACCACGTTGCGCTGACTGTCCAGAAGGTGATGGAATTTGTGACTCCTCATCCTACACCTCTTCCAAAACCTCATCCCTTAGTGCTTGCAGCGTTTTTTCAATCAGGCAGATAAGGGGGACAGTCAGGCTGACTAGTGCATAATCTGCACTCGCCATCCGCGTTGACTCATCAAACGCACGCAAAACGTGGCAGATGTCCTTCATAGAGTCCTTGCCAGTCCTTAGACTGGCTGCCCATTCATTATAGGATCCAATTCAAAGTACGGGTTCTCACCCACAAAGCTCTCCACAGTGCAGCACCCCCCTACATCTCCTCCCTCATTTCTATCTATCGGCCTAACCGACTGCTGCGCTCTGCAAACGACCTTCGACTAACCTCTGCACTAATCCGTACCTCCCACTCCCGACTCCAAGACTTCTCCCGCGCTGCGCCAATCCTCTGAAATGCTCGACCCAAAGAAATTACGACTATCCGCAATTTGCATGGTTTCAGGCGCTCGCTCTAAACACATTTGTTCAGAGCGGCATATCACATTCACTAATCAAAGTAATTCTATGTGTAAGTGTGTGTGTGTGTGTAGCCCATTCACTATCTCCATCCATCCATCCCTCACTCCCTCAAAATGGCTGGACCATCATTGTAAATACACCATTGTATATAAACACCTGTACTTTGTATTTCCCCCACCTCATTGTAGATTGTAAGCTCTCACGAGCAGGGGCGGCTTATATTGCTTTAATTATTGTATTGTTAACGTTGTTACTTATGACTTGTGTTCTGAAACTGTTAAACTGTAAAGCGCTGCGGAATATGTTGGCGCTATATAAATAAAGATTATTATTATTATTATAGAGGCACACTCAGTATGGTGAAGTGTGAACGGCGCAAATTGCGAGTTGATTGCGCCTGATGCAGCTGATACTCCATTACTGCTGTCTGCTGCTCACACAACTGCTCCAAATATGTAACGTGGAATTCCACCTGGTGTGTACGTCACATATGATGCGATGTTCAGGAAGGCTAAATCTGCGTTGCAGAGCTGCAATGCGTGATCTGATCATGCTGGAACGTCGCAAGTGAGCGCACTGTAGGCGGACCTTGTGCAGCAGTGCATCAAGATCCGGATAGTCCCTCAAAAAACTCTGCACGACCAAATTGAGCACATGTGCCACACATGGTATGTGAGTGATGTTGCCTAGGCCCAGAGCTGCCACCAGATTTCGGCCATTGTCACACACTACCAAGCCTGGCTGGAGATTCGCTGTCCAAAACCACACGTCGCTCTCCTGCTTGATGGCATTCCAGAGCTCCTGCGCTGTGTGGCTTCGATTCCCCATGGAAATTAATTTCAGGACGGTCGCAACAGCTAAGCGTTGTGTGGTGTATGTGTGGGGTGCACGCATCACAAAAAGCTAAGCATCATAGAAGACAAGCATTGAGTAAACGGCAGTTATCCATGGCAGTTAATCAGGGCTGGAATAAGGTAGTCCACACTTTGCTATATTTTTAATCCTGAACAAAACTTTTTCATAAATATTAGGTTTATCAAATACCCTTATTATTATTATTACAACCTCATGCATCTTTTGCAATATATTTTTAATTTTATTTTAGTATATTTGTTTCTTGTTGTTTGTTATCTTTTTAATTATGTACATTAACTCTATCCTCCTGTGTTCCCTTGCCATCCACATTCACCGGCCCATATCCCCTTCATCACGACTCATACACATCAGTCCCTCCATACTTCCCTCTCCCATGTACAGTTCCCATGCAGTCATCACCTTCCTGAGAAACCTCAGGCCATCTAGCCCAAACACAATACAGAAAAAAGCAACTTACAACTCCAACAACTACCTGCTCTTTATCTTCCTACTCCTATTGATTTCAGGGACATCTCCCCCAACCCTGGTCCACCATCCCCCAACCTCAATCCCTACCCTACCTCATATCGAAACCATAGTAATCTTATTAATATTAATTGCACTCCCTCATCTCCTTCGTTTAACTGTTCACTCTGGAATCCACGGTCTGCATGCAACAAGCTAACCTTCCTGCACAACTACTTTCTGAACAACTCTCTTCATCTGTTGGCCCTCACTGAAACCTGGATTCAGGATTCTGACACGGTCTCCCCTCCTGCCATTTCCTATGGTGGCTTACAGTTCTCACATTCCCCGAGACCCTCAAACAGACATGGTGGTGGAGTCGGCATACTCCTGTCCCCACAATGCACTTTCCAGGTCATCCCCCAATTCCATCACTCTCATTCCCTTCTTTTGAGGTCCACACCATCAGGCTCTTTCGTCCCCTCTCCCTCAGAGTAGCTGTCATATATCGGCCCCCAGGCCCAAAGTCATTCTATGTGTAAGTGTGTGTGTGTAGCCCATTCACTATCTCCATCCATCCCTCACTCCCTCTAAATGGCTGGACCATCATTGTAAATACACCATTGTATATAAACACCTGTACTTTGTAGCTCCCCCACCTCATTGTAAATTGTAAGCTCTCAAGAGCAGGGGCGGCTTATATTGCTTTAATTATTTTATTGTTAACGTTGTTACTTATGACTTGTGTTCTGAAACTGTTAAACTGTAAAGCGCAGCGGAATCTGTTGGCGCTATATAAATAAAGATTATTATTATTAAGCGTTCACTGGTCCATGTGGAGGTAGACCCTGACGGCTCCTGCAGCGATGTTTCTGAGGAACTGGAGTAGTAGGAGGAGTCAATGTGTACAGACTTGATTCTTGCAATCCTTGGAGTTGGCTGAACACGTACAGCGCCACTCGCAAGATCTGTACCCGGCTACACAACATTGACCCAATGGGCAGTGAGGGAAAGTTATCGTCCATGGCCATGGGTACTGGTCCACGCAGCTGTGGTCAGGTGGACATTGCTACTGACGGAGTTTAGTAGCGCATGTTTAATTTTTCCCTCAACATGCTTTTGCAGACCAGGGACGGCTTGCCTGCTGAAATAAAATCGGCTTGGTACATTGTATTGTGGGACTGCCAATGCCATTAAGTTACGGAAACTGTCAGTCTCCAGCAGCAAGAATGACAGCATTTCAAGGGACAGGAGTTTTGGAATGCCAGCATTCAGAGCCTGTGCTCGTGGATGGTTTGCCGAGTATGGCCGTCTTTTATCCCATGCCTGTGCTACCGATGGCTGTTTTGTGGCCTGGGAGTGTGAGGATGACAGGGAACTTGCTGCTGTGGGTGGAATAGCACTTTGTCTCTGGACAACAGTGACCGAGGTTCTTCCATGGCGATCCTGTGAGGAAGCCGAACCTGCTGTGTGTGAGCTGGAGGAAGAGGCTCCGACACGACCTGAAGATGTAGGTGCTGCTGTAGGTTGGCCTACATCTCCAGTGTGTCTTTGTAACTCAACTACGTGCTTTGTACCCACATGTTTGCACATATTTCCCACCTCTTCCGACAAGCCTACAACCTGCAATGATCATCAGTCTACTGAACCAACACACGATCAGCTCTTCCGTCTCCTAGTGTATCCTCAACCACCCCTGTAGATTGTGAGCCCTCGCGGGCTGGGTCCTCTCTCCTTCTGTAATTGTGTGTGCCTTGTATTGCTCATGTTTACTGTAATTGTCTATATTTGCCCCTCTTCACATGTAAAGCGCCATGGAATAAATGGCGCGATTAAAATCTATAATAATAATAATATTTGTGTTATTGACGTTACTGACACTTTTACTCTTTTTACTTTTTGATTACACAGCTTGCATTTGACATAGCAAATATCATCTGCAAGTGTGTCAAAAAAGGACCACGCAGTGCAAGTCCTGGGAGCGCCCGTTTTGACTTTTGGAAAAGAACTGCTCCGAACAGGTTCCAAACTGGAGGCTAAAGTCAACCGAGTATGCAGCCTAACTCTCCCTCCTGTTTGTACCGTTGGGGCAATCTCTTCCTCAGAGCTGCTCCCACCACCTTCCTGTTCCTCACGCCATGTTGGGTCTTGGACCTCATCATCTCCACTACCCTCTTCCAAAACCTGCTGCTGTTGGGTGGTCTGGCCAGCACCATGCTCAACAGAAACTGCCACCTGAGTCTCATCATCATCAGATGCGTTCTGCGGTGTGCTGAGCATCGGCACTGCCTCAACCGCCTCTTCAGATTCTGAGAGACACAGCTGTTGCGCATAACTGCATACTCCCTCTTCTTCACATTCCAGAATGCTGCTTGGCTGGGCCCCTGTTTTCAAGCCAACAGATTCTGAGAACAGAAGCAGAGACTCAGCTGGATCCTGTACAGAACTGTCTGACTGCCTGGGCAATTTGGCAGGCGGTGAAGAGACAGATGGTTGCTCAACAGTGCTGTGGTCCTGAGAGGAGGTGTAAGCAATTGAAGTAGATGCATTGGCTGCCATCCAAGCAACAACGGCTTAAATTTGTTCTTCCCGCAGCAGGGGGGTACGCCGACCTCCTACTAAAGTGCACATAAAGGAACGCTCGGAAGTGCTGTTAGCACAGTCAACACTTGCTCCTGTGTTACTGGGGTTCAGTAATGTCAGCTGTTCCCCTGCTGTGTGTACGCCAAAAAGTCATGCTGCCTCCACCCTGTCCTCCTCTCATCCCTGGGCTCCAACACTGCCAGTTGTTGCTCGGAAGTAATTGCCACGGGTAATGACTCCTGCCCAGCCTGGTTACAGCACGACAGCTGTTTCCTGGCAGTGTCAACGTTAATTAGCCTCCAATAAGTTGTCCTGTCGTGTTGCATTCGGGTTAGCCGACTCTATGGTGCCTGCAGTTTAGTTGATTCCTATGTGTGCTGTGGGATATCTAAATAAAGGCTGTTTCCGTTGTGACAATAGGACAAGCACCCACTCTAGGACTGTGTGATTCGGTAACTGCGGACGGCTTGCGGCCTGTCAACTTACATTTTCATGGGTGCCTTATGGTACCCGTCCGGGTTCCAGTACCGTCAGCTGGTTCTCCGCACTGCCTTTGGCCTAGGTGCCTCCATGTCGGTATCCGAGTTCCAGCAACGTCTGCTGGTCCTTGGTAGTGCTTTTGAGCACAGGTACCTCCTGCTTAGTAACCGTGTCCCAGTAACATCAGCTGCTCCTCGGTTGTGCCATTGGCTCTTTTCCTTCTGCTGCCCCTCCGGGTTCCAGCACAGTTAGCTGGTCCTCGTTACTTGCATTGGCTCTTGTACCTTCTGCTACCCGTCCGGGTTCCAGTAACGTCAACTGGTTCTCCGCAGTGCCTTTGGCCTAGGTGCCTCCATGTCGGTATCCGAGTTCCAGCAACGTCTGCTGGTCCTTGGTAGTGCTTTTGAGCACAGGTACATCCTGCTTAGTAACCGTGTCCCAGTAACGTCAGCTGCTCCTCGGTTGTGCCATTGGCTCTTTTCCTTCTGCTCCCCTCCGGGTTCCAGCACAGTCAGCTGGTCCTCGTTACTTGCATTGGCTCTTGTACCTTCTGCTACCCTCTCCGGGTTCCAGTAACGTCAACTGGTTCTCGGAAGTTAGACGACCCTAAAGACACCCCGAAGAAGATGACGACCCCAAGGACGACGAGCATCAAGACAACCAGCCTGAACACCATCACAAAGAAGAAATATAAGATTACCCAGAAGAAGATCACCAACAGGACAAAGAAGGTTAAGACAAACTACAAGATACAGAACAAGAGACAGAAGAATAATAAGCAGAAGATCAAAAAGCAGAAGAACATGAAGTATAAGACCAAAATGAAGAGCAAAATATATGCTCTAAATTATAAGCAGAAGAAGACTAAGCAGTGTATGGGGGTGAGTCCGTTCCTCCTCATGGTGCCCCTGGAAAATGCCTGCTGCTGCAGGCTAAACTGAGCACGGACAAATAATGTTGTAATTTAAATCTTTTGTGACAGCAAGAACGGAAGGATGAAAAATTCATACTTTTACAGATTACAAGTACAGGAATCTCTGTCACAAATAAGAATATGATGAAGAAAATGAAGAGGAAGAAGATGAAGAAGTAGAATATGAAGAAGAATAATATTTTAATAAGAACAATATGAGTAATGTTAACAAAAAGATGAATAGCAAGAAGTTTAAGAAGAAGATAAAGAAGGTGAAGATGAAGAATAATTTGATGACAAAGATGATGCTGCTGAAGATTATGAAGGTGAAAGTGTGGCAAAAGTTAAAAAGGTGAAGAGCATGGAAGTTGTGAAACTTACATATTTGGCAAAATAGAAAAAAGGTTAACAACATTGTCAATTATTTCGTCAATCCGAACGTCTTTAAAAAAAAAAATATTAATGCTATTCCATTGGATTGGGTTAAACATCTATGCCTTTAATGTCTCCTCAACCTCCACCAATACATTCTACATTACTCTTTGTTGTTTTCCTTCATGTACAATTAACCTACAAGCCAAGAATGGTTTTTTTTAATTCCGATATTTTGCTCCCATAGACTTACATTGGATTTCCGGTATCGGTATCGGGTATCGCCGATATTTTTGGGGTATCGGCGATACCATTCCGATTCCGATACTTTTGGATATCGGAAAGTATCGCTCAACTCTACTGTCTGCCACCGGTAAAGGGAAAAGTAGCCCAGCTGGCCATTGTTGAGGGGACTTATTCTTGGCACAGGAGACGCACGCCTGAACGTATTCCCTGACGTCACGGACCATATGTGGCCACCAGTATGTCCTCGCCAGCAACTCAGATGTCCTTTTTGCCCCAAAATGTCCACCCACCCTGGACGAATGTGCCCAAGAGAGTACCTCCGGTCGCAAATTGGTGGGCACAAAAGTCTTTCCAGGAGGCACAGACTCAAGCGAAACCGGGGCCACAGTTCTTAGGCTTTCTGTGGGGACAATCAACCGAGGCTCCTCCTCCACCTCCTCAGAGGACACCACGGAGCGAGAAAGAGCATCGGCCCGAATGTTCTTCTCACCGGAGAGGAAATGGAGGGTGAAATGAAATCGGGAGAAGAACAGGGACCATGTGGCCTGACGAGAATTTAGCTGCTGGGCGGTCTCTAAATAGACCAAATTTTTGTGGTCAGTGAAAACTTGGAAGGGAAAGCGAGCCCCCTCCTGGAGATGTCTCCACTCGGAAAAGGCCAACTTCATGGCTAGCAACTCCCTATCCCCAATGGAATAATTCCTCTCCGCTGGTGTGAAGGTCTTGGAAAAAAAGAAACAAGGATGTTTCCGACCTTGAGCATCCTTTTGAAAAAGGACTGCTCCAGCACCAACGGACGAGGCATCGACCTCCAATAAAAAAGGCTTATCAACCTCGGGGCGATGTAAGATGGGAGCGCTAGCAAAATGGGACTTAATTGAAGTAAAGGCCTTGGAGACCTCCTCTGACCACAATTTGGGATTGGCTCCCTTCTTGGTGAGGGCTACTAAGGGAGCTACCTCAGTGGAGAAGTGGGGAATGAATTGACGATAGTAATTAATGAACCCCATAAAGCGCTGAACCGCTTTAAGACAATGGGGTTCTTGCCAATCCATCACAGCCTGTAGTTTGGCAGGATCCATAGCCAATCCCTGGGCGAAGATGATATAGCTCAGGAAAGGTAAAGACTCCTGCTCAAACATGCATTTCTCCAACTTTGCATAGAGGGAGTTCGCCCGTAACAGGTCGAAGAATTTGCAGACATCCCTCTGGTGAGAGTCAATATCTGGAAAAAAGATGAGAAAATCATCCAGATAGACTACTACAGAGGTGGAAAGCATATCCCGGAAGATGTCATTGACAAAGTCTTGGAAAACGGCTGGGGCATTACAGAGCCCGAAGGGCATCACCAGGTATTTATATTGCCCATCCCTGGTATTAAAAGCCGTCTTCCATTCATCCCCCTCACGGATGCGAATCAGGTTATAAGCACCACGCAGTTCTAATTTAGTAAATACCCTTGCTCCCCGGAGCCTTTCAAAGAGCTCAGAGATCAGGGGCAATGGGTACTTATTCTTAAAGTTGATGGCGTTAAGACCTCTGTAATCTATACACGGACGTAATTCTCCACTCTTCTTCTGCACGAAGAAGAACCCCGCCCCTGCTGGTGACACCGACTTCCTAATGAACCCTCTTGCCAGATTCTCCTGGATATATTGAGACATAGCCTCCGTTTCAGGAAGAGAGAGGGGATAGACCCTTCCCCGAGGAGGTTCTGCTCCAGGCAAGAGGTCAATAGGACAGTCGTAGGGACAATGGGGCGGCAGAGTCTCCGCAGCCTTTTTAGAGAACACGTCAGTTTATGACTGATAGCACTTGGGAAGAGGAGAAAGATCTTCGGGTATCTCTGTAGTGGTAACCTGAATGCACTCCCTGACACATCTGTCCTTACATGTCTCACTCCAACACAGTATCCTACCGAGAGGTCCACGCAATATGAGCGGAGTGGGAACAGAGCCAGGGTACTCCCAGTAGGATTTCATCTATTTCCTCGGGAAGGACGAGAAGGGAAATAATTTCCTGATGGGAAGGGGGTACACACAAAGTAAGAGGGACAGTCTGATGTGTAATTGGCAAGGGCAATGTCAACCCATTCACTACCCAGACAGTCACTGGTTTGTCGAGCGCTACCAGATGTATTGCGTGGCGACGAGCAAAGGTGGATGACATGAAATTCCCCAAAAAAACTCAAAAAAATATATATAGGGAAGAATAGGAAAAGCACCAGAGAGAAAAAAACAAAAAATCCCTAAAAAATACCTTTTAATTCATTGATTAACCCCTTCCCGACCTTTACAGCGTATGCGTCATGAAATTCGATGCCAATCCGACCTATGACGCATACCCTGTGTCATGAAAGGATCGCGTTCCTGCGGGCCGGGAGACCGGGGTCACTCAAAGGTCACCCGACCCGCAGTTACAGGACCCTTTGTGCTTTACCACAGGGGGGTTGGCTTAACCCCCCCGTGGCCACGATCGCTCTGATTGGCTGTTAAAAGTGAAACAGCCAATCAGAGCAATGTGTAATATTTCACCAATTTAATTGGTGAAATATTACAATCCAGCCATGGCCGATGCTGCAATAGCATCTGCCATGGCTGGACACCGAGCCCTGACCCCCCCACACGTAGTCATGGCGGCGATCGGCCGCTGCCATCAAAAGATGGCGGTGATCGGTCTCCGCCGTCACTATCTGCTCCCCTCCTCCTTTGCTCCGCTGCCCCCACCTTCCGATCCCCCCCCTAACCTTCCGACCCCCCTACTCACCTCTCCCAGTCCACCGATGTCCCTGGATCGGTCCCGGCGTCCGCCCGGGCCTCTTCATGGGCGCCGCCATCTTGGAAAATGGATGGCGCATGCGCAGTGCGCCCGCCGGCCGGCGCATGCGCAGTGCGCCCGCCGGCCGGCGCATGCGCAGTGCGCCCCCCAGTATTCAAAAATTTATTTTGAACACTGTGATAAACTGTCACAGTGATCAAAATAATAAAAAGGAAATGAACCCCCCCTTTATCATAGGTAGGGACAAATAAAAAAATAAAGATTTTTTTTTTTTTTCCTAGCGGATTTTGCTGCTGATCCGCAGCTGATTTTGCTGCGGATCCGCGGCGGATATTGCTGCTGATCCACGGAGGATTTTGCTGCTGATCCGCGGGGGATTTTGCTGCTGATCCGCGGTGGATATTGCTGCTGATCCGCGGCGGATATTGCTGCTGATCCACGGAGGATTTTGCTGCTGATCCGCGGGGGATTTTGCTGCTGATCCGCGGAGGATTTTGCTGCTGATCCACGGGGGATTTTGCTGCTGATCCGCGGAGGATTTTGCTGCTGATCCGCGGGGGATTTTGCTGCTGATCCGCGGAGGATTTTGCTGCTGATCCACGGGGGATTTTGCTGCTGATCCGCTGCGGATTTTGCTGCTGATCCGCGGCAGATTTTGCTGCTGATCCGCTGCGGATTTTGCTGCTGATCCGCTGCGGATTTTGCTGCGGATCCGCGGCTGATTTTGCTGCTGATCCGCGGCAGACTTTGCTGCTGATCCGCTGCGGATTTTGCGGCTGATCCGCGGCAGATTTTGCTGCTGATCCGCGGCGGATTTTGCTGCGGATCCGCGGCTGATTTTGCGGCTGATCCGCGGCAGATTTTGCTGCTGATCCGCGGCAGATTTTGCTGCTGATCCGCGGCAGATTTTGCAGCGGATCCGCGGCAGATTTTGCTGCGGATCCGCGGCTGATTTTGCTGCTGATCCGCGGCAGATTTTGCTGCTGATCCGCTGCGGATTTTGCTGCTGATCCGCGGCGGATTTTTTTGCTGATCCGCGGCGGATTTTGCTGCGGATCCGCGGCGGATATTACTGCTGATCCGCGGCGGATTTTGCTGCTGATCCGCGGCGGATTTTGCTGCTGATCCGCGGCAGATTTTGCTGCTGATCCGTGGCGGATTTTGCTGCGGATCCGCGGCGGATTTTGCTGCGGATCCGAGGCGGATTTTGCTGCTGATCCACGGCGGATTTTGCTGGGGATCCTCGGTGGATTTTGCTGGGGATCCTCGCGACGTGCCGTCATTCAGTGAAGTAGTCTCGGACACGGGCTGCAGCGTCTGGGCTCCGTCACTGCTAGCACAGATGAATCATCTGCTGATTCATCTGCGCTAGTGAGTATAGCATAACGCGTTATGCTATACCGTTACCAGCCGGTCAACACTACATGTTCAACGGGCTGGTAAAACGCAATGTGAACCCAGCCTTAGTTTTAGGGTTAGCATTAGGGTTAAGGTTAGACACCGAGCCCTGACCCCCCCACACGTAGTCATGGCGGCGATCGGCCGCTGCCACTAAAAGATGGCGGTGATCGGTCTCCGCCGTCACTATCTGCTCCCCTCCTCCTTTGCTCCGCTGCCCCCACCTTCCGATCCCCCCCCTAACCTTCCGACCCCCTACTCACCTCTCCCGGTCCACCGATGTCCCTGGATCGGTCCCGGCGTCCGCCCGGGCCTCTTCATGGGCGCCGCCATCTTGGAAAATGGCGGGCGCATGCGCAGTGCGCCCGCCGGCCGGCTCATGTGCAGTGCGCCCCCCAGTGTTCAAAAATTTATTTTGAACACTGTGATAAACTGTCACAGTGATCAAAATAAAAAAAAGCAAATGAACCCCCCCTTTATCATAGGTAGGGACAAATAAAAAAATAAAGAATTTTTTTTTTTTTCCTAGCGGATTTTGCTGCTGATCCGCAGCTGATTTTGCAGCGGATCCGCGGCGGATATTGCTGCTGATCCGCGGCGGATATTGCTGCTGATCCGTGGAGGATTTTGCTGCTGATCCGCGGGGGATTTTGCTGCTTATCCGCGGAGGACTTTGCTGCTGATCCACGGGGGATTTTGCTGCTGCTCCGCGGAGGATTTTGCTGCTGATCCGCGGGGGATTTTGCTGCTGATTCGCGGAGGATTTTGCTGCTGATCCAAGGGGTTTTTGCTGCGGATCCGCGGCTGATTTTGCTGCTGATCCGCGGCGGATTTTGCTGCTGTTCCGCGGCGGATCTTGCTGCTGATCCCTGGGGATTTTGCTGCGGATCCGCGGCTGATTTTGCTGCGGATCCGCGGCTGATTTTGCTGCGGATCCGCGGCAGATATTGCTGCTGATCCGCTGCGGATTTTGCTGCTGATCCGCGGCAGATTTTGCTGCGGATCCGCGGCTGATTTTGCTGCGGATCCGCGGCGGATCTTGCTGCTGATCCGCTGCGGATTTTGCTGCTGATCCGCGGCAGATTTTGCTGCGGATCCGCGGCAGATTTTGCTGCGGATCCGCGGCTGATTTTGCTGCGGATCCGCAGCGGATTTTGCTGCTGATCCGCGGGGGATTTTGCTGCGGATCCGCGGCTGATTTTGCTGCGGATCCGCGGCATATATTGCTGCTGATCCGCTGCGGATTTTGCTGCTGATCCGCGGCAGATTTTGCTGCTGATCCGCGGCGGATTTTGCTGCTGATCCGCGGCGGATTTTGCTGCGGATCCGCGGCGGATATTGCTGCTGATCCGTTCCGGATATTGCTGCTGATCCGCGGCTGATTTTGCTGCTGATCCGCGGCTGATTTTGCTGCGGATCCGAGGCGGATATTGCTGCTTATCCGCTGCGATATTGCTGCTGATCCGCGGCTGATTTTGCTGCGAATCCGCGGCGGATATTGCTGCTGATCCGTTCCGGATATTGCTGCTGATCCGCGGCTGATTTTGCTGCTGATCCGCGGCTGATTTTGCTGCGGATCCGAGGCGGATATTGCTGCTTATCCGCTGCGATATTGCTGCTGATCCGCGGCTGATTTTGCTGCGAATCCGCGGCGGATATTGCTGCTTATCCGCTGCGATATTGCTGCTGATCCGCGGCTGATTTTGCTGCGGATCCGAGGCGGATATTGCTGCGGATCCGCGGCGGATTTTGCTGCGGATCCGAGGCGGATTTTGCTGCTGATCCACGGCGGATTTTGCTGGGGATCCTCGCGACGTGCCGTCATTCAGTGAAGGAGCCTCGGACACGGGCTGCAGCGTCTGGGCTCCGTCACCGCTAGCACAGATGAATCATCTGCCGATTCATCTGCGCTAGTGGGTATAGCATAACGCGATCGCGTTATGCTATACCGTTACCAGCCGGTCAACACTACATGTTGAACGGGCTGGTAAAACGCAATATGAACCCAGCCTTAGGGTTAGGGTTAGCATTAGGGTTAAGGTTAGAATTAGGGTTAGGGCTGGAATTAGGGTTAGGGTTGGAATTAGGGTTAGGCTTGTGGTTAGGTTTATGGTTAGAGTTGGGATTAGGGTTAGGGGTGTGTTGTGGTTAGGGTTATGGTTAGAGTTTGTATTAGGGTTAGGTGTGTGTAGGGGTTAGGGTTGGGGTTAGGGTGTGTTTGGGGTTAGGGTTGGAGTTAGAATTGAGGGATTTTCACTATTTAGGCACATCAGGGGGTCTCCATATGCGACATGGCGCCACCATTGATTCCTGCAAATTTTGCGTTCAAAAAGTCAAACAGTGCTCCCTTTATTCCAAGCCCTGACAATTTTTTTTTTTTACCTAGCGGATTTTGCTGCTGATCCGCAGCTGATTTTGCTGCGGATCCTCGGCGGATATTGCTGCTGATCCGCGGCGGATATTGCTGCTGATCCGCGGAGGATTTTGCTGCTGATCCGCGGGGGATTTTGCTGCTGATCCGCGGAGGATTTTGCTGCTGATCCACGGGGGATTTTGCTGCTGCTCCGCGGAGGATTTTGCTGCTGATCCGCGGGGGATTTTGCTGCTGATCCGCGGAGGATTTTGCTGCTGATCCAAGGGGATTTTGCTGCTGATCCAAGGGGATTTTGCTGCGGATCCGCGGCTGATTTTGCTGCTGATCCGCGGCGGATTTTGCTGCTGATCCGCGGCGGATCTTGCTGCTGATCCGCTGCGGATTTTGCTGCGGATCCGCGGCAGATTTTGCTGCGGATCCGCGGCTGATTTTGCTGCGGATCCGCGGCAGATATTGCTGCTGATCCGCTGCGGATTTTGCTGCTGATCCGCGGCAAATTTTGCTGCTGATCCGTGGCGGATTTTGCTGCTGATCCGCGGCGGATTTTGCTGCGGATCCGCGGCGGATATTGCTGCTGATCCGTTGCGGATATTGCTGCTGATCCGCGGCTGATTTTGCTGCGGATATTGCTGCGGATCCGCGGCGGATTTTGCTGCTTATCCGCGGCGATATTGCTGCTGATCCGCGGCTGATTTTGCTTCGGATCCGCGGCGGATATTGCTGCGGATCCGCGGCGGATTTTGCTGCTGATCCGCGGCGGATTTTGCTGCTGATCCGCTGCAGATTTTGCTGCTGATCCGTGGCGAATTTTGCTGCGGATCCGCGGCGGAGTTTGCTGCGGATCCGAGGCGGATTTTGCTGCTGATCCACGGCGGATTTTGCTGGGGATCCTCGGCGGATTTTGCTGGGGATCCTCGCGACGTGCCGTCATTCAGTGAAGGAGCCTCGGACACGGGCTGCAGCGTCTGGGCTCCGTCACCGCTAGCACAGATGAATCATCTGCTGATTCATCTGCGCTAGTGGGTATAGCATAACGCGATCGCGTTATGCTATACCGTTACCAGCCGGTCAACACTACATGTTGAACGGGCTGGTAAAACGCAATATGAACCCAGCCTTAGGGTTAGGGTTAGCATTAGGGTTAAGGTTAGAATTAGGGTTAGGGCTGGAATTAGGGTTAGGGTTGGAATTAGGGTTAGGCTTGTGGTTAGGTTTATGGTTAGAGTTGGGATTAGGGTTAGGGGTGTGTTGGGGTTAGGGTTATGGTTAGGGTTTGTATTAGGGTTAGGTGTGTGTAGGGGTTAGGGTTGGGGTTAGGGGTGTGTTGGGGTTAGGGTTGGAGTTAGAATTGAGGGATTTTCACTATTTAGGCACATCAGGGGGTCTCCATATGCGACATGGCGCCACCATTGATTCCTGCAAATTTTGCGTTCAAAAAGTCAAACTAGTGCTCCCTTTATTCCAAGCCCTGACGTATGCCAAAACAGTGGTTTATCCCCACATATGGGGTATCAGCGTACTCGGGAAAAATTGCACAAAAACTTTGGGGGTTCTAATTTCTCCTGTTAACATTGGGAAAAAAAATTGGGGACTAAAAAATTATTTTTGTGGAAAAAAAAATGATTTTATATTTTTACGGCTCTGCGTTATAAACTTCTGTAAAGGACTTGGAGATTCAAAGTGCTTATCACACATCTGTAGGAGTTCCTTAGGGGATCTAGTTTCCAAAATGTGGTCACTTGGGAGTTTCTACTGTTTAGGCACATCAGGGACTCTGCAAACGTAACATGACGCCCGAAGACCATTCTATCAAGTGGGCATTTCAAAACGTCACTACTTCCCATCCAAGCCCAGACGTGTGCCCATACAGTAGTTTTCTCCCACATATGGGATATCAGCATACTCAGGACAAATTGGACGACAACTTTTAGGGTCTAATTTCTCATGTTACCCTTGGGAAAATATAAAAATTGGGGACTAAAAGATCCTGATTGTGGAAAAAATATGATTTTTTTATTTTCATGCCCGGGCGTTATAAACTTCTGTGTAGCTCTTGGGGTTCAAAGTGCTCACCACACATCTAGATAACTTCTTGCGGGGTCTAGTTTCCAAAATGGGGTCACTTTGGGGGGTTTCTACTGTTTAGGCACATCATGGGCTCTGCAAATGTAACAAGATGCCCGCAGACCATTCCATCAAGTCGGCATTTCAAAGCGTCACTACTTCCCTTCCGAGCCCTGACGTGTGCCCAAACAGTGGTTCCCCCCCACATATGGGGTACTAGCGTACTCAGGAAAAACTGGACAACAACTTTTGGGGTCCAATTTCTCCTGTAACCATTGTGAAAATAAAAAATAGTGGGCTAAAAAATCATTTTTTGAGAAAAAAAAATGATTTTTTATTTTCACGGCTCTGCGTTATAAACTTCTGTGAAGCACCTGGGGGTTCAAAGTGCTCACTATGCATCTAGATAAGTTACTTAGGGCGTCTAGTTTCCAAAATGGGGTCACTTGTGGGGGAGCTCCAATGTTTAGGCACACAGGAACTCTCCAAATGCAACATGGCAACCGCTAAATATTCCAGCATATTTTCCATTCAAAAAGTCAAATGGCGCTCCTTCCCTTCTGAGCCCTGCCGTGTGCCCAAACAGTGGTTTATGACCACATATGAGGTATCTGTGTACTCAGGAGAAATTGCCCAACAAATTTTAGGATCCAATTTATCCTGTTGCCCATGTGAAAATGAAAAAAACTGAGGCTAAAAGAAAATTTTTGTGAAAAAAAAGTCTTTTATTTAAGGATCAATTTGTGAAGCACCTGGGGGTTCAAAGTGCTCACTATGCATCTAGATAAGTTCCTTAGGGGGTCTAGTTTACAAAATGGGGTCACTTGTGGGGGAACTCCAATGTTTAGGCACACAGGAACTCTCCAAATGCAACATGGCAACCGCTAAATATTCCAGCATATTTTCCATTCAAAAAGTCAAATGGCGCTCCTTCCCTTCTGAGCCCTGCCGTGCGCCCATACAGTGGTTTATGACCACATATGAGGTATCTGTGTACTCAGGAGAAATTGCCCAACAAATTTTAGGATCCAATTTATACTGTTGCCCATGTGAAAATGAAAAAAACTGAGGCTAAAAGAAATTTTTTGTGAAAAAAAAGTACTTTCTTTTTTTTAAGGATCAATTTGTGAAGCACCTGGGGTTCAAAGTGCTCACTATGCATCTAGATAAGTTCCTTAGGGGGTCTAGCTTCCAAAATGTGGTCACTTGTGGGGAGCTCCAATGTTTAGGCACACAGGGACTCTCCAAATGCGACATGGCAACCGCTAAATATTCCAGCATATTTTCCATTCAAAAAGTCAAATGGTGCTCCCTTCCCTTCTGAGCCCTGCCGTGCGCCCATACAGTGGTTTATGACCACATATGAGGTATCTGTGTACTCAGGAGAAATTGCTCAACAAATTTTAGGATCCATTTTATCCTGTTGCCCATGTAAAAATGAAAAAATTGATGCTAAAAGAAAATTTTTGTTGGAAAAATTAAAATGTCCATTTTTTCCTTCCACGTTTCTTTAGTTCCTGTGAAGCACCTGAAGGGTTAATAATCTTCTTGAATGTAGTTTTGAGTAGCTTGAGGGGTGCAGTTTTTATAAAGGTGTCACTTTTGGGTATTTTCTGCCATATAGATCCCTCAAAGTGACTTCAAATGTGAGGTGGTCCCTAAAAAAAATGGTTTTGTAAATTTTGCTGTAAAAATGAGAAATCGCTGGTCAACTTTTAACCCTTATAACTTCCTAACAAACAAAAATGTTGTTCCCAAAATTGTGCTGATGTAAAGTAGACATGTGGGAAATGTTATTTATTAACTATTTTGTGCCACATAACTCTCTGGTTTAACAGAATAAAAATTAAAAATTTAAAAATTACAAAATTTTCAAAATTTTCGCCAAATTTCCATTTTTTTCACAAATAAACGCAAAAATTATCGACCTAAATTTACCACTAACATGAAGCCCAATATGTCACGAAAAAACAATCTCAGAATCGCTAGGATCCGTTGAAGCGTTCCTGAGTTATTACCTCATAAAGGGACACTGGTCAGAATTGCAAAAAATGGCAAGGTCTTTAAGGTCAAAATAGGCTGGGTCATGAAGGGGTTAAAACCATCATTAATAGACACATAACAAAAAGACCAGAGGATACCAGGAAAAGTACATAATTATCAAAATATCGCAATGTATTACTTATTTTTGGGGCCAAAAAATCTTGGATAACCCTAATGGGCCCTAATGAATCCTTCCTGACCGTGGAGGTTGGCACCCTAGTTGTTGACGACATGGCGCCCCCGCTCAACATCGGTGCCCCTAATAAACCCTGTATCACCCTAAGTCCAAAAAACGGGATACACAGAAAAAACACACACATACATATAACAACCTCCGCGGTCAGGAAGGGTATCATTAGGGCCCATTAGGGTTATCCTAGATTTTTTGGCCCCAAAAATAAGTAATACATTGCGATATTTTGATCATTATGTACTTTTCCTGGTATCCCCTGGTCTTTTTGTTATGTGTCTATTAATGATGGTTTTAATCAATGAATTAAAAGGTATTTTTTAGGGATTTTGTGTTTTTTTCTCTCTGGTGCTTGACATGAAATTCCCCTCTGCTCCTGAGTCCACACAAAGCTTGACTGTAAGTGTGGAAGAGTCTACAGTGACTGTCCCTTTAAATGTCATCTTGGAGGAAAATGCCGCTGTCTCTAGTGAACCTCCTCCCAGGGCCGCTAGACGTGATCGCTTCCCCGATCGCTGTGGACATTTGCTGGCATAGTGTCCTGTCTGCTGACAAAGGTTACAGACCACAGATACTCGGACGACTCGAGACTTAGGTCCTGCACGAGGAACCTCTGTGGCCTTTTCGGGTTCGGACGCCAGATCGGGGGATTCTAGAGGTTTGGCAAAGGTGGGAGCCAACCGAATCCTCTGCCTACACTGGGCCCGCTCCAACTTTCGCTCGTGAAAACGGTGGTCGATGTGGGTAGATATGGAGATAAGCTTCTCCAGTGTGGCGGGAATCTCCCTGGTAGCCAAAGCGTCTTTAACATGGTCAGCCAGTCCTCGCCAGTAGACTGGAATGAGAACTTTATCCAACCAGTCTAGCTCTGAGGTCAGAGTCCGAAACTGGACGGAAAAATTGAATGACCAAAGACAAACCCTGTGCCAATGCCAGCAGTTGTAGCGCCGTATCGTGGGTGACCTGAGGTCCTAAAAAGACCTTTTTAAGAGCCTCCAGGAAACGAGGAGCATTCCGCACCACAGCGGCGTTGCCCACTCCAACGCTCTGCCCGAAAGTAGAGACATTACAAAACCCACTTGTGCCCGATCCGTGCAGCCAGAAGCTCGAGCTGTATAGAGCACTGACTCACGAATCCCCGACATTGCTTGCTGTCACCGGCAAACTTGTCAGGAAGGTGGGATAATGTAGGGGCAGAGATGGCAGAGGACAAACTGGCTGCAGCCATGCTAGCAGCCTGAACAGCGACTGCGGTAACATCCACAGCTGAGGTTGTGCGCTCAAGAGCCGTCAACCTACCCTTCAGCTGCTGGATGTACTGCGGTAGACGCTGGTCATCCGCCATTTTACTAGCCAGACCCTGGCGCTAATATTATGTTAGGGTCTGCGGAACGCACCAAATATATGAGTAGAGAGGTGCGTTCGCAACCCGGGGTCCACCGTGCAGGCTGAGGCTGCTGCTAGTAAAATGGCACAAGAAGCGAACTCTGTTATCCCGCAGAGTCGCCAAAATAAATGCTGTAGCGCGCTGTGGCAATATGTGTGAACTCTGTTATTCCACAGAGCCGCTAGAAGGAGTGTAGCAGCACTATAAGGCGATGTGTGCGAACTCACTTAACACCAGTGAGTTGCAAAATAAACACGCTAGGGCGCTGTCTATCGTTGAAAGCGAACCCTCTTGCGTCACAGAGCCGCTGAGACAAACTTCTGTTTCCTGTCAGGCACCCATGTACACAGTTGACTGCTAAACGAACATAGAACGTGATCATGCGCTAATGTCCTCGCGGGAGTCACCCGCAATCTATGGTGTCTGAATGCCAGGCCCTGAATACGGCAATCAAACTCCTCAACAGTTATGCCGGTAATCTAGGGCATCTAGGACACCGACCCTGACCAGCTAGCATACCAAGCTCCTCACCGATTAAGTTGGTATTGTATTTCAGCCACCCTAACCACACACACGCATGACCACACTGGCGCAAAGCATATAACGATTGATATTAGCGCATGGCGGCCCAGCCATGCCACCCTTTTATAGTAACAGCTACAGGACCTGCCAGAAACAAGGACCAATGAGAAACTGTTCCAAAACACATGTAGTTTCAGGACCTTCCTGGCGGACCAATAGGAGCTGCTGCAGTACCTGAACATGTGACCCCTGATCTCCAATGAGAGATCTTACCCATGGCATGTTTAGAAGGGGAAACGCAGGACTTCGTCCCAAAGACGTCTGCTCCAGCATTGTCTATAATAGCAGATCCAGGAGAGGCAGCAGCAAGTCTCTGCACAGTACTGGAATAGGCAAGACGCTGGGACCGATGTCTCTGCTGAGCAGGCTCCACTGTGGCCGGAGACGAATGGGGGACCACAGTGGGACTGGTTCGAGACTCCCCTTGTGCAGCAGCGGGAACTTGAACCCTAACAGTCAATAACTTATAAAAAACACTTCAACAAAATTTAAATGGAGGACAAAAATAGCATTAGTTTGAGCCCATTTATATGTGATCCGTGTGATGGACAAACCACTGTTTTAAATAGATGGCCTGTAGGTAATTATTTTTAACAGCAAACTGCTGTCTCTGTCAATAACTGATCCGTGTGACAGGCAAAACACTGTTTTAAATAGATGGCCTGTAGGTAATTATTTTTAAAAGTAAACTGGTGTCTGTCAACAACTTTGCAAACACACTGCAAAAAAATTTAAATGGAGGCCAGAAATAGCAGAATTTTGAGCCCACTTAGATTTGATCCGTGTGATGGACAAACCACTGTTTTAAATAGTTGGCCTGTTTTTAACAGCCAATTGGTGTCTGTCAATAACTTTGATAGCACACTGCAGCAAAATTTAAATGGAGGCCAGAAATGGCAAAATTTTGAGATCACTTATATATGGTTTATTTGATGGACAAACCACTGTTTTAAACAGATAGACTGTAGGTAACTATTTTTAATAGAAAACTGGTTTCTGTCAATAACTTAGATAACACACGTCAACAAAATTTAAATGGAGGCCAGTAATAGCAGAATTTTGAGCCCACTTATATGTGATTCGTGTGATGGACATACCACTGTTTTAAATAGCTAGCCTGTAGTTAACTATTTTAACAGCAAACTGCTGTTTGTCAATAACTTCGCTAACACACTGCAACAGAATTTAAATGGAGGCCAGAAATGGCAGAATTTTGAGGCCACTTATATGTGATCCGTGTGACAGACAAACCACTGTTTCAAATAGGTGGATTTTTAGCACTGTAATATGGAAAGGATCTGGCTGTATTCTGCAGTGCCAACAAGCAAATGGAGCAGAAAAACGGTGGTTTCCGGATTGATTTTTAAGCAAATAATCAGGATTAATATTTAAAAAAAAAATTATTCCTGGCCCCTGATATCTGGGGCTATGTCTAGAAATATCTGTAAAACCAGCAGCAGTAGACAGAACTGGAATGGACCCGATTGCTATTTGCACTGCAGTCTGACTCATTCATTGCCTGCCTGCCTAGAACTGATATCTATGCAGCTAGATTAGTCTTCAGAAGGACTATTAGTTGAGATGGGTATGGGTATAATACAGTCATGGCCAAAAGTTTTGAGAATGACACAAATATTAATTTTTACAAAGTCTACTGCTTCACTTTTTCTAATGGCAATTTGCACATACTCCAGAATGTTATAAAGAGTGATCAGCTTAACAGCAATTACTTGCAAAGTCAATATTTGGCTAGAAAATTAACTTTATCCCCCAAAACACATTTCAACATCATTGCAGCCCTGCCTTAAAAGGACCAGCTAACCTCTTTTCAGTGATTGCTCCATTAACACAGGTGTGGGTGTTGATGAGGACATGGCTGGAGATCAATCTGTCATGATTAAGTAAGAATGACACCACTGGACACTTTAAAAGGAGGCTGGTGCTTGGCATCATTGTTTCTCTTCTGTTAACCTTGGTTATCTCTAAAGAAACACGTGCAGTCATCATTGCAATGCACAAAAATGGCCTAACAGGGAAGAGTATCGCAGCTAGAAAGATTGAACCTCAGTCAACAATCTATCGCATCATCAAGAACTTCAAGGAGAGAGGTTCCATTGTTGACAAAAAGGCTTCAGGGTGCCCAAGAAAGACCAGAAAGCACCAGGACCGTCTCTTAAAAGTGTTTCAGCTGCGGGATCGGGCTACCAGTAGTGCAGAGCTTGCTCAGGAATGGCAGCAGGCAGGTGTGAGTGCATCTGCACGCACTGTGAGGCGGAGACTCTTGGAGCAAGGCCTGGTCTCAAGGAGGGCAGCAAAGAAGCCACTTCTCTCCAGAAAAAACATCTTGGACAGACTGATATTCTGCAAAAGGTACAGGCAGTGGACTGCTGAAGACTGGGGTAAAGTTATTTTCTCTGATGAATCCCCTTTTCGATTGTTTGGGACATCAGGAAAACGCCTCATTTGGAGAAGACAAGGTGAGCGCTACCACCAGTCTTGTCTCATGCCAACTGTTAAGCATCCTGAAACCATTTATGTGTGGGGTTGCTTCTCAGCCAAGGGAATCGGCTCTCTCACATTCTTGCCTAAAAACACAGCCATGAATAAAGAATGGTACCAGAATGTCCTCCAAGAGCAATTTCTCCCAACCCTCCAAGAGCAGTTTGTCGATCAACAATGTCTTTTCCAGCATGATGGAGCACCTTGCCATAAAGCAAAGGTGATAACTAAATGGGTCAGGGAACAAAACATAAAGATTTTGGGTCCATGGCCTGGAAACTCCCCAGATCTTAATCCCATTGAGAACTTGTGTCAATCATCAAGAGACGGGTGGACAAACAAAAACCTAAAAATTCTGACAAAATGAAAGCATTGATTGTGCAAGAATGGACTGCTATCAGTCAGGATTTGGTCCAGAAGTTGATTGAGAGCATGCCAGGGAGAATTGCAGAGGTCCTGAAGAAGAAGGGTCAACACTTCAAATATTGACTTGCTGCATTAACTCATTCTAACTGTCAATATAAGCTTTTGTTACTCATATGTTTACAATTGTTATATTTCTGTCTGTGATAAAAACATCTGTCAAACACACATAAAAACCAGAGGGCAGCAGATCATGTGAAAATATATTTGTGTCATTCTCAAAACTTTTGGCCATGACTGTATATGGTATAATTACCTACACTAAGTAAGTACCAAACAAATCTCTCCCTAGATCAGCAGCAACTCTCCTACACTGCCTGATTCCGCAGCAGACTGTGACGAGCATGGCGGTGCCACGTCTGATATAGACCTGATTACGCTGTGCGGCCAGACAATCACTGTACTGCCACAACCAATATGGATTCGGCATTACAGTGTGTGGCAGACAATGCCTGCATGTTCATTGGCTCTCTAAAGAGCACCAAACATGCAGGGCGGGGACACGAGCTCCTGCTGTGCAACCCCAGAAATATTTGTTGAGCTCCGAGCATCTCGAGCAGTGAGATGATTGAGCGAGTTCTGAGTAGCGGCGGGCATGCTTGCTCATCATTAGTATTGTCCTCAAAGAAACATTATCCTAAAGCCCATGCATAAAAAACCTAACTGAGAATTGCTGAGGAACATACAGAAAATTATGAAATCTACAGAGAATCTATACCAGTGATGGCGAACCTTTTAGAGACCGAGTGCCCAAACTTCTTCAAAACCCAATTATTTTTTGCAAAGTGACTTGATTACTGAGGTTTTAGATTAGAAAGACAAATCGTACATTAGTGCGCTATAGAGTCCATATCAAAGAGCTTGTAAGAGCTGCACTCCAAGCCTAAGATACTAGCTACCAATTGCAGTGAAGGTCCATTCTTGAGAATGTAGTGGATTTTTCATTAAAATTAAAATTGCAAAGTTGTTTGTTTTTACAACCTCTTTGCAATTGTAACCCTTTATCATGATGAGAACAAACCTTTTAAGGCAGGGATATCAAACTCAAATAAACAGAAGGCCAAAATTGAAAGCATTCAGAAAGTTGCAGGCCAACCTTGATATTTGTTAAAAAAATGTCTACAATTGATTAAGTTTTTCGCTATCAAATAAATAAATTAACTTTTCTTATAATAGTGGAATAATATAATATGTTATGTTACAGCAGTAAAAAGCATATGGCACAGTGGCCTAATTTAAATTTGTAATAACAAAGGATAAAAAAAACTTGAATAAAACAGATAATAAAGTATCATTCAAACAAAAGTGCTACCAAACACAGTATGATACCCACACAGTGAACTCCTCGACACACACAGTATGATCACCCTACTGTACCCCACTCCCTCAGTTCCCCCAACAAAGAATGGTGACCTCATCACAGTATGATTCTCCAACTGTTATCCCCACGCAGCCCTCCATACAGTATAATGGGCACATAAAGTCCTCCATTTAGTACAATGACTCCACGTACTGTAGGTCTCCATAAAGTATAATGGCTCCACATAGTCCTCCATACAGTGTAATGGCCCCAACGTAGTCCTGCATAAAGTGTAAAGGGTCCCACATAGTGTTCCATTCAGTATGACCCCACACTATGCTCCATATTGTATGATGGCCTCACAGTGCTCCATACTATACCATGGCCCCAAACAGTGCTTCATACTGTATAATGGCCCCACACAATGCTCCATACAGTAAAATGTCCTCACATAATGCTCCACACTGTATAATGGCCTCACACAATGCTCCATACTGTATAATGGCCCCACATAATGCTCCATACTATATAATGGCCCCACATAGTGTTTCATACTGTATAATGTGCCCACATAGTGCTTCATACAGTATAATGGCCTCAAATTAAAAAAAATGAGTACAGTATATACTCGTGTATAAGTCGACCCGTGTTATGATTTGGCAGCTGAGGAGAGCAGGCAAAAAAGGAAACACACCAGAGCAGTCGGAAACTATGAGATTGCAGTACCTTGACCAACCACCACAACCAGAGGCATCCGCGGAGCATTCCTACGTTGGTCCTAGACGCCTCGTCACAGCCTGAGAAACTAACTACACCCAAAGATAGAAAGAGGAAAGCTATCTGCCCCGGAGCAGATCCCCAAAGAACATAGAAAGCCCCCAAACATGTAATGGCGGTTAGACAAGAAGAAATACTGACACAGACAGAAAATAGTATGAGCAAACGTTGGGGCCCAAACTTACCAAATAGAAAAGAATAGGAAGGGCACTTACTGCAGTCCCAAAAAACCCTGAAAAGCACCAACACCACCAATCTCAAAAACACCTGAGACCACACGACCTCTACCACCTAAACTAGCTCTCTGGTGCAACCAAAAACAAAACAGCAGCCACTGAAAAAACTGGAAAAAGCAAATGTACAAACATCAGTGGCTGAACTGAACTGAGAGGCAAAAAGCCCCCAGAGGAGACCCTGAAGGCCCCCACAGAAGTGAGGACAAAATGCAAAAATCAAGCACAAAAACAAAAGAAGAAAATGTCTTATCTGTTAGCAGGAGATTCAGACACGACACAGCAGGCTACCAAGGAAACAGGAATCAAGGATTGAGACCAGAACAATTGATCACCGGCAACCCTGATGGAAGGTGACTCCCTTATATAAAAACAGTCAGTAACACCGGACTCCCAATCCTCACAATCTTCACTGGACAGTCCAGTACCGTTTGTAACCACCAGAGGGAGCTTCTGCTCAGAACTATTTCCAGCCTATTCACAACAGTACCCCCCCTTGAGGAGGGTCACTGAACCCTCATTTGAGCAACCAGGTCGGTCAGGATGAGTTCTATGATACGCACGGATGAGTCTCCTAGCATGGATGTCCGAAGCAAACACCCAAGAATTGTCTTCCTGACCATAACCTCTCCATTTAACCAAATACTGGAGTTTCCATCTAGAAAAACGAGAATTCAATATTTTCTCAACCACATACTCCAGATTGCCCTCAACCAAAACAGGGTCAGGAGGCACAGTAGTAGGAACCACTGGCTCAACAAACCTCTTCAACAAGAACTTGTGGAACACGTTATGGATCTTAAATGTCCCTGGAAGAAGCAAACGAAAAGAAACAGGGTTAAGAATCTCCATGATATTATAAGGTCCAATGAACCTAGGCTTAAATTTAGGAGATGCCACTCTCATAGGAATATTTCTTGAGGACAACCAGACCAAGTCCCCCACTTTAAACCGAGGACCATCAGTCCTATGCCGGTTAGCAAACCGCTGGGCCCTCTCCTGAGAGAGGGACAACCTCTCCACTACCTGGTCCCAAATCTGTTGCATACGCTCCACAACAGAGTCAACACCCGGGCAGACAGAAGCCTCCGTCTGTCCAGAAGAAAATCGAGGGTGAAACCCAGAATTACAGAAAAATGGAGACATCAAAGTTGCAGAGCTAGCCCTATTATTTAGAGCAAACTCAGCCAAAGGCAAAAAAGAGACCCAGTCATCCTGATCAGCAGACACAAAGCATCTTAGATAAGTCTCCAATGTCTGTTTGTTCTCTCAGTTTGACCATTGGACTGAGGATGAAACGCCGAGGAGAAAGACATTGAACACCAATTTTAGAACAAAAGGTCCTCCAAAATCTGGAAACAAACTGGACTCCTCTGTCAGACACAATGTTCTCAGGAATGCCGTGTAAACGAACCACGTGCTGAAGGAACAAAGGCACCAATTCAGAGGAGGAAGGCAACTTAGGTAATGGCACAAGATGTATCATCTTGGAAAACCTATCGCAAATCACCCAGATGACGGTCATTCTCTGAGAAACAGGGAGGTCCATGGTCTCTTGGGCACCGGTAATGGCATCAACAAACCACTAGAAAGAGAGCATGGCTTGGAGCGAGAGCAAGTCCCGCAGGACTGCACAAACTCCCTGACATCACGAGACAAGGTAGGCCACCAAAAGGACCGACCAACCAAGTCCCTGGTACCAAAAATTCCGGGATGACCGGCCAACGCGGAACAATGAATCTCAGACATTACACTCTTTTTCCACTGGTCCGGGACAAACAATTTCCCAACAGGGCAGCGCTCGGGCTTATCTTCCTGGCACCCCTCCAGAGCCAGTCTCAAATTGGGCGAGATGGCGGAAAGAACTACACCCTCTTTCAAAATAACAGAAGGATCAGATAACTCAGGAGAGTCCGCCAGGAAACTCCTCGAGAGGGCATCCGCCTTAACATTTTTAGTGCCAGGAAGAAATGAAACCACAAAATTAAAACGTGTGAAAAACAAGGCCCACCTGGCCTGTCTAGGATTAAGTCGCTTGGCAGATTCCAGATAAACTAGATTCTTATGGTCAGTAAGGACCACCACCTGATGTTTGGCTCCCTCCAGCCAATGTCTCCACTCTTCAAAAGCCCACTTCATGGCTAATAACTCCCGATTACCCACGTCATAATTATGTTCAGTGGGAGAAAATTTTAGAGAGAAAAAGGCACAAGGGTTACTTTTAGAGGTCTCTGGATCTCTTTGGGACAAAACGGCACCTGCCCAAATTTCAGAGGCATCAACCTCCACCTGAAATGGTAGAGAAACATCAGGCTGCCGTAGAACAGGAGCAGAAGTGAATCTCTGCTTAAGTTCCTGAAATGCAGAGACTGCCTCAGGAGGCCAATTCACCACATCAGAACCCTTCTTGGTCAAATCAGTTAATGGTTTAACAATAACAGAAATTACCAATAAATTTACTATAAAAATTGGCAAAACCCAAGAATCTTTGAAGAGCCTTTAAAGAAGTAGGTTGGACCCAATCACAGATAGCCTGAACTTTGACCGGGTCCATTTCAATAACAGATGGGACAAAATGAAACCCAGAAATGAGATCCTCTGAACGCCAAAAAGACACTTTGATCCCTTCACATACAGAGCATTCTCTCTCAAATCTGGAACACAGTCCGAACATGTTTTACATGAGAGTCCCAGTCATTGGAAAAAATCAAGATATCATCCCAATAAAAAATCAGAAATTTATCCACAAAATCCTGAAAATGTCATTCATGAAGGACTGGAAGACAGAAGGAGCATTAGTGAGCCCAAAGGGCATTACTGTTGTGAATGGACTTGAAATGAGTTCTGAGCAGAGGCTCCCTCTGGTGGTTACAAGCGGTACTGGACTGTCCAGTGAAGATTGTGAGGAGTGGGAATCAGATGTTACTGACTGGTCTTATATAAGGGAGTCGCCTTCCCATCAGGGTTGCCGGTGATCAATTGTTCTGGTCTCAATCCTTGAGTCTTGTTCCTTTGTAGCCTGCTGTGTCGTGTCTGCATCTCCTGCTAACAGATAAGACATTTTCTTCTTTTTGTTTTTGTGCTTGATTTTTGCATTTTGTCCTGCACTTCTGTGGGGGCCTTCAGGGTCCCCTCCGGGGGCTTTGCCCTCTCAGTTTAGTTCAGCCACTGATGTTTGTACTTTTGCTTTTCCAGTTTTTTCAGTGGCTGCTGTTTTGATTTTGTTACACCAGAGAACTAATTTAGGTGGTAGAGGTCGTGTGATCTCAGGTGATTTTGAAATTAGTAGAGTTGGTGCTTTTCAGAGTTTTTTGGGATTGCAGTAAGTGCCCTTCTTATCCTTTTCTATTTAGGTAGTTTGGGCCCCAACGTTTGCTCATACTATTTTCTGTCTGTGTCAGTATTTCATCTTGTCTAACCGCCATTACATGTTTGGGGGCTTTCTATGTTCTTTGGGGATCTGCTCCGGGGCAGATAGCTTTCCTCTTTCTATCTTTAGGTGTAGTTAGTTTCTCAGGCTGTGACGAGGCGTCTATGACCAACGTAGGAACGCTCCACGGCTGCCTCTAGTTGTGGTCGTTAGTCAGGGTACTGCAATCCATAGATTCCAACCTTCTCTGGTGTATTGCCGTTTTTGCCTGCTCTCCTCAGCTACCAAAACATAACAGTATCACCGGCCAAACTGAAAATTGTATGGTACTCACAGAAGGGAAAAAAGTTGTTAGAGTTGTCAGAGATTTTTTTTTTTCTGTTCCTTGCATTTTTTTCCTCTTTTTCTCTGGGTGCTGAGGAGGATTTTTTTTTCTCTCAATGGAGCTTGCACAGCTGTCTGGCCGTGTGGATCAGCTTGCCATTGAGGTTCGGAGTATTGCTGCCTATCTTGCTAGGTTGCCTGTTGTGGAACCTAGGATTCCCATGCCAGATTTGTTTTTAGGGGATCGAGCTAAGTTTCAGAATTTCAAAAATAATTGTAAATTGTTTTTTGCCTTAAAATCTAAGTCCTCAGGGAACGCAGCGCAGCAGGTTCAAATTGTCATCTCTCTCGTGCGCGGCGATCCTCAGGATTGGGCTTTTTCCCTGACACCTGGGGATCCTGTTTTGAGTGATGTTGATGCATTTTTTCAGGCTTTGGGGTTATTGTACGATGAGCCTAATGTCACTGATCAAGCTGAAAAAGCCTTGTTGGCATTAAATCAGGGTCTTGATGACGCTGAGTTATACTGTCAGAGATTCCGTAGGTGGGCAGTCCTGACCAAGTGGAATGACGACGCTTTGGCGGCCCTTTTTCGGAAGGGTCTGTCAGATAATGTAAAGGATGTTATGGTGGGATTCTCTGTCCCCTCTGGTCCCAATGATTCTATGTCATTAGCGATTCAAATTGACAGACGTTTGCGTGAGCGGAAAAGTATGCGTGGAATGGTGTTGCCTTGTGAACCTGCTTCTGAACCCATGCAGTGTGATAGAGTGGTGTCTGGGGCACAGCGTCATGAGTTTCGAAAGCGCAATGGGTTATGTTTCTACTGTGGTGATGCCTCTCATGCTATTTCAGTCTGCCCTAAGCGGGGAAGACGTTTTGCACGCTCAGTTGTCTTGGGTAGTGTTCAGACTAAGTTTTTATTAACTGTCACTCTGATATGCTCTCTGTCCTCATTTTCTGCTCAGGCTTTCGTTGATTCTGGAGCAGCTATTAACCTGATGGATTATGATTTTGCTAAACGTTGTGGGTTTCCCTTGATACCCCTACAGAAGTCTATTCCCCTACTGGGGATCGATTCTACCCCTTTGGTTGAGAATAAACCTCAGTTCTCTACTCAGGTGATAATGAGGGTTGAACCTGATCATCAGGAGTGCTGTAAATTTTTGGTTCTGTATAATCTGCATGATATTATCGTACTGGGCTTCCCTTGGTTGCAGTCTCATAATCCTGTTTTGGATTGGAAATCTGTGTCTGTAACCAGTTGGGGCTGCCAATGTGTTAATACCAACACTCCTGTTTTTTCTGCCTCCCCCCAGGCTCAGGATGTTCCTGACTTTTTGATTGATTGTTCTGATGTGTTTAGCGAAAGTAAATCTGCATCCTTGCCTCCCCATAGGAACTATGACTGCGCTATTGAATTAGTGCCTGGTAGTAAATTCCCTAAAGGTCGCCTTTTTAACTTGTCTGTACCTGAACATGACGCTATGCGGTCTTATATCAAGGAATCATTGGAGAAGGGTCATATCAGACCATCCTCTTCACCCTTAGGTGCCGTTTTTTTCTTTGTGGCCAAAAAGGATGGTTCATTAAGGCCGTGTATTGATTATCGTCTCTTGAACAATATTACTGTAAAATATCAATACCCGTTACCTTTGATTTCTGACCTGTTTTCCAGGGTGAAAAACGCTACTTGGTTTACCAAGCTTGACCTCAGGGGGGCATATAACCTTATTCGCATTAAGCACGGGGATGAATGGAAGAAGGCATTCAATACACCTGAGGGGCATTTTGAGTACCATGTGATGCCCTTTGGGCTCATTAATGCTCCTTCTGTCTTCCAGTCCTTCATGAATGACATTTTCAGGGATTTTGTGGATAAATTTCTGATTGTTTATTTGGATGATATCTTGATTTTTTCTAATGACTGGGACTCTCATGTGAAACATGTTCGAACTGTATTCCAGATTTTGAGAGAGAATGCTCTGTATGTGAAGGGATCAAAGTGTCTTTTGGCGTACAGAGGATCTCATTTCTGGGATTCATTTTGTCCCCATCTGTTATTGAAATGGACCCGGTCAAGGTTCAGGCCATCTGTGATTGGGTCCAACCTACTTCATTAAAGGCTCTTCAAAGATTTTGGGTTTTGCCAATTTTTATCGTAAATTTATTGGTAATTTCTCGGTTATTGTTAAACCATTGACTGATTTGACCAGAAAGGGTTCTGATGTGGTGAATTGGCCTCCTGAGGCAGTCTCTGCATTTCAGGAACTTAAGCAGAGATTCACTTCTGCTCCTGTTCTATGGCAGCCTGATGTTTCTCTGCCATTTCAGGTGGAGGTTGATGCCTCTGAAATTTGGACAGGTGCCGTTTTGTCCCAAAAAGATCCAGAGACCTCTAAAAGTAACCCTTGTGCCTTTTTCTCTCGAAAATTTTCTCCTACTGAACGTAATTATGACGTGGGTAATCGGGAGTTACTGGCCGTGAAGTGGGCTTTTGAAGAGTGGAGACATTGGCTGGAGGGAGCCAAACATCAGGTGGTGGTCCTTACGGACCATAAGAATCTGGTTTATCTGGAATCTCCCAAGCGACTCAATCCTAGACAGGCCAGGTGGGCCTTGTTTTTCACACGTTTTAATTTTGTGGTTTCCTTTCTTCCTGGCACTAAGAATGTTAAGGCGGATGCCCTCTCGAGGAGTTTCCTTGCGGACTCTCCTGAGTTATCTGATCCTTCTGTTATTTTGAAAGAGGGTGTAGTTCTTTCCGCCATCTCACCCAATTTGAGACTTGCTCTGGAGGGGTGTCAGGAGGATAGGCCCGAGCGCTGCCCTGTTGGAAAATTGTTTGTCCTGGACCAGTGGAAAAAGAGTGTGATGTCTGAGATTCATTGTTCCGCGTTGGCTGGGCATCCCGGAATTTTTGGTACCAGAGACTTGGTTAGTCGGTCCTTTTGGTGGCCTACCTTGTCTCGTGATGTCAGGGAATTTGTGCAGTCCTGCGGGACTTGCTCTCGCTCCAAGCCTTGCTCTCGCTCTAGTGGTTTGTTGATGCCATTGCCTGTGCCCAAGAGACCATGGACCCATATCTCTATGGATTTCATTTCCGACCTCCCTGTTTCTCAGAGAATGACCGTCATCTGGGTGATTTGTGATAGGTTTTCCAAGATGATACATCTTGTGCCATTACCTAAGTTGCCTTCCTCCTCTGAATTGGTGCCTTTGTTCCTTCAGCACGTGGTTCGTTTACACGGCATTCCTGAGAACATTGTGTCTGACAGAGGAGTCCAGTTTGTTTCCAGATTTTGGAGGACCTTTTGTTCTAAACTTGGTGTTCAATTGTCTTTCTCCTCGGCGTTTCATCCTCATACCAATGGTCAAACTGAGAGAACAAACCAGACATTGGAGACTTATCTAAGATGCTTTGTGTCTATTGATCAGGATTACTGGGTCTCTTTTTGCCTTTGGCTGAGTTTGCTCTTAATAATAGGGCTAGCTCTGCCACTTTGATGTCTGCATTTTTCTGTAATTCTGGGTTTCACCCTCGATTTTCTTCAGGACAGACGGAGGCTTCTGTCTGTCCAGGTGTTGACTCTGTTGTGGAGCGTATGCAACAGATTTGGGACCAGGTAGTGGAGAGGTTGTCCCTCTCTCAGGAGAGGGCCCAGCGGTTTGCTAACCGGCATAGGACTGATGGTCCTCGGTTTAAAGTGGGTGACTTGGTCTGGTTGTCCTCAAGAAATATTCCTATGAGAGTGGCATCTCCTAAATTTAAGCCTAGGTTCATTGGACCTTATAAGATCATGGAGATTCTTAATCCTGTTTCTTTTCGTTTGCTTCTTCCAGGGACATTTAAGATCCATAACGTGTTCCACAAGTCCTTGTTGAAGAGGTTTGTTGAGCCAGTGGTTCCTACTGCTTTGCCTCCTGACCCTGTTCTGGTTGAGGGCAATATGGAGTTTGTGGTTAGAAAATATTGAATTCTCGTTTTTCTAGACGGAAACTCCAGTATTTGGTTAAGTGGAGAGATTATGGTCAGGAAGACAATTCTTGGGTGTTTGCTTCGGACATCCATGCTAGGAGACTCATCCGTGCGTATCATAGAACTCATCCTGACCGACCTGGTTGCTCAAGTGAGGGTTCGGTGACCCCTCCTCAAGGGGGGGTACTGTTGTGAATGGACTTGAAATGAGTTCTGAGCAGAGGCTCCCTCTGGTGGTTACAAGCGGTACTGGACTGTCCATTGAAGATTGGAGGAGTGGGAATCAGGTGTTACTGACTGGTCTTATATAAGGGAGTCGCCTTCCCATCAGGGTTGCCGGTGATCAATTGTTCTGGTCTCAATCCTTGAGTCCTGTTTCCTTTGTAGCCTGCTGTGTCGTGTCTGCATCTCCTGCTAACAGATAAGACATTTTCTTCTTTTTGTTTTTGTGCTTGATTTTTGCATTTTGTCCTGCACTTCTGTGGGGGCCTTCAGGGTCCCCTCCGGGGGCTTTTGCCCTCTCAGTTTAGTTCAGCCACTGATGTTTGTACTTTTGCTTTTTCCAGTTTTTTCAGTGGCTGCTGTTTTGATTTTGTTACACCAGAGAACTAATTTAGGTGGTAGAGGTCGTGTGATCTCAGGTGATTTTGAAATTAGTAGAGTTGGTGCTTTTCAGGGTTTTTTGGGATTGCAGTAAGTGCCCTTCCTATTCTTTTCTATTTAGGTAGTTTGGGTCCCAACGTTTGCTCATACTATTTTCTGTCTGTGTCAGTATTTCATCTTGTCTAACCGCCATTACATATTTGGGGCTTTCTATGTTCTTTGGGGATCTGCTCCGGGGCAGATAGCTTTCCTCTTTCTATCTTTAGGTGTAGTTAGTTTCTCAGGCTGTGACGAGGCGTCTAGGACCAACGTAGGAACGCTCCACGGCTGCTTCTAGTTGTGGTGGTTAGTCAGGGTACTGCAATCTCATAGATTCCAACTTCTCTGGTGTATTGCCTTTTTTACCTGCACTCCTCAGCTACCGAAACATAACACATCACAAGGTACTCAAAATGCCCTTCAGGGGTATTAAATGCTGTCTTCCATTCATCCCCGTGCTTAATGCGAATAAGGTTATATGCCCCCCTGAGGTCAAGCTTGGTAAACCAAGTAGCGTTTTTCACCCTGGAAAACAGATCAGAGATCAAGGGTAACGGATATTGATATTTCACAGTAATATTTTCAAGAGATGATAATCAATACACGGCCTTAATGAACCATCCTTTTTGGCCACAAAGAAAAAACCGGCACCTAAGGGTGAAGAGGATGGTCTGATATGACCCTTCTCCAATGACTCCTTGATATAAGACCGCAAAGCGTCATGTTCAGGTACAGACAAGTTAAAAAGGCGACCTTTAGGGAATTTACTACCAGGCACTAATTCAATAGTGCAGTCATAGCTCCTATGGGGAGGTAAGGATGCAGATTTACTTTCGCTAAACACATCAGAAAAATCAATCAAAAAGTCAGGAACATCCTGAGCCTGGGGGAGGCAGAAAAAACAGGAGTGTTGGTATTAACACATTGACAGCCCCAACTGGTAAAAGACACAGATTTCCAATCCAAAACAGGATTATGAGACTGTAACCAAGGGAAACCCAGTACGATAATGTCATGCAGATTATACAGAACCAAAAATTTGCAACTCTCCTGATGATCAGGTTCTACCCTCATTATCACCTGAGTAGAGAACTGGGTTTATTCTCAGCCAAAGGGGTAGAATCGATCCCCAGTAAGGGAATAGACTTCCGTAGGGGTATCAAGGGAAACCCACAACGTTTAGTAAAATCAAAATCCATCAGGTTAATAGCTGCTCCAGAATCAACAAAACCTGAGCAGAAAATGAGGACAGAGAGCATATCAGGGTAACAGTTAACAAAAACTTAGTCTGAACACTACCCAAGACAACTGAGCGAGCAAAACGTCTTCCCCGCTTAGGGCAGACAGAAATAGCATGAGAGGCATCACCACAGTAGAAACATAACCCATTGCGCTTTCGAAATTCATGACGCTGTGCCCCAGAAACCACTCTATCACACTGCATGGATTCAGAAGCAGGTTCACAAGGCAACATTATTCCACGCATACCTTTCCGCTCACGCAAACGTCTGTCAATTTGAATCGCTAATGACATAGAATCATTGAGACCAGAGGGAACAGGGATTCCCACCATAACATCCTTTACATTATCTGACAGTCCCTTCCGAAAAAGAGCTGCCAAAGCGTCGTCATTCCATTTGGTCAGGACTGCCCACCTACGGAATCTCTGACAGTATAACTCAGCGTCCTCAAGCCCCTGACTTAATGCCAACAAAGTTTTTTCAGCTTGATCAGTGACATTAGGCTCATCGTACAATAACCCCAAAGCCTGAAAAAACGCATCAACATCACTCAAAACAGGATCCCCAGGTGTCAGGGAAAAAGCCCAATCCTGACGGTCGCCGCGCAGGAGAGAGATGACAATTTGAACCTGCTGCGCTGCGTTCCCTGAGGACTTAGATTTTAAGGCAAAAAACAATTTACAGTTATTTTTGAAATTCAGAAACTTAGCTCGATCCCCTAAAAACAAATCTGGCATGGGAATCCTAGGTTCCACAACAGGCAACCTAGCAAGATAGGTAGCAATACTCCGAACTTCAGTGGCAAGCTGATCCACACGGCCAGACAACTGTGCAAACTCCATTGAGAGAAAAAAAAAAATCCTCCTCAGCACCCAGAGATACAGAGGGATAAAAAAAAAATGCAACAAACAGAAAAAAAAAATCTCTGACAACTCTGACAACTTTTTTCTTTCACAATATTTTTCCCTTCTGTGAGTACCATATAATTTTCAGTTTAGGCCGGTGATACTGTTATGATTTGGCAGCTGAGGAGAGCAGGCAAAAAAGGAAACACACCAGAGCAGTCGGAAACTATGAGATTGCAGTACCCTGACCAACCACCACAACCACAGGCAGCCGCGGAGCGTTCCTACTTTGGTCTTAGACGCCTCGTCACAGCCTGAGAAACCAACTACACCCAAAGATAGGAAGAGGAAAGCTATCTGCCCCGGAGCAGATCCCCAAAGAACATAGAAAGCCCCCAAACATGTAATGGCGGTTAGACAAGAAGAAATACTGACACAGACAGAAAATAGTATGAGCAAACGTTGGGGCCCAAACTTACCAAATAGAAAAGGATAGGAAGGGCACTTACTGCAATCCCAAAAAACCCTGAAAAGCACCAACACCACCAATCTCAAAAACACCTGAGACCACACGACCTCTACCACCTAAACTAGCTCTCTGGTGCAACCAAAAACAAAACAGCAGCCACTGAAAAAACTGGAAAAAGCAAATGTACAAACATCAGTGGCTGAACTGAACTGAGAGGCAAAAAGCCCCAGAGGACACCCTGAAGGCCCCCACAGAAGTGAGGACAAAATGCAAAAATCAAGCACAAAAACAAAAAGAAGAAAATGTCTTATCTGTTAGCAGGAGATTCAGAAACGACACAGCAGGCTACCAAGGAAACAGGAATCAAGGATTGAGACCAGAACAATTGATCACCGGCAACCCTGAAGGGAAGGTGACTCCCTTATATAAAACCAGTCAGTAACACCTGACTCCCAATCCTCACAATCTTCACTGGACAGTCCAGTACATTTGTAACCACCAGAGGGAGCTTCTGCTCAGAACTCATTTCCAGCCTATTCACATCAGACCCGAGTTTAAGCAGAGGCACTGCAAAGAAGACGTCCTCTTCTTTGCTTCCTGTTGCGGCTCCTGCACAGGTGCACTGATCTGCCCTGTTGAGGTCAGAGTAAAGTACTGCAGTGCACAGGCGCCGGACATCTCTGACCTTTCCCGGCGCCTGCGAACTGCAGTAGTCTGCTCTGCCCTCAACAGGGCAGATCAGTGCACCTGAACAGGAGCCACGATGGGAAGCAAAGAAGAGGACGTCTTTGCTAGAAGATGGGTGGAGCCAGACCGGACCGCGACACCCATCGGACCGGACTGGACCCCGGACCGCCCCTGGGTGAGTATAATCTAACTCGTTTTCTTCTCTTTCAGGTTACATCGGGAGCTTATCTACAGCATTACAGAATGATGGAGATAAGCCACTGATGGTGGTGGCTGCAGCTTATAGTCGAAAAATGGGGTGACAGATTCCCTTTAATGAGTGGGCACCCGTGATAGCCCAGAAGCTCCTGGAAGCTGGCGCCTGCTGCTGATACTGTGAGCACTATAAGAGAAATTAATATTTACTGCCAGTGCAGTGAATATTCATTTATCTTTAACAGCGGGCACAGGCTTTAGCCGCAGAAGCTGGCTCCTAACTCTTGTGACTTGTTGCTTCGCCGCAACCCCTCCCTTGCCATCTTTTGGGACAATGACTCATGTATAAACTGAGGGGGGCATTTTCATTACAAGAAAATGTGCTGAAAAACTCAGCTGTTATGATTTGGCAGCTGAGGAGAGCAGGCAAAAAAGGAAATACACCAGAGAGGTTGGAATCTATGGGATTGCAGTACCCTGACTAACCACCACACCTAAGGTAAGCCATGGAGCGTACCTACGTTGGCCCTAGACGCCTCGTCACAGCCTGAGAAGCTAACTACACTTAAAGACAGAAAGAGGAAAACTATCTGCCCCTGAGCAGATCCCCAAAGAACATAGAAAGCCCCCAAACATGTTGGACAAGAGGAAATACAGACACAGACAGAAAATGGTATGAGCAAATGTTGGGGCCCAAACTTCCTAAATAGAAAAGGATAGGAAGGACACTTACTGCAATCCCAAAAAACCCTGAAAAGTACCAACTCTACTAATTACAAAAACACCTGAGATCACACGACCTCTACCACCTAAATTAGTTCTCTGGTGTAACAAAACTAAACAGCAGCCACTGAAAAAACTGGAAAAGGCAAATGAACAAACAACAGTGGCTGAACTAAACTGAGAGGAGCACAAGCCCCAGGAGGGGACCCGGCAGACCCCCACAGAAGTGCAGGACAAAATGCAAAAAGCAAGCACAAAAATCTAAAAGAAGAAAATGTCTTATCTGTTAGCAGAAGATGCAGGCACGAAACAACAAACTACAAAGTGAACAGGAATCAAAGATAAGACCAGAACAATTGATCACCGGCAACCCTGATGGGAGGGAACCTCCCTTATATAAGACCAGTCAGTAACACCTGATCACCAATCTTCACAATCTTCATTGGATAGTTCAATACTGTTTGTAACCACCAGAGGGAGCTTCTGCTCAGAATTCATTTCTAGCACATTCACAACAGTACCCCCCCTTGAGGAGGGGTCACCGAACCCTCATTTGAGCAACCAGGTCAGTCAGGATGAGCTCTGTGATACGCACGGATGAGTCTCCTAGCATGGATGTCCGAAGCAAACACCCAAGAATTGTCCTCCTGACCATAACCTCTCCACTTAACCAAATACTGGAGTTTCCGTCTAGAAGAACGAGAATTCAATATTTTCTCAACCACATACTCCAGATTGCCCTCAACCAAAACAGGGTCAGGAGGCACAACCATAGGAACCACTGGCTCGACAAACCTCTTCAATAAGGACTTGTGGAACACGTTATGGATCTTAAATGTCCCTGGAAGAAGTAAACGAAAGGAAACAGGATTAAGAATCTCCATGATCTTATAAGGTCCAATGAACCTAGGCTTAAACTTAGGAGATGCAACTCTCATAGGGATATTTCTTGAGGACAACCAGACCAAGTCCCCCACTTCAAACCGAGGACCATCAGTCCTATGCCGGTTGGCAAACCGCTGGGCCCTCTCCTGAGAGAGGGACAACCTCTCCACTACCTGGTCCCAAATCTGCTGCATACGCTCCACAACAGAGTCAACACCTGGACAGACAGAAGCCTCCGTCTGTCCTGAAGAAAATCGAGGGTGAAACCCAAAATTGCAGAAAAATGGAGACATCAAAGTGGCAGAGCTAGCCCTATTATTAAGAGCAAACTCAGCCAAAGGCAAAAAAGATACCCAGTCATCCTGATCAGCAGACACAAAGCATCTCAGATAAGTCTCCAATGTCTGGTTTGTTCTCTCAGTTTGTCCATTGGTCTGAGGATGACAAGCCGAGGAGAAAGACAATTGAACACCAAGTTTAGAACAAAAAGTCCTCCAAAATCTGGAAACAAACTGGACTCCTCTGTCAGGCACATTCTTCTCAGGAATGCCGTGTAATCGAACCACGTGCTGAAGGAACAAAGGCACCAATTCAGAGGAGGAAGGCAACTTAGGTAATGGCACAAGATGTATCATTTTGGAAAACCTATCACAAATCACCCAGATAACGGTCATTCTCTGAGAAACAGGGAGGTCGGAAATGAAATCCATAGAGATATGGGTCCATGGTCTCTTGGGCACAGGCAATGGCATCAACAAACCACTAGAGCGAGAGCAAGACTTGGAGCGAGAGCAAGTCCCGCAGGACTGCACAAATTCCCTGACGCCACGAGACAAAGTAGGCCACCAAAAGGACCGACTAACCAAATCTCTGGCACCAAAAATTCCGGGATGACCGGCCAACGCGGAACAATGAATCTCATACATCACACTCTTTTTCCACCGGTCTGGGACAAACAATTTCCCAATAGGGCAGTGCTCGGGTTTATCCTCCTGACACCCTTCCAGAGCCAGTCTCAAATTGGGCGAGATGGCGGAAAGAACTACACCCTCTTTCAAAATAACAGCAGGATCAGATAACTCAGGAGAGTCCGCAAGGAAACTACTCGGGAGGGCATCCGCCTTAACATTCTTAGTGCCAGGAAGAAAGGAAACCATGAAATTAAAACGTGTGAAAAACAAGGCCCACCTGGCCTGTCTAGGATTAAGTCGCTTGGCTGATTCCAGATAAACCAGATTCTTATGGTCCGTGAGGACCACCACCTGATGTTTGGCTCCCTCCAGCCAATGTCTCCACTCTTCAAAAGCCCACTTCATGGCCAATAACTCCCGATTACCCACGTCATAATTACGTTCAGTTGGAGAAAATTTCGAGAGAAAAAGGCACAAGGGTTACTTTTAGAGGTCTCTGGATCTCTTTGGGACAAAACGGCACCTGCCCCAATTTCAGAGGCATCAACCTCCACCTGAAATGGCAGAGAAACATCAGGCTGCTGTAGAACAGGAGCAGAAGTGAATCTCTGCTTAAGTTCCTGAAACGCAGAGACTGCCTCAGGAGGCCAATTCACCACATCAGAACCCTTTTTGGTCAAATCAGTCAATGGTTTAACAATAACAGAGAAATTACCAATAAATTTACGATAAAAATTGGCAAAACCCAAGAATCTTTGAAGAGCCTTTAATGAAGTAGGTTGGACCCAATCACAGATGGCCTGAACCTTGACCGGGTCCATTTCAATAACAGATGGGGACAAAATGAATCCCAGAAATGAGATCCTCTGTACGCCAAAAAGACACTTTGATCCCTTCACATACAGAGCATTCTCTCTAAAATCTGGAACACAGTCCGAACATGTTTCACATGAGAGTCCCAGTTATTGGAAAAAAACAAGATATCATCCAAATAAACAATCAGAAATTTATCCACAAAATCCCTGAAAATGTCATTCATGAAGGACTGGAAGACAGAAGGAGCATTAGTGAGCCCAAAGGGCATCACTAGGTACTCAAAATGCCCGTCTGGGGTATTAAATGCCGTCTTCCATTCATCCCAGTGCTTAATGCGAATAAGGTTATATGCCCCCCTGAGGTCAAGCTTGGTAAACCAAGTAGCACTTTTCACACTGGAAAACAGGTCAGAAATCAAGGGTAACGGATATTGATATTTCACAGTGATATTGTTCAAGAGACGATAATCAATACACGGCCTTAATGAACCATCCTTTTTGGCGACAAAGAAAAAAACGGCACCCAAGGGTGAAGAGGATGGTCTGATATGACCCTTCTCCAATGACTCCTTGATATAAGACCGCATAGCGTCATGTTCAGGTACAGACAAGTTAAAAAGGCGACCTTTAGGGAATTTTCTACTAGGCACTAATTCAATAGCGCAGTCATAGCTCCTATTGGGGGGGCAAGGATGCAGATTTACTTTCGCTAAACACATCAGAAAAATCAGTCAAAAAGTGAGGAACATCCTGAGCCTGGGGGGAGGCAGAAAAAACAGGAGTGTTGGTATTAACACATTGGCAGCCCCAACTGGTTACAGACACAGATTTCCAAAACAGGATTATGAGACTGTAACCAAGGGAAACCCAGTACGATAATGTCATGCAGATTATACAGCACCAAAAATTTGCAACTCTCCTGATGTTCAGGTTCAACCCTCATTATCACCTGAGTAGAGAACTGAGATTTATTCTCAGCCAAAGGGGTAGAATCGATCCCCAGTTGGGGAATAGACTTCTGTAAGGGTATCAAGGGAAACCCACAACGTTTAGCAAAATCAAAATCCATCAGGTTAATATCTGCTCCCGAATCAACGAAAGCCTGAGCAGAAAATGTGGACAGGGAGCAAATCAGGGTAACAGTCAACAAAAATTTAGTCTGAACACTACCCAAGACAACTGAGCGTGCAAAACGTCTTCCCCGCTTAGGGCAGACTGAAATAGCATGAGAGGCATCACCACAGTAGAAACATAACCCATTGCGTTTTCAAAACTCATGACGCTGTGCCCCAGAAGCCACTCTATCACACTGCATGGGTTCAGAAGCTGGTTCACAAGGCAACACTATTCCACGCATACCTCTACGCTCACGCAAACGTCTGTCAATTTGAATCGCTAATGACATAGAATCATTGAGACCAGAGGGGACAGGAAATCCCACCATAACATCCTTTACATTCTCTGACAGACCCTTCCGAAAAAGGGCTGCCAAAGCATCGTCATTCCATTTGGTCAGGACTGCCCACCTTCGGAATCTCTGACAGTATAACTCAGCGTCCTCAAGCCCCTGATTTAATGCCAACAAGGATTTTTCAGCTTGATCAGTGACATTAGGCTCATCGTACAATAACCCCAGAGCCTGAAAAAATGCATCAACATTACTCAAAACAGAATCCCCAGGTGTCAGGGAAAAAGCCCAATCCTGTGGATCACCGCGCAGGAGAGAGATGACAATTTGAACCTGCTGTGCTGCGTTCCCTGAGGACTTAGATTTCAAGGCAAAAAACAACTTACAGTTATTTTTGAAATTCAGAAATTTAGCTCGATCCCCTAAAAACAAATCTGGCATGGGAATCCTAGGTTCCACAACAGGCAACCCTGCAAGATAGGTAGCAATACTCCGAACTTCAGTGGCAAGCTGATCCACACAGCCAGACAACTGTGCAAATTCCATTGAGAGAAAAAAAAATCCTCCTCAGCATTCAGAGAAACAGAGGGAAAAAAAAAAAATCTCTGACAACTCTGACAATCTTCTTTCTTTAACACTATTTTTCCCTTCTGTGAGTACCATACAAATATCAGTTTTTGGCCCGGTGATACTGTTATGATTTGGTAGCTGAGGAGAGCAGGCAAAAAAGGAAATACACCAGAGAGGTTGGAATCTATGGGATTGCAGTACCCTGACTAACCACCACAATTAAAGGCAGCCGTGGAGCGTACCTACGTTGGTCCTAGACGCCTCGTCACAGCCTGAGAAGCTAACTACACCTAAAGACAGAAAGAGGAAAACTATCTGCCCCGGAGCAGATCCCCAAAGAACATAGAAAGCCCCCAAACATGTAATGGCGGTTAGACAAGAGGAAATACAGACACAGACAGAAAATAGTATGAGCAAACGTTGGGGCCCAAACTTCCTAAATAGAAAAGGATAGGAAGGACACTTACTGCAATCCCAAAAAACCCTGAAAAGTACCAACTCTACTAATTACAAAAACACCTGAGATCACACGACCTCTACCACCTAAATTAGTTCTCTGGTGTAACAAAACTAAACAGCAGCCACTGAAAAAACTGGAAAAGGCAAATGAACAACCAACAGTGGCTGAACTAAACTGAGAGGAGCACAAGGCCACGGAGGGGACCCGGCAGACCCCCACAGAAGTGCAGGACAAAATGCAAAAAGCAAGCACAAAAAACTAAAAGAAGAAAATATCTTCTCTGTAGCAGAAGATGCAGGCACGAAACAGCAAGCTACAAAGTGAACAGGAATCAAAGATGAGACCAGAACAATTGATCACCGGCAACCCTGATGGGAGGGAACCTCCCTTATATAAGACCAGTCAGTAACACCTGATCGCCAATCTTCACAATCTTCATTGGATAGTTCAGTACTGTTTGTAACCACCAGAGGGAGCTTCTGCTCAGAATTCATTTCTAGCACATTCACAACACTCAGCTTATACATGAGTATATAACTACTCACTTCTGCTCTTTCCAATGCTGATCTAGTCTCTTCATATATCCTACCTATGGGCAATTTCCGCCACTCTCCTCAGCCCGCTCGCAGACTGATGGAAGGATGCATGACCTGATGGGATGGCACACGTGAAGAGGAGAGTGGCCAGAGTGCTAGTGATGAAGGAGATGGCAAGGGGGCTGAGAAGCATGGTGGTGGCACTAGTCCTTAGGAGATGGCATGCGTGCCCATCGGGAGGGCTCTGCATGCCCCCTCTGGCACATGTGCCAAAGGTTCACCACCACTTCTCTATACTCTGGATTCATAAGACCAAGATAAATGTTTTTGGAACTGTTGGCTTCAAAACAGTACAGCATCGCATAGGTGATGAGTACATGAAAAATGCATGGTGCTTGCATTGAAACAAGGTGATGGCAGTGTCCTTATGTGGGGCTACATGAGTGCTACTGGGGAGCAATAGTTCATCGATGCATCATGAACTCATAGATTTGCTTCTCTATATTGAAGGACAAGATGTCACTATTATTCTATGCCCTTGGTAGATGTGCATTTTTAAAACATGACTATATTCCAAATTACACATCTAAGGCCACTGTTACATTTCTGAAGGAGAACAGGATGAAAGTGATTTAGTAGCCAATTATACCTCCTGATCTGAACCCAATGGAACAACTATGAGGAATTTTGAAGGGACAGGTTGAGCATCACTTTCTATCCAGCATTCAAGTTTTGAAAGAGTTCATTCTTGAAGAATGGAAAAAGATAATTTCTGCAAATGTCACCAACTTATTCATTTTATGCCTAGAAAACTTGGTGCAGTCCTTATAAATCATGAAGGTCATAAAAATACTAGATGTAGTTGTGTTTGATGTGGGGTGTATTCACTTTTGTATCAATTAAGTGGGGTAAAATTGAAGCTTTTGGATTGAAAGTTATATTATTAACCTTACTTTCAGGCTATTGATTAAAAATGTCCTGTAAAACTCAGCATGGTCAAAATTTTGAAAACTGTTCATGCATGCAATCAGAAATTGATTAACATCTTACTTTTAAAAGGGGCTGTACTCATTTATGCTGAGCACTGTATATGTGTTAAACATAAATAAATGCAAATAAAATCGTATTTGGAAAATGCCAACACTGATCTAAAATGGACTTCCTAAATGAACATCTGTTTAAGCTTTAAACAATGTGCTGCCTCTAGCCTTCAGACTAGGAGATTAATTTGTTTGAAACAATCACATTGAAGGCATGTAGCCTGAAAATATACTCCTTTGGAAATACACATTGAGGATTTAGAACAAACATTGCACTAAATTCCAGCAGCTAGGAAAAAATTAATCGTAAAGTGCAGATTTATCCATGACAGCATGAGGGCAACACAAGATCATGTATATGCATGCATTTAAACAAATACATATGGTAAACACATTTACATTTGCTTTCAATATTTACATTTTGGGTTTTAGGACTGCATTTCAAAGATGAATGTTTTAGTATCTTTTATATTAGAATTATTGACTAAACAAACATTTCTCACACCTTGTATACATCGGAAATGTATTACATAATAATGCTCATTAAATAGTTTTGTTTATCATGGAAACCAAAAAAATGAAAATAGAGGTGCAGATTATTCAATGTAGTACTTCTAGTGTTTTCAACAGTATTAAAAATGCTTACAAAAAAGGATGGGCTTCAGGGTTTGTATTCTTGTTTGTTTAACAGAATAAAGCTGTTGTATTATTTATCAACATTGTTATTAATACTGTTTTATTAATCTATTGCTCTAAGTAGTGATTTGAAGGACCCCAAAGGAGGTAACACACATAAAATTGTTTAGTTTTTTTTTTGGTTTTAAAAACAGCACCAACAATTATTTATTTAACCCCTTAGTCACCAAGCCAGTTTTAACCTTAAATACCAAGTCAAATGTAACAATTCTGATCAGTGTCATTTTACGTGAATATAACTCTGAAACGTTTCAGCCGATCCCGCAAATTTTGAGTTTTTTCATGATATATCATACTTCATGATAGTAGGAAAATTTGTTCCATATAATTGCATTTATTTTTTAAAAAAAACCCTGAAATTTAGCAAAACTTTTGAAAATTTTGCAATTTTCAAACTTTTAATTTTTATGCCCTTAAATCAAAGCGTTATGTCACACCAAATAGTTAATAAATAACATTTACCACGTGTGTACTTTGCATCAGAACTTTTTTAGGAAGTTAAAAGGGTTAAAAGTTGACCATTAATTTTAATTTTTCCAACAAAATTTTCAAAACCATTTTTTGTAGGGAACACATTAAATTTGAAGTGACTTTGAGGGCCTATATGACTGAAAGTATTTTACCATTCAGTTGCTTCACAAGAACTGATGCAATGTGGAAGGAAAAAATAAACATTTAATTTTTTTCACAACAAAATTTACTTTGTATCCCAACTTTTTTTATTTTTGCAAGGGTAACAGGAGAAAATGGACAATAAAATTTGTTGTGCAATTTCACCTGAACACGCCGATACCCCATTTGTTGAGGAAATCTACTGTTTTGGTGCTAAGCAGGGTTCAGAAAGGATGGAGCGCCATTTGACTTTTTGTATGTAAAATTTTGCTGGCATAATTAGCGGATGCCATGTCGCGTTTGGTGCACCCCTGATGTGCCTAAACAGCGTAAACCCCCACAAGTAACCTAATTTTCGAAACCACACCCTTCAAGGATTTTTTTCCAGGGGAATAGTGATCATTATAAACCTACAGGTATGACACAGAATTTTATAACATTAGGTCATCATATTGAATACATTGTCACTGGTAGTGAGTGCAAATGCTCGCTTCTCGAGTTTGCATCGGTTGCTCGGTTATGCACAGAGTATTCTGGGTACTTGAGTGACATGCTCGAGTCCCCACCCTGCATATTTCACGGTTATTATACACCCCAAAAAATCATGAGGGGGATCCATAATACTCTGTACAAACTTGACTAGTGAGCACTTGCGCTTAACACCAGTGACAACGTATTCAATATGACAACCTAATGTTATCAACATTAACCCCAACCTTAACCCTAACCCCAACTGCACAGGAAAAAAAAATACTAATCAACAAGCTTTTATGCTATGGGCACTTCCGGAGCCATCATAGCCCTGCAAAATACTGACATGGCTGTGATTGACCAGCGCATCATCGGACCCTGCCTGTATAACAACTTTGTTACAGGTTGCGCCTGGTTTACGGCTTACGCCACCCTGCGGTTTCTCATTCCCTGTCAGTGTGATTTTCTGTGCCATATCAGCCTGTTACTCTATGGCAAAAGATCCTATTGCACAGTTACAGAAAAACCTTGTTCTCTGGAGAGAATTCCCATTGCAGTTTTGCATGAAAGCCTTGTTCTCTGTGGCACAAAAATTGTATTGCTCTGTGAAATATAAACCATGTGCTCTGAGGCAAAAAATCCTATTGATCTATTGCATAAAAATCTTGTTCTGTATGAAAAAAAAATAATCTTGCTCTGTGCCATATGAACCTTATACTCTGAGGCAAAATTGTATTGCTTTGTTGCATAAAAAGCTTGTTCTCGGTAGCTAAAAATACTATTACTCTGTTGCATAAAAACCTTTTTCTCTGGCAAACAATTCCACTGCTCTGTTGTATAAAAACCTTCTTATCTGTGGGAAAAAAAAATATATTGCTCTGTGCCATGTAAACCTAGTACTATGAATCAAAAATCCTATTGCTGTATGCCATATAAACCTTTGCCTCTGTGGTAAAAAATCATATTGCACTGTTGTATAAAAAGCTTGAACTCTTATAAAAAAAATTGTACTTTGTGTTATAAAAATCTGTTGCTCTATGGTATATTAGCCTTGAGTAGAGTACCTGAATCCAGCCTCTTGACTATGAAGTATTTTTTGGGAGAGAAAACACATGGAAAGCAGCAACTAAGGGATGTGGTCATGGTGCTGCTGATGGTGATAGTGTAGCTGCTGCAGGTAGAGGATGTGCTCCTCCTCCTACAGGTATGAACCAAATTTCCCCAACTTTGCCAAATTGCTGTGACTGTGTTTTGTGAACTGCATTAATTTTGCATGGTATGAACCAAATTTCCCCAACTTTGCCAAATTGCTGTGACTGTGTTTTGTGAACTGCATTAATTTTGCATGGTATGAACCAAATTTCCCCAACTTTGCCAAATTGCTGTGACTGTGTTTTGTGAACTGCATTAATTTTGCATGGTATGAAACAAATTTCCCCAACTTTGCCAAATTGCTGTGACTGTGTTTTGTGAACTGCATTAATTTTGCATGGTATGAACCAAATTTCCCCAACTTTGCCAAATTGCTGTGACTGTGTTTTGTGAACTGCATTAATTTTGCATGGTATGAACCAAATTTCCCCAACTTTGCCAAATTGCTGTGACTGTGTTTTGTGAACTGCATTAATTTTGCATGGTATGAACCAAATTTCCCCAACTTTGCCAAATTGCTGTGACTGTGTTTTGTGAACTGCATTAATTTTGCATGGTATGAACCAAATTTCCCCAACTTTGCCAAATTGCTGTGACTGTGTTTTGTGAACTGCATTAATTTTGCATGGTATGAACCAAATTTCCCCAACTTTGCCAAATTGTTGTGACTGTGTTTTGTGAACTGCATTATTTTGCATGGTATGAACCAAATTTCCCCAACTTTGCCAAATTGCTGTGACTGTGTTTTGTGAACTGCATTAATTTTGCATGGTACGCAATCATCTATGCAGCTTTTTCTCTGTTTTTGACTGTTTAAGAAGTGCATATAGTATCCCTGGCATTTCACTTACCCATCCTCCTGTATTCACAATTGCATTCATTCCCCTTGTGTCTCCCATGCATACCTGAGCTGGCAGCCCCTTCCCCCTCTTTTATTAGCTTTGCTTATCTGTGACCATGTGGTCTGGGTAATCACGCCCACATCCCCCCTCACAGCTGATCCACCTCAGTCCCAGATATATTCAGAGCCATGCGTCTGCACAGGCTGCACTACTATTTCAAATTCCATATTTCAAATTACAGATTTCTAATTACTATACTATGAAATTAGACTAGAATTGGACTGAAATTTGACTGTAAGTTGACCGAATATATAACCACTACCATGTTTCCTTTTCTTTTCACTTTCACCCCCATACTACTTACTTTCTTCCTATTCCCTGTAATCCCCCCACCTAGTAAGCAAGTAGTCATTTTCCCCTCCATTCTCCCCAGACATCTCACCTTCTCCTCAGAACTGTTCCTCCACATACAATCCTTTTTCTCCAGAAACACAGGCCACACCATGTCTTATCCTGTTCCCACCTTCTAACGCTCTGTCTGTTACTCCTCACTGCTGGTGATATATCCCCAAATCCTGGCCCTCCTCAACACATTCCCACACTCACTTCTATCACCCTGCCACGATCCTCTACACGTCCTCGCAACCATGAAAACCTCATACCCATTCACCCAGCCCCCACTCCCCCGGTCCCCCTACCTGGAGCACTATGGAACGCACGCTCTGTCTGCAATAAACTGTCATTTATCCACGACCTCTTCATCACCAATAAACTCTCCTTCCTTGGCATCACCGAAACCTGGCTCACCCCCTCGGACTCAGCCTCTCCAGCTGCACTTTCTTATGGCGGATTCCACCTATCTCACACCCCCCGCCCCAGCAACAAACATGGTGGAGGAGTTGGTTTGCTCCTATCTGATACCTGCTCCTTTGCCCCAATTCCACTACCCCCTCCGCTACTACTCCCTCATTTGAGGTGCACTCCGTCCGCATCTACTCCCCCTCCAACCTCCAGCTGGCTGTCTTCTACCGCCCCCCAGAACTTGCCATCTCCACCTTTCTCGACCACTTCACCACCTGGCTGCTTCATTTCCTCTCTGCTGACATCCCCACTATCATCATGGGTGACTTCAACATCCCCATTGATGCTTCCACCCCAGCGGCCTCTAAACTTTTATCGCTCACTGCCTCCTTTGGCCTCACTCAATGGTCCTCTGCGGTCACTCACAAAGATGGTCACACGCTCGACCTTATCTTCACCCGCCTCTGTTCCCTTACTAATCTAACTAACTCACCCCTTCCCCTGTCTGACCACAACCTACTGACGTTCTCTTCTCTCTCCTCTTCTAGTGCACAACCCCCACTCCACAAACTCACTCACCCTCGCAGAAATCTCAAACACCTGAATTTACCAATGCTCTCTGAGTCCCTCCTCCCTCTTACAGACATATCTTCACTTCACGACACAGATTCTGCTGCCACCTTTTATAACACTGCAATAACAGCAGCACTTGACTCGGCTGCCCCCTCACACATAGCAAAACTTGTACAATCAACAGGCAGCCCTGTCTGACCAGCCTCACCAAAGAACTGAGACGGGCTTCCAGGGTTGCTGAGCGGAGATGGAAAAAATCCCGCTCTGCCAAGCACCTAACCGCATACAAGCAGTCCCTCACCAGCTTCAAGTCCACGCTCACTGCTGCAAAGCAAACTTACTTCTCATCTCTCATATCCTCCCTGTCTCACAACCCTAAACAGCTCTTCAACACTTTCAATTCTCTACTCTGTCCCCCAGCACCTCTCCCTTCTCCTCTCATTTCTGCTGAAGACTTTGCCTCTTTCTTTAAGCAGAAGATCGATACGATCAGAGAAAGCTTTGGCCCACAGCCCCCATTGCCCCTCTTAGCTGCTCAACCCTCTTCCTCCAAAGCCAACTTCTCCACCATGACAGAAGATCAGCTCTCCACCCTCCTATCAAGATCACACCTCACCACTTGCATGCTTGACCCGCTGCCATCCCCCCTCATCCCTAGCCTCGCCACCGTCTTCACCCCTACTCTAACACACCTCTTCAACCTCTCACTTACAAATGGTGTCTTCCCCTCATCCTTCAAACATGCCTCGATCACACCCATTCTCAAAAAGACCTCCCTTGACCCATCCTCTGTGTCTAACTATCGCCCGATATCTCTTCTCCCTTATGCCTCAAAACTACTTGAACAGCATGTCCATCTTGAACTGTCCTCCACCTCTCCTCCTGCTCCCTCTTTGACCGCTTACAATCAGGCTTCAGACTGCATCACTCAACTGAAACTGCCCTAACTAAAGTCACCAACGACCTACTAACCACCAAGAGCAAGCGTCACTACTCTGTCCTCCTTCTCCTGGACCTGTCTTCTGCCTTCACACTGTGGACCATTCCCTCCTGTTACAGATTCTCTCATCACTTGGCATCACAGGCTTGGCCCTATCCTGGATCTCATCATATCTAACAAACCGAACATTCAGTGTCTCCCTCTCCCACACCACCTCCTCACCTCGCCCCCTGTCTGTCGGTGTTCCCCAAGGTTCAGTTCTTGGACCCCTACTCTTCTCCATCTACACCCTCGGCCTGGGACAGCTCATAGAATCCCATGGTCTTCAGTATCATCTCTACGCCGATGACACGCAGATCTACCTATCTGGACCTGACCTCACCTCCTTACTGACCAAAATCCCACAATGTCTGTCTGCTATTTCTGCTTTCTTCTCTGCTCGCTTTCTAAAACTGAACATGGACAAAACAGAATTCATCATCTTTCCCCCATCTCACTCTACCCCCCCCACCAGACCTGTCCATTAACATCAATGGCTGCTCACTTTCCCCAGTCCCGCACGCTCGGTGCCTCGGAGTGATCCTCGACTCTGCCCTCTCTTTCAAGCCACATGTCCAAACCCTAGCCTCCTCCTGCCGTCTCAAACTCAAAAATATTTCCCGGATCCGTGCATTCCTTGACCATGAAAGTACAAAAACACTAGTGCATGCCCTCATCATCTCCCGCCTCGACTACTGCAACCTCCTACTCTCTGGCCTTCCCTCTAGCACTCTGGCACCACTCCAATCCATCCTGCACTCTGCTGCACGACTAATACACTTGTCTCCCCGCTATTCCCCAGCCTCTCCTCTCTGCCAAGCCCTTCATTGGCTTCCTATCGTTCAGAGGCTCCAGTTCAAAACCCTAACCATGACCTACAAAGCCATCCACAATCTGTCTCCTCCATACATCTGTGACATGGTCTCCCAGTACATACCCACACGCAACCTTCGATCCTCTCAAGATCTCCTCCTCTACTCCCCTCTTATCTCTTCTTCCCACAACCGCATACAAAGCTTCTCCCGAGCCTCTCCCATACTCTGGAACTTTCTACCCCAACACATCAGACTCGCGCCTACCATGGAAACCTTCAAAAAGAACCTGAAGACCCACCTCTTCCGACAAGCCTACAACCTGCAGTGATCATCAGTCTACTGAACCACCGCACGATCAGCTCTTCCCTCTCCTAGTGTATCCTCACCCATCCCTGTAGATTGTGAGCCCTCGCGGGCAGGGTCCTCTCTCCTTCTGTACTTGTGTGTGCCTTGTATTGCTCATGTTTACTGTACTTGTCTATATTTGCCCCTCTTCACATGTAAAGCGCCATGGAATAAATGGCGCTATAAAAATCTATAATAATAATAATGTGGTTTATCTGCACCTGTTACAAGTCCAAATGTAACACCTTCATCAGGTATGCAGAAGTGACAGTATGTTAAACGATGTATAGTAGGACCCAGCACTGCAGTACGAATGGTGAGGCCAGAACATTTGGAAGCCATTTTAGATTGGATGGCTGAGAGTGCCTGCAGTTCCTTCACATTTTCTTTCACCTAGTGCCCTGCAAAAAGCATTCAATTGGCACATGAGAATCTTAGTAATCGTTCTTACCCCCAACCACCTTGCAAATTAACCAAGCAATCTGATCCTCAAGTTATGCAGCAGTCTATTCTGCTGTTTGATAAGTCCACTGGCTGGGGTTCAGTGGCCCTTCCACCTGTCCCAGAAATTAAAGAGACTGAGTACATAGATGCCCAACAATTCATTCTGTCTGAGGATGAGTATGTGGGAAGGCTAGTGCACATGGTCAACATACCACTGAAGCACATCTCTTGGGATAAAGAAACATAGGTACCAACTGCTGTGGCTTTCTGCAGTGTGCTGAGGATCAAAGAGGACAGGGGTCAGGACTGGATGGAAGATGATGCGAGGGAAGATGACGTCCTCAAAATCACATGGAGTGAAGGACCTCATATTGACATGTGCAGTCCAGAGGAAGAGGCGGTGGTCATGCTTCCTGATCAGCATAGCAAAAGAGGGAGCAGGGTAGAATAGCACAGCGGCTGGCAAATGGACTTTATGTTGTATACTACTTCACCCCACACCAAGGGAATTAGCTCCTAAAAGCCAGCTCAAAGAAGCTCTCTGCCATGTGACTCCTTCACCCAATGTACTAAAGACTAGTGGCAGGTTATTTGCACACTGTGCCTTCACAGCCTCAATTGATGCACAAATATTCTAAATGTGAGCACAACCTGCATGATAGGCATCTTAAAAGCAAGCACGAGATGCAGTGGAGTAGAAAAACTTGAGAAGCATGACAAATCTGAACCTCCTCCTGCTCTCTCTTTTTTTGTGCTCACCAGCAAACGAAAGATGTGACAGCAGCACCACCACCACTAGCAGTTTCATCGACCATGTCAACTCCATCCCATGGAAGTTTTCAGCTCTCCATACCCCAAACCATGGAGAGAAAGAGGAAACTCCCCCCTGAGCACCCAAAAGCCATACGACTGAGTGTTAGCATTTCTAAATTACTGCATTTGAAATGCTATCATTCTGGCTGGTGGAGTCCTAAAAACTGATGTCGGTGGCTGTCCTGCAGTATGTTGTTCCCTGCCGCCATCCCTGCTCTGCACACACACATTTCTGATCAGATAAGATGTGCACTGTGCAACGCGATCACTGTCAAAGTCCATGTTACAACAGATATGTGGACCAGCAGGCACAGGTAGGGGCGTTACATCTTCCTAATTGCTTACTGGGTCAATGTAGTGGCAGCTGGGGGAAAAGTGGAATCATTCCAGCAAATATCCTACCCCCAACAAGGATTGCTGGACATTTCTCATTACATGTTGCTTCCTCTTTCTACCCTCCCTGACAGAAGTTATGTCGTTTATCCATGTTATGTAAATAAAAGCTTACAACCTGACATTAAATTCATCCATTGGTTTTATAAATTACTCTTTTGAAAGCTAGAAAAATATTTAGAATTGAGAGTCCTCAGTGGTTGATACCTTTTAATGGCTAAATGAAAAGATGGTAACAAATTGCAAGCTTTCGAGACTACTGAGGTCTCTTCATTAGGCAAAGACTAATACAGAATCTGAAGAATCACATATTTATATACAACAGGACACAGGAATAGTGCAATAGATAAGACAAGTGATGTAAAGCAGAACTATCAATATGGGAGAGGGATGAACAGTTGTGGCCATAAATATTGGTTCAGTTCATAGATAAGGAGAGAAAGTTTTATTGTCCTCTGATTGGGGTCTGGTAATGTTTTGTGATGCTCCCACAAGGTCTTAGGAGCAAATTCCTTAATTGATGTAAAAAAGACATAAATCCATGCGACACGTTCATTCCTGCACTGAGTGTGTCAAAGGTAGTCATGAGCTTATATTCACAGACTCTCATGTCTCTCTGAGATGTGAAATTACTTTTCAATACCAGTAATTTCATGTCCATGGTGCAGTGATCAGGTCTTTTGAAAGCTAAAACCCTCCCAAATTTTGTTTAGGTTAAGAAAATAAATTGGCATCAATGCTGAAATATTGATCATTTAACAGAAACAGAATGGTCAGATTTTGGCAAGGCAAAGTTTTTCTTGCCTGGTCATATAATGCACCCAATCCTAGTTTACATCCGTAGCAATGCTCAGTAAATGATCGGTTAATTAGTGGGTGTGTATAAAAAGAAACCCAGCACCCCAGACCTTCACTTGAACTGCAACTTGAGCTCTGACAACATGCGAAAAATCCACCCTGCGACCAAATCCTTGATTATCAAGAGGCTGAAGACCAGATCCACTGCAGAGGTGGCTGGCACCTTTAATGTGTCTCAGCATCAAGTACAAAGAATTAAAAAAAGATTTGAGGAGACTGGAGATGTGTTTGACAAGTCCATGTCCGGCAGACCCTGCAAGACAACTGCTCTGGAGTAACATTTGTTGGTTAGAAAATCCAAAGCAAGCCCCTCTTCCACTGCAGCAAAGTTCCAACAGGCCTGGTCACCTCAAGTCCCTGTGTTAACTAGAACAGTTTATAGGATTCTCGAAATGGCCTCCATGGTCGAATCAGTGCCTAGAAGCCAGCACTAAACAAAAGACAAATAAAAAACCATGAGGCATTTGCAAAGTCTCACAGCTTGCTAAGCAGATGGACGCTGGAAAGGTGGCAGAAGGTGGATTTCTCTGATGAATCTTCAGTAGAATTACACCACAGCCGCTGCAAATATGGATGGATCCAATGGATGGATCCAAAATACGCCCAGAAAACAGTTAAATTTGGTGGTGGAAAGATCATGGTCTGGGTTACATTCAGTATGGGGGTGTGTGAAACATTTGCAAGGTGGAAGGCAATATCAATAGCCTAAAATATCCAGAATTATTAGCTACTTCTTATATTCCAAATCATAAAAGGGGTCAAATTCTGCAGCAGGATGGTGCTCCATCACATACATCCATCTCTACAACAAAGTTCCTCCAGTCAAAAAAGATCAAGGTGCTCAAGAACTGACCAGCCCAGTCACCAGACATGAACATCATTTAGCATGTTTGGGGTAGGATGAAAGAGGAAGCTTGGAAGACAAACCCAAAGAATCTAGATGAACTCTGGGAGGCATGTAAGACTGCATTCTTTGCTATTCCTGATGACTTCATTAATAAATTGTATGAATCACTGTTGAACAGCATGGATGCAGTCCTTCATGCTCATGGAAGTCACACAAAATATTAAATATGACTCTAATAGCACCACAACTTCATTCATTCATTCATGTTATGCAAAATATATTTGCATTTTAAGCTAATTATTTGTTTGAATATCACATTAATTTCTGTGGGCGACAAAACTTTTGTCTTGCCAAAATCTGCCCATTCTGTGTCCATTAAATGATCAATATTTCAGCATTGATGCCAATTTATTTTCTTAACCTAAACCAAATTTGGGAGGGTTTCAGCTTTCAAAACAGTAATTTATAAAACAAATGGATGAATTTAAAGGGAATCTGTCACCCTAAATTGGCGGGATATTTAAATGATGGCAGTCAGGTCAGATGGGCGGTGTTTTGGGTACTTGTCTTAACATGTTGTTGGCCGCTGTCTCCATTATTTCTGGAATTGTAGTCGTTGCCCTCCATATAACGTGCCTGCACATTGCAATCTGCGGGTAAAGCATACTGCGCGTGCGCAATTCAAGATTGCAATGCGCAGGCACGTTATTTGGAGGGCAGCGACTACAATTCCCAGAAATAATGGAGACAGCGGCGAACAACATGTTAAGGCAAGTACCCAAAACACCGCCCATCTGACCTGACTGCCATCATTTAAATATCCCGCCAATTTAGGGTGACAGATTCCCTTTAACTTCAGGTTATAAGCCTTGATTTACATAACATGGATAAGCGGCATAACTTCTGTCAGGGAGTGTACTATGCTTCCTCCACCACCTCCTCATCCAGTCACTGTGAGCCCTACACCACCAATTTGGCCACTTTATTCTCTTATTTCCCCAGCTAAATCTCGCATTTTGTCTTTTACTGCTGACAGTCATGCTGCATCAGACATGCTACCTTTCTTAAAACTGTCCAGTATCTGATCTCCCCATTTTCTAATAGGTTTGAAGATGGCAAATAGAGTCCAAACAAGAAAGGCAACAAGTTACTTCTCTCCTGAATAAACATCAGTCTATTATATAGCCAATCAGGCTGATATCTATTGCATCTGCCATGCACCCAAGGCTAGGGGGTGCTCAGAATCAGGTCGGACAGTTCTTTGGGGAGGTCACGGATCCGAGATCATTTTCCATGGCCCTGGCCGTGTCATAAAATGCGTGAGGGTTATATGGTATTGAGTCATGACGCCACCCGTGGTGTTCGGCAATGGGTGGCTGATGCTGCGGTTCAGGTCCACTGGGGCCGATGATGACATAGCAAAGATGGTACAGCTCCCCACGGGTAGAGCGGGGCTCCAGGGCAATTATTTTTGGCTGTTAAAGTGGTGGTGAATGTTGGGGTGCAGAGAATAGGTACCGGACACAGAAAAAATGTAGTTTTCTTTACCTTTTATTTCTTGATAGATCAAAATACAATTCGGGATACCAGTTACAGATGACAGAAGGAGTCCGGCTAGCCTGGAGGTATTCAAGTGGTCCACCCTGCCAGGTGGGGTTGTGGACCTTAATGCTGTGCTCTCTTTTGGTTCCCTGCTGCCTGTAGATAAGCTGTGGCCCTCTCCTGCTTGTTGGGTTTAAACCTGTATAACAGATAGTGTGAGCCTATCACGGGCACTGCCTTTTCACTGTCATCCCCGACTCTTGGTCTGCTGCGGTGCCTCCGGTGTTTCGGTGTTGCCAGGGAGCTTGCAGTCCCCTGCCCTCCAGATTCGGCTGTCGGGGCGTACAGCACCTGCCCAGCCAAGGACTCTGGCGTCCTTTTTGTCAGCACTCCGCACTGGGTTCAGCTCCACTTAGCTTTAATTCCACAGAGCCCTTAACTCCGCTCCTGTCCCTTCCCTCTCCACCGACCAACTGCCGAACAGACATAACTGACTTCTCCTCCCAGCCAGAGAGAACAGCTCCTCTGAAGCCAGATCCAGAGCGCCCCCCTCTGGCCCGGAGCAGGAATTGTGATGCATGCTGTGTATTGCCTTGCATGGAGACCCCCCTTGTCTCCAGGCATAACATCACCCCTCAGAGGGAGGCAATGTCACCATAACAACTGGACTCTGGGGTACCACACATCAGTAGCTACTAAAGCTTGGGAACGTATTCACCCCTCTTGGATTTTTACCTATTTTTTCTGTTACAACTTGTGTTTAAATATTTTGTAATCTGATTTGTTTTTCTTGCATCTGCAATAATTATTCCAAGTTTGTGAAGTGAGAAAAATATAGGCATAAATTAAATTTATGGCATCAAAGCGCTAAAATTTTTCATGTGCATATGTATTTACTCCTTTTGTGATGAAACACCTAAAAATTACCTTCATAAGTCATATGCTTAGTGAACAGAAGTCCACCTGTGTTCAATATAAGTGTCACATGGTCTGTCAGTAAATACACACCTTTTCTAAAAAACCATAGAGGCTACAACACCATTAAACAAGAAGCACCATTAACCAAACAATGCCATGAAGACCAAGGAGATCTCCAAATAAGTCAGGGACAAAGTTATTGTGTCAGGATCCCGTCAGGGTTGGAGCCGATGTTACTGCAAACACTAGGGGAAGCAGAGGCAGGTAACATGGTCAGAGGATAGCCGGGTCGGTACACTGGAAAGGCGTTATTAGTAGCACTGGATCAGGCAGAGAGCGTAGTCAGAAGGGCAGGCCGAGGTCAGTTCACAGGAGAGCGGTATTGGTATCAATGGATCAGGCAGAGAGCGTAGTCAGAAGGGCAGGCCGAGGTCAGTTCACAGAAGAGCGGTATTGGTATCAATGGATCAGGCAGAGAGCGTAGTCAGAAGGGCAGGCCGAGGTCAGTTCACAGGAGAGCGGTATTGGTATCAATGGATCAGGAACAGCAGGAAGAGCTTGACTAGAGGCTAGGAGCACAATAATCTCGCAATGAAACACCCACAGGGCCAGGCTTATATAGGGTGTGTAATTGGCAATCAGAGGGCCAATCAAGAGAGCACTGGGTGGAGCCGATCAGGAAGAACAGTCAATGGTATCTGGGTTCAGCAAGGAACTTTGCAGCCAGCAGAATAGCTCAGATGGTAGAGCTGGTGGACAAGAGGTACTGGGTTCGATTCCTGACAGTACTCCCCTCCTTCCAGGATGGCCTCTGGACATCTTAGGAGCTGGCTTATCTGGGTACCTCTGATGAAAGGCTCTTGTAAGTCTAGGAGCATGGATGTTGTACTTTGGTTCCCATGAATTTTCCTCTGGTCCGTAACCCTTCCACTGCACCAGATACTGCAGTTTACCTCTGAATTTTCGGGAGTCCAGAATCTTATCCACAATGTATTCTTCTTCATCATGGATCCTTTCTGGTGGAGGAGGTGGCTGAGTTCTTCCTGGAAATGGGTTTTCACAAAAGGGTTTGAGCAAGGATATGTGAAATATTGGATGAATCTTTAGATTGTTGGGAAGTTTTAAACGAAAAGCAACCTGGTTAACTTTTGCAGAAATTTGAAAAGGTCCAATGAATTTTTGACCCAATTTGGAGGATGGCACCTGTGTCTTTAGATTTTTAGTGGACAGCTAAACTTTGTCTCCAACCTGAAGAGCAGGGGGCACTCTCCGATGTTTATCTGCTGCTTCCTTATATTCTTCCTGGGTCTTGAGTAACATCTCTGATAGTTCCTTCTGGGATTCCTGTAATTTTGCAAGCCTGTCATTAACAGCAGGAATGGGAGTGTTCACTGGCAGATTAGGGATAAATACTGGATGTAATCCATAGTTAGCAAAAAATGGGGTTTGAGATGTAGCGCTATGTATGGAGTTGTTGTAGGCAAACTCTGCTGTTGGTAAATAGTCCACCCAGTCATCCTGAAGATAGGAAATGAAGCAACGGAGGTATTGCTCCAAAGTCTGGTTCGTTCTTCCGTCTGGCCATTGGACTGAGGATGGAAAGCGGTCGAAAGATTCACAGTGACTCCCAAGGCTGTACAGAAACTCTTCCAAAATGTTGATGTAAACTGAACGCCTCTGTCAGACACCACGCTGTCAGGAATTCCATGTAATTTGAATACCTCTTTGATCATCAGTTCTGCAGTTTTTTCAGCAGTAGGAATTCCTTCAGTTGGGATAAAGTGGGCCATTTTTGTGAGTCGGTCCACTGTGACAAGGATGACGGTCATCTGTTTGGAAGGGGGTAGTTCCACAATAAAATCCATGGAAATAGATCCCCAAGGCCTGGATGGAACTGGAGTGGTTGCAGGAGTCCTAGAGGAGACGATCGTGGGGTCTTGTTTCGTGCGCATGTTAAACAAGTTGAAACATATTTCCTCACGTCCTTCCTACAATTCGGCCACCAAAAGAAACAAAGTAGTAAGTCTTGTGTTTTTGCAACTCCAGGATGTCCTGCCAGTTTAGAATCATGGACACTTTTGAGGACTTCAAGGCGAGAAGATTCAGGTACATATATTTTGTGTTTCTGCATCCAAAACCCCTCTTTGAATGAAAGATCGACATCTTCCGAAGGATGGTTAAGGAAAGAGTCCTCTTGGTATCCATCTTTAATTCTATTACATAGTCCTTTAGAGTGCAATATTCCCAAAAAAATTTTAGGGCCTAGAATTGTATCGTCATTACTAGACCTCTCCTGAGGTTCAGAACACATCCTGGACAGGGCATCAGCCTTGCCATTTCTTGAACCAGGCCGGTAAGAAATTATAAAATTGAATTATTGAGAAAAATAAGGCCCATCGTGCTTGTCTTGCAGACAATCTTTTTGCTGTACGGAGGAATTCAAGATTCTTGTGGTCCGTGAGGACAGCACAGGGTGATTGGCACCCTCCAGAAGATATCTCCACTCGGAGAAGGCAACTTTAATGGCCAACAGTTCTTTATTACCGATGTCGTAGTTTTTTTCTGCAGATGACATGGTGTGGGAAAGAAACGCACATGGGTGAAGTTGCATTTTGTCCCCAACTCGCTGAGACAGAATGGCTCCCACTGCAGAGTCTGAGGCGTCCACTTCGACAGTAAATGGCATATCAGAATTTGGGTGTACTAACAATGGAGCAGACGTAAAAAGAGTTTTCAACTTGTCAAAAGCCTCCTGTGCCTCCGGAGACCAGAAAAATGCTTTGGTCTTTTTTGTTAGTGTAGTAATTGGTAGTATGATCCGTGAAAAGTTCTTTATAAATTTTCGGTAAAAATTTGCAAATCCTATGAAATGCTGGACGTCTTTTAAATTTCTTGGAACAGGCCAGTCCACTATAACATTTATTTTGCTGGGATCCATGCTCAGACCTTCTGGGGAGATGATATATCCCAGAAATTGGATACTGGTTTGTTCAAACTCACATTTTTCAAGTTTAATGTAAAGATGGTTCTCCTGTAGTCGTTCCAAGACTAACTGGACGTGCCTGCGATGTTCTTCCAAGGTGTCTGAAAATATAAGAATGTCATCGAGATAAGTCACAACGAATTGATCCAAGAAATCTCGAAATACATCATTAATAAAATGTTGAAAGGTGGCTGGGTCATTGCTAAGGTCAAAGGGCATAACCAGAGATTCAAAATGTCCATATCTCGTTCTGAAGGCGGTCTTCCACTCATCTCCTGGGCGAATCCGTATGAGGTTGTAAGCCCCTCTAAGATCCAGCTTCGTAAAGATTTTCGCAGAACGGAGTCTCTCGAATAGTTCAGGAATCAAGGGTAGCGGGTAGCGATTCTTGACGGTGATATTATTAATCTCTCTGTAGTCAATACATGGCCGCAGAGTGGAGTCTTTCTTTTCAACAAAGAACAGGGGTGCCCCAGCTGGAGATGTGGAAGGTCGAATAAAGCCTTTCTCTAAATTTTCATCCAGGAACTCTCTTAATACCTTCAATTCAGGTTCGGAAAGATTGTAAATCCACCCAAATGGAATGGTTGTTTCCTGGCAGCAATTCAATGGGACAGTCGTAAGGACGGTTAGGAGGTAATTGATCTGCTTTCTTCTTACTGCAGACATCAGAGAACTGCTGATATTGAGGTGGTAGTTTCTCTTCCTTCTCATGCGAAATCTCAGAGATTTGGACTTGTTGGAGAACAGGGGGTTCCTTATGACAATTATTCTTGCAGTAGTCAGATGGAAAGGTGATGGTCCTTGATGCCCAGTTGATAGAAGGGTTATGGACTGAAAACCAGGGGATCCCTAGGATAACCGGAAATTTCGGAGATGAAATAAGGTGGAAACTGACAGCTTCATTATGATCCGGTTCGATACAAATCTCAAGTTCGATTGTCTCATGCGTGACAGGTCCAGAAGACAAGGGTGATCCATTCACAGTTTCCATTTCAATTGGTGTGAATTTGGTCCTACTGGAAATATTGTTATCACGGGTAAATTTTAAGTCCATAAAATTTCCTCCTGCTCCCGAATCCAACAGGGCAGAGCATTGTATTTTTTGGGTGCCCATTACGACCTGAATGGGGATTACAAAATGAGATGATGTAGTATGTATTTTGTCTGTTTCTGGTGTTACTGATGAGATAGTCTGCATGATGGAATCCGACTGCTGAGAAAGGTCCATATTGCTAGCAGACCTGTTGTTGGTAAAGGCTATAGTCCTTTTGTTAGGACAGTTGATGGCATAGTGTCCAGGGTCCCCACAATAGAGGCAGAGATGTTCTGCACGTCGCCTCTCCTTCTCCTATGCAGAGAGTGGTCTTCGGATGACGTCGATCTGCATCGGTTCAGACATGCCTTGCGTCTTTTCTTGGTGGTCTGATGCTGAAAATGAGAAGCCAGGGCTATTCCCAAGTGCTCGCAGTCTCTCCTTTCTCCTTTCAGTAAGTCTCTGGTCTATCCGGATACACAGTTGAATAAAGTCCTCCAACTGGTCAGGGGTCTCAACCCTAGCAAGCTCGTCTTTCACTGGTTCTGATAACCCTCGTCGAAATTGACTTCTCTGGGCCGCTGAATTCCAGGTGGTGTCGGCCACCCAGCGACGGAACTCCGATGTATATTCCGCAACAGAGCGAAGTCCTTGGCGCAAATTATGTAATTTGGTTTCTGCTGTGGCACAGCGGTTTGGGTCATCAAAAACTTGATTCATAGCTGTGGTGAAAGCTTCCAGGTCATTAAGGAGGTCATAGTCCTTTTCTACATAAGGTGAAGCCCAAGCAAGAGCTTCATCCGTCAGGAGATTTATCATGAAAAAAACTTTCTTCCTCTCACTGGTAAAGGGAGCAGGTTGCATCTGGAAGTATATGCGGCATTGATTGAGGAATCCTCGGTACTGCTGGTGATCCCCACTGAACTTTGCAGGCAGCGGCAGCTGCGCGTTTGATTCGGACCCTGAATTGCGCACGTCCAGAAGTTGTTTTTGTAGCTCAATTACTTCCTGTTGTAGACCCGTGAACTCAGTTTGTAACTTGGAATATTTTCCTTGATAGTTAGTACAAAAATTTTGAAGTTCCGTAACTTGCTGCCTCAGGGTGTTTACAGCGGACTCCATTTTGGCGCGAGATTATTCTGTCAGGATCCCGTCAGGGTTGGAGCCGATGTTATTGCAAACACTAGAGGAAGCAGAGGCAGGTTACGTGGTCAGAGGATAGCCGGGTCGGTACACTGGAAAGGCATTATTAGTAGCACTGGATCAGGCAGAGAGCGTAGTCAGAAGGGCAGGCCGAGGTCAGTTCACAGGAGAGCGGTATTGGTATCAATGGATCAGGCAGAGAGCGTAGTCAGAAGGGCAGGCCGAGGTCAGTTCACAGGAGAGCGGTATTGATATCAATGGATCAGGCAGAGAGCGTAGTCAGAAGGGCAGGCCGAGGTCAGTTCACAAGAGAGCGGTATTGGTATCAATGGATCAGGAACAGCAGGAAGAACTTGACTAGAGGCTAGGAGCACAATAATCTCGCAATGACACACCCACAGGGCCAGGCTTATATAGGTGTGTAATTGGCAATCAGAGGGCCAACCAAGAGAGCACTGGGTGGAGCCGATCAGGAAGAACAGTCAATGGTATCTGGGTTCAGCAATGAACTTTGCAGCCAGCAGAATAGCTCAGATGGTAGAGCTGCTGGCCGGTGGACAAAGAGGTACTGGGTTCGATTCCTGACATATTGAGAATAACAAGTCAGAGTTGGGTTATAAAAATACAAATCTATCTCTGATGATCCCCCTGAGCACCATAAAATCTATTATGATCAAATGGAAAGAACATGGTACCACAACCAACCTGCCAAGAGAGGGCCACTCACCAAAAATCTCAGCCCAGGCAAAGCAGGACATTAATCAAACAGGCATAAAAGAGACCAAAGATAGCCATAAATGAACTGCAGAGTTCCCAAACATAAATTGGAGTATCTGTCTATACGACCACTACACTAGATAGAAGTGACCTTTATGGAAGAGTGGGCAGAAAAAAAGTCTTTGCTTACACACAAAAATTGTAAAGCTCATTTTGAGTTTACCAAAAAAACATGTGGTAGACTCCCCAAATATATTGAGGAATGTGCTGTGCCATGAGACCAAAATTGAAGTTTTTGGCCAGCAAGGTATGTCTGGTAGAAAACCAAAACAGCTCATCTTCTAAAGAAAAACATCCCAACTGTGAAACATTATTTTGGCAGCATCATGCTGTGAGGATGTTTTTCAGCAGCAAGGACAGGAAAAATGGTCTGAGTTGAGAGAAAAATGGATGATGAGAAATACAGGGATATTCTTGAGTAAAAACCTGCTTCAGTCTGTTAGTGATTTGAGATTGGGACGAAGGTTCATCTTCCAACAAGACAATGACTCAAAGCACACTGCTAAATTAACACACCCGAGTGGCTTAAGGGGAAATATGCAAAGGTTTTGGAGTGGAATAGTCAAAGCCAAGACCTTAATCCAATTGAGAATTACGATACGATACGATGCGATACACTTTATTGATCCTGAGGGAAATTATGGTATCACATCAGCGTTACAAACAAAACATTACAAACAGCATTGCATAGAGTAATTACTAGACGCAGATCTTGCACATGACTAAGCACAATACGTAACAAACAAAGGTATACAAATCTCTAATCATTTCCATTAGTGCGCTAGTCATAAGTCATAGCCATCTTTCACCCTTAGTGAATTGTTATACATACCCATAGCGGTAGGCACAAACAATTTCCTGAATTTCTGCTTCTTGCACCTTGGAAGGATTAGACAGCTGCTGAATGTGCTCTTTTGCTTCAAGAACAGCTCGTATAGTGGGTGTGTACTATTGTTCATTATAGCCCTGCACTGTAACTTAGTGGTAAGACTTTAAGGCTGCTGTTCACCAGAGGAAACCATCTAGCTTGTAAGAGCTGGAGCAGTTTTGCCTTGAGGAATGGGTAAAAATCCCAGTAGCAAGATGTGAAAAGATCATAGAGTCTTAATAAAAGCAACTGGCAGCTGCAATTGCCACAAAGAGATGGCTATATAATGTACTCACTAAATTTAGGGGGATGAATAGATATGGACACTGAAGTTTTTCAGTTGTTTTATCCTATTTGTTGGTTGCTTCACAATAAAATAAAAAACAAATGGTCGCAGTTATAGACATGTTCTTAACCCTCAAAAAAAATAAAGCAGTGAAAATCCAGGCTGTGAGGTATCAAAATACAAAAATTACATTGTTGTGAATGATTTTGCAAGCCTCTGTATATTATATGCCATCTCTCATCCTATGTTTGGTTTGAAGCACACACAGATACTAAAAATTCATATGTATACAATTTGGATATACAGTATGCATATATGCAAATATCCAATGTCAGTGAGATTTTAAAGAGGATCTGTCAACTTAACCCTTTAACCCCCAGAGGTATGGCGGTATTTTCGTTTTTGCGTTTTTTTTTTCGCTCCCCTTCTTCCCAGATCCATAACTTTTTTATTTTCCGTCAATATAACCATGTTAGGGCTTGTTTTTTGCAGGACGAGTTGTACTTTTGAATGACATCATTGGTTTTATCATGTCATGTCCTAGAAAACAGGAAAAAATTCCAAGTGTGGTGAAATTGCAAAAAAATCCCACACTGGTTTTTTGTTTGGCTTTTTTACTAGGTTCACAAAATGCTAAAACTGACCTGCCATTATGATTCTCCAGGTCATTACGATTTCATAGACACCAAACATGTCTAGGTTCTTTTTTATTTAAGTGAAGAAAAAAAATTCCAAACTTTGTTAAAAAACAAATTGCTCCATTTTCTGATATCCGTAGCATCTCCAATTTTCATGATCTCGGGTTTGGTCAGGGCTTATTTTTTGCATGCTGAGCTGATGTTTTTAAAGATACCATTTTGGTGCAGATACGATCTTTTGATTGCTCGTTATTGCATTTTAATGCAATGTCACGGCTACCAAAAAAGCGTAATTCCGGTGTTTTGACTTTTTTTTCGTGCTACTCTGATTTCGAACGCGGTGATACCAAATATTTGTATGTTTGATTTTTTTTATTGTTTTATTTTGAAAGGAGGCAAAAGGGGAATAATTTGAACTTTTATATATTTTTTTATATATTTTGAAAAACATTTCTTTGTTACTTTTGGTATTCTTCAATTAGTTTCCATGTGAGACTAGAAGCTGCCATAGCCTGATTGGATCAGCTACATATAGGCGATGATCACATCGCCTATATGTAGCTGAATTACTCACTTGCTATGAGCGTCAATCACTGGGCGAAGCTCACAGCAAGTCAGCAGTGACAACCGTCGAGGTCTGGTGGAGACCTCCGGTTGTCTTGCCAACCACCGGTGACCAGCAATCACATGACAGAGGTCACCAGTGGGCGGATTTCCACTGCTATTGCCGGAAGCGCAGGTTAGATGCCTCTCTCAGCGTTTGAAGGTGGTTTTTAATGGGTTAATAGATGAGGGTAGATCTCGATTATACCCTCGACTGTTCTGGGCACTTGGTAGCTGTAAAAAACAGCTGATATCTGCCGGGAAAGATGTGGGCTCACCGCCTGAGCCCACATCAAAGGGAGGGAGTCTGATATCAGCGTACTGTTTTGCCCAATGACAGAAAGGGGTTAGTATGCTGCCCTATGCATATTAGATAGTTAATAATCTTAATGTATAGAGAGAAAGGCAGATAGTAGCCAGACATGTAATGAGTCACCCTACGAATTGTGACAGGTATTCTTTATAGTGTCCTGGAAACTACTACATAGCACAGATGTCACCAACCTTGATTTAAGAGCCACATTCAGCTATGACAAATATTCACAAGCCACATTCATATCCCTCTGAGTAGCAATATCCAGTGCTCCCACTTAGTAAGAACACCCAGAGCCCCCTATTTCAGGTATAACGACAGCAACAAGTTCCCCCAGAAATCACACCAAGACCTTGTACCTTCTTGCGTTATTGGCAGCATACTTACAACCAGATGTTTCAGCTCTGCACAAATTTGTTTTTCTTGAATTAAGCACACCTGCCACATTATAACATTCAACCTAAATCCCCCTCAGACCTGCGGCATCATTCTACCCTGGCTTGTCATATTTCTTTACATATTTCTTTCTCCCCATGGCCAGTATATGCACATCCAGTGCTGTTCTTCTGTACATCACAATTCAAAAAGTCATCATCTGGAAACTTTTTTTTTCAGATATTGTTCTGATTCACCAAGATGTCAGTCAACCATTTGCAGGCCACACATCATAGGCTCATGAGTCACATCTTAAGGACCCCTGACATACTAAGTAATACATTTCAATAATGTTTGTGCAGTATTCTTAGAATTTACTTTTAGCCATTCCTTTCCTGTTGTCTTTTTATTAAAAGTTAGTCCATGTAAGAACTGGTTTGCAGCTTTTTTATTGCTTCAATGCATCTAAAGTTAAAAAAATGCAGACAGATGCTGCATTGGGCCATTTGTTGGCCACACATTGGGCATGCACCAACTGCTGAAAAGTACCCTTGGCTCATACTCAATAAATTCCTTAAAACTGCTTGGCAGCATCAGAAATTTTTTTAGTATAAAGTATCTCGGTCTGCAAAGAACAAAAAACAGTAATGTAGAACAATAATCAATAGTAGAAATAGAAAGAAAAATATTTTCCCCACATGAGTATAAGAGAAAAATCAATAAAGTTGGTACTTTAATATGACCTTGGTTATTGTTATGCAATGAATATTGTTTTTAAAAACCCTTAACCATTTTCTCCTAGCATTCCAGAAGCTATTGAAGCAAAAGCAAGATCTACTGAATAATATTTTCTGCACATATCCTCCGGAATGAGAAAATCAATCTTAGCTAAGTATACAGTTTCTAAATATAGAAGGAAAACATAGATAAACAAGAAACCAAAATAAAATTATGTGCAATAAACTAGAATATGAGACAGATAAAATGTATCATATACATTTCTTGTTTTTTTTCTCTCTTTTTGCAAAAATAAAAAAATTCTATTGAAACAAAAATGTATTATTTCTTAAAGTTAACTCATTCTAGATTTCTGCATTTATATTTTTAATTTAGTAATAATAAAAAAATATTATTAATAGTAATTTCAAGTATATTTCATTTTATATGATGATAGCTTCTTGCTTTTTTTGAACATATCGGTTATACAAACAAGTTGATTTTTTTTTTCATTAAAAGATGGAAAGCCACTTTCGGAGCAAATTATTTATTTATTTATTTTGATGTACATGCATATATTTAGGGCTAAAAACTATTTTTTACATTTGGATTTTTACATGTCTCTTGTTTCCCTGCCTATTGAACAGTGATATGTCTGTGGTTACAAAATCAGCTGAGAGACGCTCAGAAAAACATAACTAAAATAGTCACAATCTTTTCATTACAATGTCAACGCTGGATGATTCTCGATTAGCCAACATTAGTGTCAAACAGAGGCTATAGAAAACAGTGTAAAATTTCTAATCAAATTTATTGCAAAAATTATTTTAGCTCCAATTACATGAATGAAAGTAAAATCAAATGTTCTATAAGGTACACAACCCCTTTCACAAATTGTTGAGAAGATACAAAAAATATTTTCCCTCATTCTACTATAGACATTCAAAATCAACTTGGTGAAGCAAAGTTCTTCCATTGAGTGAGGATTAGAGTTGAGCGATACTTTCCGATATCCAAAAGTATCGGAATCGGAATGGTATCGCCGATACCATTAAAATATCGGCTATACCCGATACCGATACCGGAAGTCCCATGTAAGTCTATGGGAACAAAATATCGCAACTAAAAAAACCTCTTTCTTTCCTTGTAAACACTAAATATACACACATAGAATACATATATATATATATATAATATATATAATAATATATACATATATATATATACATGTCATTGTGACATATATATATATCATATATGTATAGTTTATACACTTCTACATAGTAAAATATCCTCTGATTCAATTGCTGGGTAAAGTCGGCTTCTGTGAAAAGACAGAAGCACCCACATGAAATTACACTTGGTGTACATAGGGTTAACCATGTCTTTTCATGTCGTTTGCTATCTGATTTGCACATACAATTACATCAGTCTATGTGTGCAAAATTTCACACCTGTAGGGGTTAATTAAAGGTGTAAATTCATTGTAAAAAAACCGGACTTTTTTGCTACGAATTTACACCTTTAATTAACCCCTACAGGTGTGAAATTTTGCACACTTACACTCATGTAATTGTTTGTGCAAATCAGATATCAAACTACATGAAAAGACATGGTTAACCCTATGTACACCAAGTGTCATTTCATGTCGGGTTCTGCATTTTCACAAAAGCCGGCAATTGAATTAGCGGCTATTATACTATGTAGAAGTGTATGAACTATAAATATAAATATATATATATATGTGTCACAAATTCAATGACATGTATATATATATATGAGGTGTAAAATTGCTGAAAAAAAATGCGTGGGCTCCCGCCCTATTTTCGCAACCAGACAGACAAAGCCAGTGAGTGGGGGCAGATAATAATAGCCCAGAGAGGGACCATTTTTTTTGGCCCCCCCGGGTACTTAACATCTGCCCCCAGACACCCCAGAAAGGGCAAATCTCTAATTAGATTTGCCCTTTCTGGCACTTTGCCCGTCTATTCCCATTGCCCTGTAGCGGTGGCGAATGGGTTAATAAGGGGTTAAAATGACCTTGCAATTGAAAGGTCACTTTAAGCCAGGTTAATAATTGAGAGCTGTCAATTAGACAACTATCAATTATTAATACTATTGTATGAAAGAAAAATCAAACACACACACTTTAATAAAAAAGAAGTTTAATGAAATAATCACACAGTTTTTGACCATATTTTATTTTACCTGCTAAAACCATTTCCTGTAATAAAAATAAAATAATAAAGCAAAATTATTCTTACCAATCCGATGCACAGTCAGGTCCCACGGTGTAATCCTTCAGAAAGGGTTAATGTTTACTGCAGGGACCGCAGCTAATGCTGCAGCCTCACAGTAAACCCCCAAATGAATGAGTTCCTCTCCTGGCTGACAGGAGAGGAAGTGGAAAGCTTAATTGATTGCTTTCCACTTTCACTTCAGGTCAGCCAGGGACACCATCAGTGACGTCAGAGGGAACTGATTAACAAAAATAGGGGTTCCCTTCGAAAAAAAAATGGCGTGGGGTCCCCCCTATTTTTGTTAACCAGCCAGATGAAGCAGACCGCTGAGGCCTGGATTTTCAGGCTGTTAAGGAGCCAAGATCCATGGACCTTGCCAGCCTGATAATACCAGGCCACAGCAGTCTGCATATCTTGGCTGATTAACAAAAATAGGGGATCCCCTCGAAAAAAATTGGCGTGGGGTCCCCCCTATTTTTGTTAACCAGCCAGATGAAGCAGACCGCTGAGGCCTGGTATTAAAAGACTGTCAAGGCCCATGGATTTTGGCCCTCAACAGCCTGATAATACCAGGCTACAGCAGCCCCACATTTGGCGCATCAAAAGATGTGCCAATTGTGGCACTTTACCCGGCTCTTCCCACTGCCCTGTAGCGGTGGCAAGTGGGGTAATAAGGGGTTAATGTCACCGTTGATTGCATGGTGACAATAAGCCCGGTTAATAATGGATAGGCGTCAATAAGACACCGATCCATTATTAATCCCAAAGTTTTTAAATGTGTAAAAAAAAGACACAGCAAGAAAAAAGTCTTTTAATGAAATAAAAGAGACAACACAGTTTTCATTTTTTTTATTACTCTCTCATTCCTGCGACGCCATCGATCTCCTGTAAAAAAATAAAAAAAACAAACCAACAGTATACCACCTGTCCGACGCAGTCCATAACGACAGTCCCACGACGATCCAGCTCTGCTACATCGGAATGACAGGCAGAGCCTGTCATTGCAACGCAGCACAGCTGATTACCTATTTCCCCGGCGGTGACGTCATCGGACTGACTGCTTTACGGCCGGGATTACCCAGCAGTCACTGCAGTTATCGCGAGAAACTGCATGTGACCGCCGGGGAGAAGAGGATGGTGGCCATGAAGCAGTCCAGGACGTGACCGCCGGAGATCTTCTGCCAGGTAAGTGCCGCTGACTCCTGACAGACCCGACAGACAGACACTGACAGTGACAGTGACATCCCGATTCCGGTATCCGATATGACGAAAATATCGGAACTCGGAATCGGAATTCCGATACAGCCAATATCGGCCGATACCCGATATTTGCAGTATCGGAATGCTCAACCCTAGTGAGGATTGAAACTCTGCCAAATGCGTCAGCAATGATTTCTCTCTGAATCTCACATGCTTAAATCTAACGTGGCCAAGCCCTCTGTGTTAGTTTCTGCGGAACGCACCTAATAGATATTGTAGAGAGGTGCGTTCGCAGCCTGGGGTCCACCGTGCAGGCGAAGCCCGCTGCTAGTAAGATGGCGAAAGTAGCGAACTCTGTTATTCCGCAGAGTACCTAAAATAAACGCCGTAGAGCGCTGTGACAGTTAGTGCGAACTCTGTTAATCCCCAGAGCCGCTAACAGGAATGCCACAGCACTATATGGCGATAAGTGCGAACTCACTTAGCTTCAGTGAGCCGCAAAGTAAAACGCTAGGGCGCTGAACCAGCGTTATAAAGCGAACCCTGTTGCATCACAGAGCCGCTGAGAAAAAGACTGTGTCCTGTTAGACTCACAGGGATACACAGATAACTGCTGTGCGGATAGCAGTCCATGATCATGCAGAAAGCAACGCAATCAAGCAATTTCCTCACCGGAGAGCCGGTATTCTAGGGGCTTATTTCAGCCAAGCCCTAACCACGTGCACCCAAATCTCCTCACCGGAGAAGCCGGTATTCCTAGAGGCTTATTTCAGCCGAGCCCTAACCACATGCGTACATGATCACACTGGCGCAAAGCACATAATGCAATTGATACTAGCGCATGGCGGCCCAGCCATGCCACCCTTTTATAGTAACAGCTACAGGACCTGTAACAGAAAAAGGACCAATGAGAAACTGTTCCAAAACACATGTAGTTTCAGGACCTTCCTGGTGGACCAATAGGAGCTGCTGCAGTACCTGAACATGTGACCCCTGATCTCCAATGAGAGATCTTACCCTGGGCATGATCAGAAGGGGAAACGCAGGACTTTGTCCCAAAGACGTCTGCTCCAGCACTGGCTATAATAGAAGATCCAGAAGGGGCAGCAGCAATTCTCTGCACAGTATTGGAATGGGCAAGACGCTGGGACCGACGTCTCTGCTGAGCAGGTTCCACTGCGGACGGAGATAGATGGGGGACCGCAGCGGAACTGGTTCGAGACTCCCCTTGTGCAGCAGCGGGAACTCGAACCCTAACATTACCCACCATCCTAGGGCCCCCCTTCTTTGGGCCTCGCTGCGCTCAAAGGCAGCGACGAGCTGCGGAGCGCGAACATGCTCGGCAGGCTCTCAGCACCTATCCTCAGGCCCATAACCCCTCCAATCCACCAAATAAATTTTTTTTCCTCCTACCACCTTGCACCCAACAATGGCGTTCACCTCATGATCATCGGTAGATGAACCCGACGTCCCGGCAGATGACTCGGAAAACCGGGAAATGGCCATGAGTTTCAGGAGGGACACGTGAAAGGTGTCGGTGATACCAAGGCGAGGCGGAAGGGCTAGTCGGTAACCACCGGGTTCACCTGCTCAAGAAATTTAAAGGGACCCAAAAAGCGAGGTGCCAACTTGGTGGACTTTACACGTAGTCTGATGTTTCGGGCAGAGAGCCACACTAGGTCACCAGGAGCAAATGTAGGAGCGGGGCGCCGATGGGCATCGGCCGAAGACCTCATCCTCTCTTTGGAAGCCTGAATGGCATCCTGGGTGCGGTCCCAAATGTCCCGTGCCTCCACAGCAGGTTCCACTGCAGACGGAGATGGATGGGGGACTGCAGCGGGACTGGTTCGAGACTCCCCTTGTGCAGCAGCGGGAACTCGAACCCTAACACTCTGTCCCTCAAAATTTCAGAAAACAGTTCAACATAACATCCATTCCACTAAATTCATTGAGTTGAGTTGACATTGAAGAGGTTCCTCAATTGTCCTCAGTTTAACAATGAATGATCCATCCATTGGCTAGATCAGTATTAAGAGAACTTTGTAGCTTCTGATGCCTGACACCCCCTAAGATTGATCAACTTAAATCTGTTCCAGCAATGACCAAATATAAGCAATGGACACTATAGCTTTCATGCTGCTTAGAGGCTACTTAATGTGGACTGCAGTTTATTGCTCATTCAAATGAATAGGAGGGAAAGATCTGAACTTGGCTGCAGCTACTAGGCAATGAATAAGGCTGCAGCGTTTTGTCCTTACATAGTTTTATATCAGTATCTATTGGAGAAGATTTCAGTTGATTGATCGGGGTCTCATACTGATGACCTCTCCAAAGATAGGTCATCAATTGTTAAGTCCCAGACCACCACTTTAATCTATAACATATAGCAAGCTCCAGTTTCATCTTAATATAGGTTACTGTATGTTGCCTAGCCATAGTTATCAAACTTAATATGCATTTTAATGTATTTATTTGCAGTTATTTAATTTTGATTTAATCAATCATCTATTCTTTTTACAGAATCTACATTGTTTTATACAAAGAACAAATGAAATACTAATTTACTTTACTTTAAGTTTTTGATAACATACAATACATGGCTTTGCACCAAATGTCAAACTTTCTTGTTTTATACAAAAAATAAAATAGACAAAAAAAAAAGAAAGAAAACTTGATATTTACATCAGTTATTAACTTTTGGTTACAACATTTATAACTGATATTTAATTTGTTTATGTCTTTAGACGGATATCAAGTAAGTGCCAGTGAATGCAGATTGCACATGAATATTAAGTAATTTTATTTTTTGCAGTTACTCTATTAGTTTTATTTTTTTAAGAACTGCATCAATAATGAAAATATATATTTAAGCCATCTTTTTACAAAATTACATTGATTTATGCAAAACATAGATTGCTCATTTAAAACAAGAATTCAAAGCCAAAGCTACAAAATGTAGGAATATTATTACTGTAGGAATATAATATTTACTAATAAATTACAATATTTATTTTATAGGAATAAATATTGGTTTTCTTTTAAACTACTTAATCTGTATAGAAAATGTAAATTTGATTCTTGAGACAGATATTGTAGCTGTGATATGCAGGGAAACTGTAGCCTTATAAGTCTTTGAGTCTCCTGCTCTTGCTGATACAGGCAATTCCACTGGATAAATTCTTTATAATGTCGATATAGCATAAAATGCCTGTTTTCTAGACATGATTAAATATTTTTGAATTTGTGAATAAACTCTGAGGAATTAAAATTGCTGATTGTCCAATTGTCCTTAAATACATATATAACATTCTGAGGTCTCCTAGGACTATATACAATTCCTTTCAAACTCTGCTATGCGGAGCAGCCTTAGAAATGTCAGTGACCTCCACATATATGGCTGTGGGTTAATGGAATATGGCTATGGCTAAATGGATAAACCATCCTTCACAGTAGTTTTTCACACACCGTATCTGTGCAAAATATTGTGTGTTTACAGTATATACCCGAGTATAAGCTGACCCCCCAATTTTGCCACAAAAAAACTGGGAAAAATTATTGACTCGAGTGTAAGCCTAGGGTGGGAAATGCAGCAGCTACTGGTAAATTTCAAAAATAAAAAAGATACCAATAAAAGTAAAATTAATTGAGACATCAGTTGGTTAAATGTTTTTGAATAGCCATATTGAATCAGGAGCCCCACAGAATGCTCCATACAGTTCATGATGGCCCCATAAGATGCTCCATACAAAATACGCCCCATATAATGCTGTACAAAAGGTTAATAATGGCCCCATAAGATGCTCCATAGAATAGGCCCCATATGCTGCTCCATAAAGGTTATAGCCCCATAAGATGCTCCATATATTATGCCCCATATGCTGCCCCATAAGATGCTCCGGACATTCTGCTCCATAAGATGCTCTGCACATTATGCCCATAAGATGCTCCACATACCCATAAATGCTCCCAATTATGTTGTTAGATTGCCCTTTGCCCCATAAGATGCTCCACACATTATGTCCCATAAGATGCTCCGCACATTATGTGTGTCCCATAAGATGCTCCGCACATTATGCCCCATAAGATGCTCCACACATTATGCCCCATAAGATGCTCCACATATTATGCCCCATAAGATGCTCCACACATTATGCCCCATAAGATGCTCCACACATTATGCCCCATAAGATCTCCACACATTATGCCCCATAAGATGCTCCACACATTATGCCCCATAAGATGCTCCACACATTATGCCCCATAAGATGCTCCACACATTATGCCCCATAAGATGCTCCACACATTATGCCCCATAAGATGCTCCACACATTATGCCCATAAGATGCTCCACACATTATGCCCCATAAGATGCTCCGCACATTATGCCCCATAAGATGCTCCGCACATTATGCCCCATAAGATGCTCCACACATTATGCCCCATAAGATGCTCCACACATTATGCCCCATAAGATGCTCCACACATTATGCCCCATAAGATGCTCCCACATTATGCCCCATAAGATGCTCCCACATTATGCCCCATAAGATGCTCCACACATTATGCCCCATAAGATGCTCCACACATTATGCCCCATAAGATGCTCCACACATTATGCCCCATAAGATGCTCCGCATATTATGCCCCATAAGATGCTCCACACATTATGCCCCATAAGATGCTCCACACATTATGCCCCATAAGATGCTCCGCACATTACGCCCATATGATGCTATTTTTTTTAATCCATACTACAATTACTAAGCTGTGAACTGTGATATCTTTCTGAAACAAATTTACCCAAAATAATTGATGTATTGCATTCCCTGCCTAAACTTTTATACACACCATGATAGCCTCTACTATACTATGTGATATGAAAGTTCAAAAACATATCCACCAAAAAATAAATGGTCGAAAAAAAGGCGTACTGCACAGTTATATAAATGAATAAAATAACAATTTTATTGACAAAGAAAATTTAAAAAAAACAAGGGACAATACAACAAAAAGACCATGCGGGTGTAAAACATCGCGATCAGTAGTTACATAGCAACAATAATGTATATAGATAGAATGAATATAAATACAAAAAAGATGTATAAATGATTGTCATTATATATTCCAAAAGCAAGGGAAATGGTACACCTATGTCAATAAAGGCAAAAAATTGCAATCATAACATCCTATTGACACTGAAAATACATATTACATGAAATTTCCCTTATTTAAATCTATATTAATCTGCTGAAAAAAGCCCTATAAAAATCAATCAAGTGGATCAAAATCCTACGGTATAAATAGAGATGGCTGTATTCACCAGGTCAATTGTGAAAAAATACATTTAAAGTGCTATGTGCTCTAGGAATGATAATTACTCAAGTGCAATTAAACACACACCGCATGTACCGTGTCAGCATATATAGCAAACCCACCTCACTTTTTGAGGACTATCTAAAAGATTGGTATATCAGGGAATGGAAATTAAACCATCCAAAAAGCGGACACACATCCTGCTCCCTCATACCAATCTATAATGAAGTGCTAATATGCCAAAGTTATAACACACTATCTTGCGGTGGAAAAACCATGCTACTTACATCAAAATGCGATGTTAAGTTCCCCACGGCCACCCCGACAGCGCCGTTTCGCCTCCTGGGCTTAGTATAGTCCTCAAAAAGAGAGGTGGGTTTGCTATATATGCTGACACGGTACATGCGGTGTGTGTTTAATTGCACTTTGAGTAATTATCATTCCTAGAGCACATAGCACTTTAAATGCATTTTTTCACAATTGACCTGGTGAATACAGCCGTCTCTATTTATACAGTAGGATTTTGATCCACTTGATTGATTTTTATAGGGCTTTTTTCAGCAGATCAATATAGATTAAAATAAGGGAAATTTCATGTAATATGTATTTGCAGTGTCAATAGGATGTTATGATTGCAATTATTTGCCTTTATTGACATAGGTGTACCATTTCCCTTGCCTTTGGAATATATAATGACAATCATTTATACATCTTTTTTTGTATTTATATTCATTCTATCTATATGCATTATTGTTGCTATGTAACAACTGATCGCGATGTTTCACACCCCCATGGTCTTTTTGTTGTATTGTCCCTTGTTTTTTTTAATTTTCTTTGTCAATAAAATTGTTATTTTATTCATTTATATAACTGTGCAGTACGCCTTTTTTTCGACTATTTATTTTTTGGTGGATATGTTTTTGAATTTATTATTGAGGTAATGTTGTTACGAATACTTTGGAAAAATTTTTGCATGTACGTGATATGAAAGTTGTCTCATCCAATGTAATCTTCTGCAGTGTATAAAATAGAGGTTAGCATTTATGGTCCTTTGTGCAAATTGAATAATATATTTTATAAAATTCTCATCATTCTAAAATGATGATACAATTCTGTAACTTTCTTTGGCAACAATATATCACACTTTTACATCAATTAGAACTAGAGATGAGCAACTTTGCCTCTGGGAGGGTCGAGTCGGGTTTCGGACCACTCTACTTTCGCAAAAGTCGAGTCGAACGAAATCAGCCGACGATCAGGAAAAGTTGAAGGTCCGACTGAAACTCAAACCGAACCCAATGCAAGTCAATGGGGAAGAAAAGTCGGCAGGGAGTGGAGGACAGTAAACACACCTAAAGTGCCTATTTCAATGCCAACGACATCAATTCTTATTGCTTAAGCTTGTCAACCTTAATTTGCTTTATAATAATAGTAACACATTGAAAACTGGGGGTTATTTGTCTAAAGTTGTGGTGGGGGCAGGACTGGCACCAGGTTTTTGTGGGTCCCGGGCGAAAGAGTCTCAGTGGGCCCCTTTAACACATACCACAATTCATGATGCTCCGATACGGCAGAGAAATATAGGTATAGTATAATGCCAAATACTTCACTTCTTACATTACATGAGTGATATCTATTGTAAATTCTACAATAGCTCAAAAACCGGACAGTATAGTCCTCCATACAGTATTATGGGCACCACATAGAGCGCCATACAGAATGGGCTCAATGTAATGATCCATACAGAATAGGCCCCATATGTGCTCCAGATGATGCTCCATATATAAAGGGCCCTATATGATGCCCCATAAATAATGGACCCCATATGATGCTCTAGTATATGATGGGTCCCATATGACGCTCCAGTATTTGATGGGCCCCGTATATGATGCTCCAGTGTATGATGTGCCCCATTTATAATGCTCCAGTGTATAATGGGCCCTATCTATGATGCTCAAGTGTATGATGGGCCCCATATATAATTCTCCAGTGTATAATGCTCCCATATATTGCTCCAAACATTAAAAAAACTGAAATACCTCTCCTCGCTGGGCACTGCTCTGCTCTGGACTCCTTAGAGTCGCCATCTTCCAGCTTTCTGCACTTGGACTGTTCAGGCAGAGGACGCACAGACATGATGTCATCCCGCTATCTGACCTGAATGTCACTGTCAGGAAACGCAGAATACGTCACAGCGGTGGAGCAGGGAGAGGTAAGTATTGCAAGTGCTGGGGCCCTGAGCAATCAGGGGGGTCCATTCATGGGCACTGGCACTGGCACAGGGCCCCTCATAGTACGCCGGTGTCTCTGATGGCGAGCAGGCACCCCACCTGCTCCGGGCCCCGGCACCAAGTGATGACGCCGGCCCTGGGGGGTACAGCCCAGTTTGGGAGTTGGAAAAATTGGCATATGTTGAGGTATAGGCTGGACGTTCAGCAGCTGCAAATGGAGGAACTGGAGAAGTCGGAGGAAGAGGAGGACAATGCCAGCCATTTTGCTGGCAACCTATGTGTCATCAGGGGAAGGTGGTACAAAATACTTTGAAACCCAGGCAAGGTTAATTTTAATGAAGGTGAGATCACCAACATTTTTGGTCGACAGCCGAGTCCTTCTTTCTGTCAGGATTGATCCAGATGCACTGAAGACTCTTTCTGATAGCACACTACCAGCAGGGCAAGCAAGCTCCTGTAAGGCATATTGTGCCAATTCAGGCCAGGTGTCCAGTTTACAGGCCCAGTAGTCAAAGGGGAATGAACTGTGAGAGAGAACATCGATAGGAGAGGAGAGGTAATTTTGTACCATAGTTGACAACTGCTGTCTCCTGTCTGTTGCAATCGACTCAGTATTAACAGTCATGTGAGCGGTACTCGAGAAATCTGTCCACAACATGGTCATGTACCCCTGTCTCCAATGCCACTTAAGCTGTGTGCACCACGAACACCTATTCCATGTTGCCCAGTATGGCTCGTGGTAGAACCTGCACCGCTGCTTTGTACTGGGAATGCCTCTAACAAATGGTTTACCAGAGTTGCTTGTTTGTTTGACAATATTATCTCTTGGTTCTCCTGTGGCATGAAGTTCTGTAATATGCTTTTATAGCATGGATCAAGGATGCTGGCCTACCAGTAGTCGTTATCCTTCATAATTTTGGCAATGCGGGGGTCCCTTTTTAGGATCCGCAAGACATAATCACACATGAGGGCCAATGTTCCAGGTGTCAATGATACACTGCCAGTGGTGGGTGGAGGAGCACTTTCGGCCAAATCCACATCCCTCCAGTCACACACAAACAGTGTAGCTGACCTAGGCAAGCCAACATTTCCTCTTGCCCCCTGAGAAGCATCCTCCTCCCCAAAATAATCATCCCCCTCATCCTCCTCTTCCTCCTCTTTCTCTTCTTCCTCCACCTCGTCCAGGACAGTTCCCTGAGCAGACAATGCCTGACTGTCATCAAGGCTTCCCTTCTCCTCTTCCTCCTCTCCTGCAGACGCCTGATCCTTAATGTGCGTCAAAGTTTGCATGAGCAGATGCATAAGTGGGATGCTCATGCTTATAATGGTGTCGTCTGCGCTTACCAGCCGTGTGCATTTCTCAAAACACTGAAGGACTTTACAGAGGTCTTTCAGCTTTGACCACTGCACACCCGACAACTCGATGTCTGCCCTCAAACTGCCTGCCCATGTATCCTCCCACAAATGCATTACAGCCTGCCTCTGTTTGTACAGCCTCTCAACCATGTGCATGGTGGAGTTCCACCTTGTTGCAACGTCTATGATTAGGCGGTGCTTGGGGAGGTGGAGCGATCGCTGCAGCCTCTGCATACGACAGGAGTCTATGGGCGAGAGACGGATGTGCAAGCACAGTCTTCGCACCTTATGGAGCAGGGCTGTTAACGCCAGATAATTATTTATGAAGCACTGCACCACCAGGTCCAAGGTGTGAGCCAGGAAAGGTATGTGTTAGGGATCGAGTTCCCGCTGCTGCACAAGGGGTTCTCAAACCATTCCCGCTGCGGTCACCCATCCATTTCCGGCCGCAGTGGAGCCTGCTCAGCAGAGATTCGGTCCCAGCATCTCGCTCGGTCTAATGCTGTGCAGAGGCTTGTTGCTGCCTCTCCTGGTTCCTCTATTATAACAAGTGCTGAAGCAGGCAGTCCTGGGACAAAGTACTCGCTTTCTCCATCTGAGCATGCCCAGGGCAAGATCTCCCATTGAAAATCAGTGGTCACATGCTCGGTTACAGCAGCGACTCCTGTTGTGAATGTGTTAGAAATGAATTCTGAGCAGAAGCTCCCTCTGGTGTTTACAAACAGTACTGAACCATTCAATGAGGATTGGCAATCAGGAGTTACAGACTGGTCTTATATAAGGGAGGTTCCCTCCCATCATTGTTGCCGGTGATCAATTGTTCTTGTCTCAACTGTGGTTCCTGGTTCACTTGGTAGCTTGCTGAGTCTTGCCTGCATCTTCTGCTATCAGATAAGATATTTTCTGCTTTTATTTTTGTGCTTGCTTTTTGCATTGTTTCCTGCACTTCTGTGGAGGTCAGCCAGGTCCCCTCCGGGGGCTTGTGCTCCTCTCAGTTTATCTGAGCCACTGTTATTTGTTCATTTGCCTTTTCCAGTTTTTTCAGTGGCTGCGGCTTAGTTTTGTGACACCAGAGAACTAATTTAGGTGGTACAGGTCGTGTGATCTCAGGTGTTTTTGCAATTAGTAGAGTTGGTATTTTTTAGGGTTTTTTGAATTGCAGTAAGTGTCCTTCCTATCCTTTTCTGTCCAGGTAGATTGGGCCCCAACGTTTGCTCATACTATTTTCTGTCTGTGTCTGTATTTCCTCTTGTCTAACCGCCATTACATGTTTGGGGGCTTCCTATGTTCTTTGGGGATCTGCTCCGGGGCAGATAGCTTTCCTCTTTCTATCTTTAGGTGTAGTTAACCTCTCAGGCTGTGACGAGGCGTCTAGGACCAACGTAGGAACGCTCCACGGCTGCCTTTAGTTGTGGTGGTTAGTCAGGGTACTGCAATCCAGTAGATTCCAACCTCTCTGGTGTATTGCCATTTTTGCCTGCTCTCCTCAGCTACCAAATCATAACAGTATCACCGGCACAAACTTAAAATTATATGGTACTCAACAGAAGGGAAAAATAGTAAAAAAAAAAAAAAGGAAGTTGTCAGAAATTTTTTTTTTCTTTTCTCTGTTTGTTGCATTTTTTCCCTCTTTTTCTCTGGGTGCTGAGGAGGATTTTTTTTTCTCTCAATGGAGTTTGCACAGTTGTCTGGCCGTGTGGATCAGCTTGCCACTGAAGTTCGGAGTATTGCTACCTATCTTGCTAGGTTGCCGGTTGTGGAACCTAGGATCCCCATGCCAGATTTATTTTTGGGGGATCGAGCTAAATTTCTGAATTTCAAAAATAACTGTAAATTGTTTTTTGCCTTAAAACCTAAGTCCTCAGGGAACGCAGCACAGCAGGTTCAAATTGTCATCTCTCTCCTTCGCGGCGATCCTCAGGATTGGGCTTTTTCCCTGACACCTGGGGACCCTGTTTTGAGTAATGTTGATGCATTTTTTCTGGCTCTGGGGTTACTGTATGATGAACCTAATGTCACTGATCAAGCTGAAAAAACCTTGTTGGCTTGAGGACGCTGAGTTGTACTGTCAGAAATTCCGAAAGTGGGCAGTCCTGACCAAATGGAATGATGATGCTTTGGCAGCCCTTTTTCGGAAGGGTCTATCAGAGAATGTAAAAGATGTTATGGTGGGTTTCCCTGCTCCCTCTGGTCTCAATGATTCTATGTCATTAGCGATTCAAATTGACAGACGTTTGCGTGAGCGATGAGGTATCCGTGGAATAATGTTGCCTTGTGAACCAGCTTCTGAGTCCATGCATTGTGATAGAGTGGCTTCTGGGGCACAGCGTCATGAGTTTCGAAAACGCAATGGGTTATGTTTCTACTGTGGTGACGCCTCTCATGCTATTTCAGTCTGCCCTAAGTGGGGAAGACGTTTTGCACGCTCAGTTGTCTTGGGTAGTGTTCAGACTAAATTTCTGTTGACTGTTACCCTGATTTGCTCCCTGTCCACATTTTCTGCTCAGGCTTTTGTTGATTCGGGAGCAGCTATTAACCTGATGGATTTTGATTTTGCTAAACGTTGTGGGTTTCCCTTGATACCCCTACGGAAGTCTATTCCCATACTGGGGATTGATTCTACCCCTTTGGCTGAGAATAAACCCCAGTTCTCTACTCAGGTGATAATGAGGGTTGAACCTGATCATCAGGAGAGTTGCAAATTTTTGGTGCTGTATAATCTGCATGATATTATTGTACTGGGTTTCCTTGGTTACAGTCTCATAATCCTGTTTTGGATTGGAAATCTGTGTCTGTGAGCAGTTGGGGCTGCCAATGTGTTAATGCCAACACTAGTGTTGAGCATTCCGATACCGCAAGTATCGGGTATCGGCTGATATTCGCTGTATCGGAATTCCGATACTTAGTTCCGATATTTTTTCAATATCGTATACCGGAATCGGAAGTTCCCATAATTCTTTGAGAGGCAATGTGATTTTAGTCAGCCAATGAGGAATCTTGTGAAATGTGGGCACATCCTGTAATGCTGCGGTCATCTTAACTAATGGCATGGCTGTGATTGGCTGCTGAAATGATGTCAGAATGCACTATAAAAGGCGCCGCCGCGATTTTAGCGTCACTGTGCTGTGAACTCAGTTAGGGACAGAACGCTGCTCTGCTGACTCTGAGGGACAGTTAGAGATTGCGATTTTGTGTACTTTGCTTTAGGCAGGCTAGTTTACCAACCGCTGTGTAAAGCTTCCTTTTGCCTTGCAGTGTTGTTTTAACAGCTCTGTGGAAGGTGTGTGTGTGAGAGTGCAGGTGACGCTGCAGTTTGCTCTGCATCCAACGCTGTCTGTAGGCATCTGCACGTGTCACTCACAGACTCTTTTTTTTTTTCTTTAGTGTAATTCTAGCTGCTCCATTCAATAGAAATTATAGTGTGACGCGCTTCCATCCGTATACAATACATTGGTTGCAAACACTATAGAAGTACAGAAAGGAGCTTTTCACAGATAGTGAATAGTTGTGTTTCAGTGTTCACTGCAGTCTGTGAGGTTTTGATTTTTTGAGTGCAGATCACGCTCCAGTTAGTTCTTCAACCACTGCTGGTTGTAGTCTGCTGAGCGTGTGTCACTGCCTCATCCTTCACATTTTTCTCTAATTGGTGCTGCTCCATTATATTTGAAAAAAATCTAATCTATTAGTGTGACACGCTTCCATCCGTATACAATACATTGGTTGCAAACACTATAGAAGTACAGAAAGGAGCCTTTCACAGATAGTGAACAGTTGTGTTTCAGTGTTCACTGCAGTCTGTGAGGTTTTGATTTTTTGAGTGCAGATCACGCTCCAGTTAGTTCTTCAACCACTGCTGGTTGTAGTCTGCTGAGCGTGTGTCACTGCCTCATCCTTCACATTTTTCTCTAATTGGTGCTGCTCTATTATATTTGAAAAAAATCTAATCTATTAGTGTGACGCGCTTCCATCCGTATACAATACATTGGTTGCAAACACTATAGAAGTACAGAAAGGAGCCTTTCACAGATAGTGAACAGTTGTGTTTCAGTGTTCACTGCAGTCTGTGAGGTTTTGATTTTTTGAGTGCAGATCACGCTCCAGTTAGTTCTTCAACCACTGCTGGTTGTAGTCTGCTGAGCGTGTGTCACTGCCTCATCCTTCACATTTTTCTCTAATTGGTGCTGCTCCATTATATTTGAAAAAAATCTAATCCATTAGTGTGACGCGCTTCCATCCGTATACAATACATTGGTTGCAAACACTATAAAAGTACACAAAGGGGCCTTTCACAGCTACTGAACAGTTGTCTGCAGTGTTCACTGTAGTCTGTGAGCTTTTCATTTTTTGAGTGCAGATTACGCTCCAGTTAGTTCTTCAACCACTGCTGGTTTTAGTCTGCTGAGCGTGTGTCACTGCCTCATCCTTCACATTTTTCTCTAATTGGTGCTGCTCCATTATATTTGAAAAAAATCTAATCCATTAGTGTGACGCGCTTCCATCCGTATACAATACATTGGTTGCAAACACTATAGAAGTACACAAAGGGGCCTTTCACAGCTACTGAACAGTTGTCTGCAGTGTTCACTGTAGTCTGTGAGGAATAACCACACTTAGGCCTTATAACTTTTCTGACTTTCTTTATCAATCTACCAAGATGAAGAAGGCAGGGAGTAAGGCACGTGGTCGTGGCCGTGGAGTTTCAGCAGGGAGAGGACGTGGGGATTCTGTGGCTGCTGCCGCACCCAGTGACACAGCATCAACCAGTTTTCCCCGTGAGCGTTCCTTTATGCGCACTTTTGTAGGAGCTCAGCGTACCCCCCTGCTGCGGGAAGAACAAATTGAAGCCGTTGTTGGTTGGATGGCAGCCAATGCATCGACTTCAATTGCTTCCACCTCCTCTCAGGACCACAGCACTGTTGAACAACCATCTGTCTCTTCACCGCCTGCCAAATTGCCCAGGCAGTCAGAGAGTTATAAACTGGAGCCAGCTGAGTCTCTGCTTCTGTTCTCAGAATCTGTTGGCTTGCAAACAGGGGCCCAGCCAAGCAGCATTCTGGAATGTGAAGAAGAGGCAGTATGCAGTGATGCGCAACAGCTGTGTCTCTCTGAATGTGAAGAGGCGGGTGAGCCAGTGCCGATGGTCAGCACACCGCAGAACGCATCTGATGATGATGAGACTCAGTTGCCAGTTTCTGTTGAGCATGGTGCTGGCCAGACCACCCAACAGCAGCAGGTGTTGGAAGAGGGTAGTGGAGATGATAAGGTCTAAGACCCAACATGGCGTGAGGAACAGGAAGGTGGTGGTAGCAGCTCTGAGGAAGAGATTGCCCCAACGGTCCAAACAGTAGGGAGAGGTAGGCTGCAGACTCGGTTGCCTGTAGCCTCCAGTTTGGCACCCGTTCGTAGCAGTTCTCTTCCAACAGCCAAAACGGGCGCTCCCAGGACTTGCCCTGAGTGGTCCTTTTTTGACACACTTGCAGATGATATTTGCTATGTCAAATGCAAGCTGTGTAATCAAAAAGTAAAAAGAGGTAAAAGTGTCAGTAACCTTAATACCACAAATATGTGGAAACATGTGCGGTCAAAGCACGTGGTTGAGTTACAAAGACACACTGGAGATGTAGGCCAACCTACAGCAGCACCTACATCTTCAGCTCGTGTTGGAGCCTCTTCCTCCAGCTCACACACAGCTGGTTCAGCTTCCTCACAGGATCGCCATGGAAGAACCTCTGTCACTGTTGTCCAGAGACCGAGTGTTATTCCACCCACAGCTGCAAGTTCCCTGTCATCCTCACACTCCCAGGCCACAAAACAGCCATCGGTAGCACAGGCATGGGATAAAAGACGGCCATACTCGGCAAACCATCCACGAGCACAGGCTCTGAATGCTGGCATTGCAAAACTCCTGTCCCTTGAAATCCTGTCATTCAGGCTGGTGGAGACTGACAGTTTCCGTAACTTAATGGCATTGGCAGTCCCACAATACAATGTGCCCAGCCAATTTTATTTCAGCAGGCAAGCCGTCCCTGGTCTGCAAAAGCATGTTGAGGGAAAAATTAAACATGCGCTACTAAACGCCGTCAGTAGCAAGGTCCACCTGACCACCGATGCGTGGACCAGTACCCATGGCCAGGGACGATACCTTTCCCTCACTGCCCATTGGGTCAATGTTGTGGAGCCGGGTACAGATCTTGCGAGTGGCGCTGTACGTGTTCTGCCAACTCCAAGGATTGCAGGAATCAAGTCTGTCCACATTGACTCCTCCTCCTACTCCAGTTCCTCAGAATCATCGCTGCAGGAGCCGTCACGGTCTACCTCCACATGGACCCGTGAACGCTTACCTGATGCGACCGATATGAGCACAGCCGTGGCCAAACGTCAACAGGCCGTCCTGAAATTAATTTCCATGGGGAATCGAAGCCACACAGCGCTGGAGCTCTGGAATGCCATCAAGCAGGAGAGCGACGTGTGGTTTTTGCCAGCGAATCTCCAGCCAGGCTTGGTAGTGTGTGACAATGGCCGAAATCTGGTGGCAGCTCTGGGCCTTGGCAACCTCACTCACATACCATGTCTGGCACATGTGCTCAACTTGGTCGTGCAGAGTTTTTTGAGGGACTATCCGGATCTTGATTCACTGTTGCACAAGGTCCGCCTAGAGTGCGCTCACTTGCGACGTTCCAGCATGGCCAGATCACGCATTGCAGCTCTGCAACGCAGATTTCGCCTTCCTGAACATCGCATCATATGTGACGTACCCACCAGGTGGAATTCCACGTTACATATGTTGGAGCGGTTGTGTGAGAAGCAGCCAGCAGTAATGGAGTATCAGCTGCATCAGGCGCAATCAACTCGCAATTTGCGCCGTTCACACTTAACCACTACTGAGTGGGCCTCTATGAAGGACATCTGCCACGTTTTGCGTGCGTTTGATGAGTCAACGCGGATGGCGAGTGCAGATGATGCACTAGTCAGCCTGACTGTCCCCCTTATCTGCCTGCTTCAAAAAACACTGCAAGCAATAAGGGATGAGGTTTTGGAAGAGGTGGAGGATGAGGAGTCACAAATTCCATCACCTTCTGGACAGTCAGCGCAACGTGGTTCCTCACAAAGGGCTGGGCAGGGCTCACTTTGTGAGGAGGATGAGGAGGAGTCAATGGAGGAGGAAGACATCGCTCCAGAGGGAGGTACACAACGCTCTAGTCAGTATGTAGAGCGAGGGTGGGGTGATGCAGAGCAGGCAGAGATGACGCCTCTTGCAGGGGACAGCGTTTCTTGGCCAGTTGGGAGTCTGTAGCACATGGTTGATTTCATGCTGCAGTGCCTGAGAAACGACCGCCGCATCGCCCACATTTTCACCACGTCTGATTATTGGGTGTACACCCTCCTAGACCCTCGCTACCGGGACAACTTACAAAGCCTCATCACACCGTTGAACCGGGAGCGTAAAATGTGGGAGTACCAAGACACACTGGTGCAATCCATAATGTTCTCCATTCCAGCCGAGAGCACTGCTGCTGCTACTGCTTTACAAAGCAACTCTGTGCGTCGAGGCAGTGGAGACAGCTCTGCAACAAGAGGGAGCACAAGCAGCGCCTCTGCACAGGGCAAGACCAGTATGTTCCAAATGTGGCGAAGTTTTGTGGCAGCGCCACCAATGTCTACACCATCCGAGACGGCTTCAGTCAGCAGGAGGCAACGTTTCCGTAAGATGGTGACAGACTACATGTCTTTCCCTCTCAGTGTACTCCCAGATGGCTCTTCCCCATTCAAGTTTTGGGTCTCTAAGCTGGATACATGACCAGAGCTTAGCCAGTATGCATTGGAGGTGCTGGCTTGCCCTGCTGCCAGTGTATTATCGGAGTGCGTCTTTAGTGCTGCAGGTGGTGTACTAACAGACCGTCGCATGCGACTATCCTACGATAATGTAGACCGGCTTACTTTTCTGAAAATGAACAAGGCATGGATCTTGCCAGAATTTGTCCGTTTTCAGATTAAATAACTGGTTCGCAACGTTATCCATGTCTCCTGTTATGTTCATCTTTCTACCACCTGAACTCTACTCCCTGGGCTACAACACTGCCAGTTGCTGCTCAGAAGTGTCGTGTCCACAGACCAATACACAAGCTATAGTGTTAGTGGGGTTCAGTAACGCCAGCTGTTCCCCTGCTGTGTGTCCGGCAAGAAGTCTCCTGTTCCCTACACATGCACACAAAAACCCATGTCGAACATGCTCCAAATAGGGAAGAGCCGTCACCCTGATTGTTATGCTTAAAACAGGAAATTGTGAAGTTTTCCAGGCCTAGAATGATAAATTTTTATTACAAATATGGACAAATAATAATTTGTCATCACAGCGCATATCTGCACATGTCTATTACAAATGGTAACAAAAACTAAAACATAGTCTTCACTTTTTGAAATTAATGCATAAAAGTACATTTCAGACTTATCAATTAATGCTTTTTAAGGAACTTTATCTGTACCTGTAAGATAATGCAGTCAATGGATGTACGAATCATAAAATCCTCATCATCATCATCACGAGTTTTATTTATGACAGACATTATAAAATACACATACTGATGCCAACTGTAACTTCACACACCATATATGAAATGGCCAGCATCTAAACCTGGTAATAATGTGCAATAATAAATTATTACATCTAGAAAGTGCATCATGCATACTGACAATAGGTAGTTATACCTGCAAGTGCTGTTGAAACAACCACAACAGATATAAATTAATAATGGTATATAGGTATCACAGTGCTTAGTTACTCATGGACAATGTCGATGTAATACTGTACCTCAATAAAGTCAGCGTCAACCATTATGCTTGTTAGTCTTGTAGATTGTTAAAGAGGGAACGGTCTTTTTTTGTTGGTCATAGGTGGAGTATTAGACAGTAAATGATTACTGCTGTCGTATTTTTGGCGTCCCTAGGGCGCAATAACGCTGCGTAACGTCACATTTTATAGAGTCATCTAATTGACACACGCTACCCTACCCTACGCGTGACAGTAGGAAGGTAGTGTTGACGGATAAAGCCTTGCGCAACCAGACATGCTTTTACCCTCTTCAACACTGTACAAGCAAAAAATGCATGATTGCAGCCGCAGACTTTATTGACGTACAGTATAACATCGCCATTACCCATCAGAGGCTGTCCACTGTCTGATACAGACATAGAATATACCTTTGCTATCCGTAGCCTTTGTTTCACCTACACTTGCAGGCACACACTTAAATTGTGACAATGCATTATGTTTTTTTAAATGGTTATTTTTTATCGTACATTATTGTGTCATCACATAGATGAGTCCATGCTGGACATGTCATACATGGTGTACAAAGTAACTATTTTATTAACTTAAATAATTGAAATGTCTGTGACTGTCACATCTAAATTGCAATGATGATGATGATGAGTGACTATTACAAAATCCATTGTCTTCACAATGTTATGGTTTAACATAGCGTTCCTTAAGCATTATTCATAAATACAAAAATGGACTGTTATTCTTAAATTTACAACACTATATTTTGTAACCATTTTTTTGGATGGTGTGTTGTTCCATTTCTTGTTGGCATGTGCATATATGCGTTTATATTTGCAGTGTCTTTATTTTTATTCTTGAAGTTAGGAAACATGTGTATCTTTGTACCGTGTTAGCCAGTAGATAGATAAATATTTAGACTTGAGAGTCCGCAGTGGTTGATACCTTTGAATGGATAACTGAAAAGATGGTAACAAATTGCAAGCTTTCGAGGCTATTCACGTCTCTTCATCAGGCAAAGACTAAAACAAAAAATGAAGCATCACATATTTCTATACACAACAGGACACAGGAATAGTGCAATAGGTAAGACAAGTAAGTGACGTGTAGCAGAACTGTCATTATCACAGAGGGATGAACATAAATATTGGAACAGTTCCTAGATAAGGATAGAAAGTTTTATTGCCCTCTGATTGGGGTCTGGTTTTGTGTTTTCATGCCCCTGGAAGGGCAGAGACGCAGATTCCTTAATTGATATAGAATGACATAAATCCGTGTGATCTATTCATTCCATCACTAACAGTGTCAAAGGTCATGATGAGCTTATATTCTGAAACCTTTGTATCTTTCTCATATTTGAAGTTATATTTTAATACCACTAATTCCATATCCATCATGCTATGACCGGGTATACAAAAGTGTTTTGCCACAGGTAAATCCACTTATTTTTTCTCTTATTGTGTGGCGCTGATAATTCATCCTTGTTCTCATTTTTTGGCCGGTCTCCCCTCACTTGTCCCTCCCTCACTTGTCTTACCTATTCCTGTGTCCTGTTGTGTGTAGAAATATGTGATTCTTCATTTTTTGTTTTAGTCTTAGCCTGATGAAGAGACCTGAGTAGTCTGGAAAGCTTGGAATTTGTTACCATATTTTCAGTTAGCCATTAAACGGTATCAACCACAGCGGACTCTCAAGTATAAATATTTTTCTATTCTTGGAATTAAAATTCATCATTTTATTGTCCTAGTAAAACTTCATTTATTCTTGTTTGAAGTACATACATTTGCAATGGCCACGTAACAAGGCAATAACTCAATATTTTATGCCTACACCCTCCTTGACCCTGGGCTTCAACACCGCCAGTTGCTGCTCAGAAGTGTTAGATGCACAGATGAAAACAATCGCTGATGTGTTTGTGGGGTTCAGTAACGCCTGCTGTTCCCCTGCTGTGTGTCCGGCAAAAATTACTGCTAGCTACCTAATCATGGTGAAAAAAACATGACATGTCAAAGTGTCTAGTGCTACACATAGATATGAGGCTACACCCTGATTTCTAAGCTGTAAACATTTGAAACGTCAACTTTAAAACCATAAAATGATTAGTCTTTGTCACAAATCTGTAACAAAATAATTGTGACATATTATTACAGATATGCACATGTCGAAAACAAATGCAAACACAAAAGCCTACTTATGCTATAGGATACTGATGGTCAACCTTGTCACTCCATAGCTTAGACAAATCCAACTCACATCATGACTCAAATGCTGCAATGTTGTAAGTGCATAATGTGGGTTGAACTTTGACAACTGCTGCAGTGCGAAGGTTATACTTCAGTGTTCTTGCCTTTTAAATAAAAGCATACAAGTAAATATAATAATCCAATGTTGATTAAGGGACGTGATGTACACCTGTAATATTGTGCAAACAATGCATGTAGGAATAGTCATCTTCAACATTACTTATATTTGTGTCATTTTAAAAAATACATATTTAATTAGAAAGTTAACAGCCCATATCATAAAGGTCCTTCATGTAAACATGATAATCGCTAACAAAAATCATGCATTACCTTGGTAAAGTCAATAGTGCATAGTCACAATAGCAAAATATATACCTGTAAGTGGTGCTGAAAGAACGACAACTGATAGAATAGGTGAATGATATCTATTTATCAGACTAAATAGCGACACCTGTACAATGTCGATATAATACTGTACCTTAACAAAACAGCTGTGTCACACCTCACACTCGTTTTTCTTGTAGCTTGTTATGTAATAGGGCACATGCGTGTATGTTTCATCATAGGTGCATGTTTACTGAGTAAAGCAGTCATGACAACGCCTTTGTGTTGTCGGTACGCTTGCGATGATGAACGATGCGCACCGTGAATGTTAATCTGCGTCATAAGACGTACAGACGCTCCAATACCCAACGCGTCACAGCAGGAAGCCAGTCTGTGCGTCCAAAGGCGCAACCATACATGCACGTAACCTTTTATAAAGCTATATAAAAAAAAAGTATGTAGTAGTAACGCACACTTTATTGAGGTACAGTATTACATCGCCATTCACCATCTGTGGCTATGCAGTCTCATCTATATATACCTTATCTATCCGTTGTCATGCTTGCAAGTCCACAGTCAGGCATAAATATCTGTTTTCACTCTGCACTATGCACTTTTTAAATTTTTTGTTTGTTAATATAAATGATTGGCACATATTATCAGTATTACATGATGGAAATTTTAGATATTTTTTAAAAAATTTTAGTGATATTATTCACCAAATGTAAAGTTTTATGAATGTCAAAGATAACTTGTAATGCTGATTATGTTTTTAAGTCAGCCATTCATTGTCTACACAATAAAAATGGTGTACATACTGTTACTTAGCCATCATTAATGGATTCTGAGATGTACTTGTATGCTTTTATTTTAAACCGTATAGCAGATTATTTAACCTATTTTAATTGTGGTTTGCATTGCTTTTCAACATGTTAATGTATGCGTTTATGTTTGTAAATTATTAATTTACATATATTTTTTAAGTTAAATCATCATCTTATGGTACTAAAGGTTATATTTCTCTTGTTTGGAGTATAGACATTTTTAATTGACACGTAACAAGGAAAATACTTGATATAGTATTTAAACATCCTCCTTGACCCTGGGCTCCAACACCGCCAGTTGTTGCTCGGAAGTGCTGTTAGCACAGTCTACACTTGCTCCTGTGTTACTGGGGTTCAGTAATGTCAGCTGTTCCCCTGCTGTGTGAACGGCAAAAAGTCCTGCTGCCTCCACCATGTTCTCTTCTCATCCTGGGCTACAACACCGCCAGTTGTTGCTCGGAGTGCTGTTAGCACAGTCTACACTTGCTCCTGTGTTACTGGGGTTCAGTAATGTCAGCTGTTCCCCTGCTGTGTGAACGGCAAAAAGTCTGCTGCCTCCACCATGTTCTCTTCTCATCCCTGGGCTACAACACCGCCAGTTGTTGCTCGGAAGTGCTGTTAGCACAGTCTACACTTGCTCCTGTGTTACTGGGGTTCAGTAATGTCAGCTGTTCCCCTGCTGTGTGAACGGCAAAAAGTCCTGCTGCCTCCACCATGTTCTCTTCTCATCCCTGGGCTACAACACCGCCAGTTGTTGCTCGGAAGTGCTGTTAGCACAGTCTACACTTGCTCCTGTGTTACTGGGGTTCAGTAATGTCAGCTGTTCCCCTGCTGTGTGAACGGCAAAAAGTCCTGCTGCCTCCACCATGTTCTCTTCTCATCCTGGGCTACAACACCGCCAGTTGTTGCTCGGAAGTGCTGTTAGCACAGTCAACACTTGCTCCTGTGTTACTGGGGTTCAGTAATGTCAGCTGTTCCCCTGCTGTGTGTACGGCAAAAAGTCCTGCTGCCTCCACCATGTTCTCTTCTCATCCCTGGGCTACAACACCGCCAGTTGTTGCTCGGAAGTGCTGTTAGCACAGTCTACACTTGCTCCTGTGTTACTGGGGTTCAGTAATGTCAGCTGTTCCCCTGCTGTGTGAACGGCAAAAGTCCTGCTGCCTCCACCATGTTCTCTTCTCATCCCTGGGCTACAACCGCCAGTTGTTGCTCGGAAGTGCTGTTAGCACAGTCTACACTTGCTCCTGTGTTACTGGGGTTCAGTAATGTCAGCTGTTCCCTGCTGTGTGAACGGCAAAAAGTCCTGCTGCCTCCACCATGTTCTCTTCTCATCCCTGGGCTCCAACACCGCCAGTTGTTGCTCGGAAGTGCTGTCAGCACAGTCTACACTTGCTCCTGTGTTACTGGGGTTCAGTAATGTCAGCTGTTCCCCTGCTGTGTGAACGGCAAAAAGTCCTGCTGCCTCCACCATGTTCTCTTCTCATCCCTGGGCTACAACACCGCCAGTTGTTGCTCGGAAGTGCTGTTAGCACAGTCTACACTTGCTCCTGTGTTACTGGGGTTCAGTAATGTCAGCTGTTCCCTGCTGTGTGAACGGCAAAAAGTCCTGCTGCCTCCACCATGTTCTCTTCTCATCCCTGGGCTACAACACCGCCAGTTGTTGCTCGGAAGTGCTGTTAGCACAGTCAACACTTGCTCCTGTGTTACTGGGGTTCAGTAATGTCAGCTGTTCCCCTGCTGTGTGTACGGCAAAAAGTCCTGCTGCCTCCACCATGTTCTCTTCTCATCCCTGGGCTACAACACCGCCAGTTGTTGCTCGGAAGTGCTGTTAGCACAGTCTACACTTGCTCCTGTGTTACTGGGGTTCAGTAATGTCAGCTGTTCCCCTGCTGTGTGAACGGCAAAAAGTCCTGCTGCCTCCACCATGTTCTCTTCTCATCCCTGGGCTACAACACCGCCAGTTGTTGCTCGGAAGTGCTGTTAGCACAGTCTACACTTGCTCCTGTGTTACTGGGGTTCAGTAATGTCAGCTGTTCCCCTGCTGTGTGAACGGCAAAAAGTCCTGCTGCCTCCACCATGTTCTCTTCTCATCCCTGGGCTAAACACCGCCAGTTGTTGCTCGGAAGTGCTGTTAGCACAGTCTACACTTGCTCCTGTGTTACTGGGGTTCAGTAATGTCAGCTGTTCCCCTGCTGTGTAAACGGCAAAAAGTCCTGCTGCCTCCACCATGTTCTCTTCTCATCCCTGGGCTACAACACCGCCAGTTGTTGCTCGGAAGTGCTGTTAGCACAGTCTACACTTGCTCCTGTGTTACTGGGGTTCAGTAATGTCAGCTGTTCCCCTGCTGTGTGAACGGCAAAAAGTCCTGCTGCCTCCACCATGTTCTCTTCTCATCCCTGGGCTACAACACCGCCAGTTGTTGCTCGGAAGTGCTGTTAGCACAGTTACACTTGCTCCTGTGTTACAGGGGTTCAGTAATGTCAGCTGTTCCCCTGCTGTGTGAACGGCAAAAAGTCCTGCTGCCTCCACCATGTTCTCTTCTCATCCCTGGGCTACAACACCGCCAGTTGTTGCTCGGAAGTGCTGTTAGCACAGTCTACACTTGCTCCTGTGTTACTGGGGTTCAGTAATGTCAGCTGTTCCCCTGCTGTGTGAACGGCAAAAGTCTGCTGCCTCCACCATGTTCTCTTCTCATCCCTGGGCTAAACACCGCCAGTTGTTGCTCAAGTGCTGTTAGCACAGTCTACACTTGCTCCTGTGTTACTGGGTTCAGTAATGTCAGCTGTTCCCTGCTGTGTGAACGGCAAAAGTCCTGCTGCCTCCACCATGTTCTCTTCTCATCCCTGGGCTACAACACCGCCAGTTGTTGCTCGGAAGTGCTGTTAGCACAGTCTACACTTGCTCCTGTGTTACTGGGGTTCAGTAATGTCAGCTGTTCCCCTGCTGTGTGAACGGCAAAAAGTCATGCTGCCTCCACCCTGTTGTCTTCTCATCCCTGGGCTTCAACACCGCCAGTTGTTGCTCGGAAGTGTCATTGGCACGGGTACTCACTCCTGCCAAGACTGGTTACAGCACGCCATCTGTTTCCTGTCAGTGTAAACGTCACTTAGCCTCCAATAAGTTGTCCTGTCGTGTTGCGGTCGGGTTAGCCGACTCTATGGTGCTTGGAGTTTAGGTGCTTCCTATGTGTGCTGCGGGATATGCAAATAAAGGCTGTTTCCGTTGTGACAATAGGACAATCACCCACTGTAGTACTGTGGGATTCGGTAACTGCGGCCGGCTCGCGGCCTGTCAACTTAAATTTCCATGGGTACCTTCTGCTACCCGTCCGGGTTCCAGTACCGTCAGCTGGTTCTCCGCAGTGCCTTTGGCCTAGGTGCCTCCATCTCGGTATCCGAGTTCCAGCAACGTCTGCTGGTCCTTGGTAGTGCTTTGGAGCACAGGTACCTCCTGCTTAGTAACCGTGTCCCAGTAACGTCAGCTGGTCCTCGGTTGTGCCATTGGCTCTTTTCCTTCTGCTGCCCCTCCGGGTTCCAGCACAGTCAGCTGGTCCTCGTTACTTGCATTGGCTCTTGTACCTTCTGCTACCCGTCCGGGTTCCAGTACCATCAGCTGGTTCTCCACAGTGCCTTTGGCCTAGGTGCCTCCATCTCGGTATCCGAGTTCCAGCAACGTCTGCTGGTCCTTGGTAGTGCTTTGGAGCACAGGTACCTCCTGTTTAGTAACCGAGTCCCAGTAACGTCAGCTGGTCCTCGGTTGCGCCATTGGCTCTTTTCCTTCTGCTGCCCCTCCGGGTTCCAGCACAGTCACCTGGTCCTCGTTACTTGCATTGGCTCTTGTGTTATGTTTCGGTAGCTGAGGAGTGCAGGTAAAAAAGGCAATACACCAGAGCAGTTGGAATCTAGGGGATTGCAGTACCCTGACTAACCACCACAACTAGAGGCAGCCGTGGAGCGTTCCTACGTTGGTCCTAGACGCCTCGTCACAGCCTGAGAAACTAACTACACCTAAAGATAGAAATAGGAAAGCTATCTGCCCCGGAGCAGAACCCCAAAGATAATAGAAAGCCCCCAAACATGTAATGGCGGTTAGACAAGAGGAAATACTGACACAGAAATAAAATAGAATGAGCAAACGCTGGGGCCCAAACTATCTAATTAGAAAAGGACAGGAAGGGTACTTACTGCAATCCCAGAAAACTCTGAAAAACACCAACTCTACTAATTTCAAAATCACCTGAGATCACACGACCTCTACCACCTAAATTAGCTCTCTGGTGTAACAAAATCAAAACAGCAGCCACTGAAAAAACTGGAAAAAGCAAAAGAACAAAACTCAGTGGCTGAACTAAACTGAGAAGGCAGAAGCCCCCGGAGGGGACCCAGAAGGCCCCCAAAGAAGTGCAGGACAAAATGCAAAAATATAGCAACAACACAAAAGAAGAAAAATTCTTATCTGGTAGCAGGAGATGCAGACACGACACAGCAGGCTACAAGGGAAACTGGAATGAAGGATTCAGACCAGAACAATTGATCACCGGCAACCCTGATGGGAAAATGACTCCCTTATATAAGACCAGTCAGTAACACCTGATTCCCAGTCCTCACAATCTTCACTAGTACCGCTTGTAACCACCAGAGGGAGCCTCTGCTCAGAACTCATCTCAAACCCATTCACAACAGTACCCCCCTTGAGGAGGGGTCACCGAACCCTCATTTGAGCAACCAGGTCGGTCAGGATGAGTTCTATGATACGCACGGATAAGTCTCCTAGCATGGATGTCCGAAGCAAACACCCAAGGATTGTCTTCCTGACCATAACCTCTCCATTTAACCAAATACTGGAGTCTTCGTCAAGAAAAACGAGAATCCAATATTTTCTCAACCACATACTCCAGATTGCCCTCAACCAAAACAGGGTCAGGAGGCACAGTAGCAGGAACCACTGGCTCAACAAACCTCTTCTACAAGGACTTGTGGAACACGTTATGGATCTTAAATGTCCCTGGAAGAAGCAAACGAAAAGAAACAGGATTAATAATCTCCATGATCTTATAAGGTCCAATGAACCTAGGCTTAAATTTAGGAGATGCTACTCTCATAGGAATATTCTTTGAGGACAACCAGACCAAGTCCCCCACTTTAAACCGAGGACCATCAGTCCTATGCCGGTTAGCAAACCGCTGGGACCTTCTCCTGAGAGAGGGACAACCTCTCCACTACCTGGTCCCAAATCTGTTGCATACGCTCAACAACAGAGTCAACACCTGGACAGACAGAAGCTTCCGTCTGTCCTGAAGAAAATCGAGGGTGAAAACCAGAATTACAGAAAAACGGAGACATCAAAGTGGCAGAGCTAGCCCTATTATTAAGAGCAAACTCAGCCAAAGGGGTAGAATCGATCCCCAGTAGGGGAATAGACTTCTATAGGGGTATCAAGGGAAACCCACAACGTTTAGCAAAATCATAATCCATCAGGTTAATAGCTGCTCCAGAATCAACGAAAGCCTGAGCAGAAAATGAGGTCAGAGAGCATATCAGAGTGACAGTTAATAAAAACTTAGTCTGAACACTACCCAAGACAACTGAGCGTGCAAAACGTCTTCCCCGCTTAGGGCAGACTGAAATAGCATGAGAGGCATCACCACAGTAGAAACATAACCTATTGCGCTTTCGAAACTCATGACGCTGTGCCCCAGACACCACTCCATCACACTGCATGGGCTCAGAAGCTGGCTCACAAGGCAACACCACTCCACGCATACTTCTCCGCTCACGCAAACGTCTGTCAATTTGAATCGCTAATGACATAGAATCATTGAGACCAGAGGAGACAGGGAATCCCACCATAACATCCTTTACATTATCCGACAGACCCTTCCGGAAAAGGGCCGCCAAAGCGTCGTCATTCCATTTGGTCAGGACTGCCCACCTACGGAATCTCTGACAGTATAACTCAGCGTCATCAAGCCCCTGATTTAATGCCAACAAGGCTTTTTCAGCTTGATCAATGACATTAGGCTCATCGTACAATAACCCCAAAGCCTGAAAAAACGCATCAACATCACTCAAAACAGGATCCCCAGGTATCAGGGAAAAAGCCCAATCCTGAGGATCGCCACGCAGGAGAGAGATGATAATTTGAACCTGCTGCGCTGCGTTTCCTGAGGACTTAGATTTTAAGGCAAAAAACAATTTACAATTATTTTTGAAATTCTGAAACTTAGCTCGATCCCCTAAAAACAAATCTGGCATGGGGATCCTAGGTTCCACAACAGGCAACCCAGCAAGATAGATAGAAATACTCCGAACCTCAGTGGCAAGCTGATCCACACGGCCAGACAACTGTGCAAACTCCATTGGGAGAAAAGATCCTCCCCAGCACCCAGAGATACAGAGGGAGTTAAAAAAAAAAAAAAAAAATGCAACAAACAGAAAAATATCTCTGACAACTCTGACAACCTTTTTTCTATCACAATATTTTTTCCCTTCTGTGAGTACCATACAATTTTCAATTTTTTGGGGCCGGTGATACTGTTATGTTTCGGTAGCTGAGGAGTGCAGGTAAAAAAGGCAATACACCAGAGCAGTTGGAATCTATGGGATTGCAGTACCCTGACTAACCACCACAACTAGAGGCAGCCGTGGAGCGTTCCTACGTTGGTCCTAGACGCCTCGTCACAGCCTGAGAAACTAACTACACCTAAAGATAGAAATAGGAAAGCTATCTGCCCCGGAGCAGAACCCCAAAGATAATAGAAAGCCCCCAAACATGTAATGGCGGTTAGACAAGAGGAAATACTGACACAGAAAGAAAATAGAATGAGCAAACGCTGGGGCCCAAACTATCTAAATAGAAAAGGACAGGAAGGGTACTTACTGCAATCCCAGAAAACCCTGAAAAACACCAACTCTACTAATTTCAAAATCACCTGAGATCACACGACCTCTACCACCTAAATTAGCTCTCTGGTGTAACAAAATCAAAACAGCAGCCACTGAAAAAACTGGAAAAAGCAAAAGAACAAAACTCAGTGGCTGAACTAAACTGAGAAGGCAGAAGCCCCCGGAGGGACCCAGAAGGCCCCCAAAAAAGTGCAGGACAAAATGCAAAAATATAGCAACAACACAAAAGAAAAATTCTTATCTGGTAGCAGGAGATGCAGACACGACACAGCAGGCTACAAGGGAAACTGGAATGAAGGATTCAGACCAGAACAATTGATCACCGGCAACCCTGATGGGAAAATGACTCCCTTATATAAGACCAGTCAGTAACACCTGATTCCCAGTCCTCACAATCTTCACTAGTACCGCTTGTAACCACCAGAGGGAGCCTCTGCTCAGAACTCATCTCAAACCCATTCACAACACTCTTGTACCTTCTGCTACCCGTCCGGGTTCCAGTACCGTCAGCTGGTTCTCCGCAGTGCCTTTGGCCTAGGTGCCTCCATCTCGGTATCCGAGTTCCAGCAACGTCTGCTGGTCCTTGGTAGTGCTTTGGAGCACAGGTACCTCCTGCTTAGTAACCGTGTCCCAGTAACGTCAGCTGGTCCTCGGTTGTGTCATTGGCTCTTTTCCTTCTGCTGCCCCTCCGGGTTCCAGCACAGTCAGCTGGTCCTCGTTACTTGCATTGGCTCTTGTACCTTCTGCTACCCGTCCGGGTTCCAGTACCGTCAGCTGGTTCTCAGCAGTGCCTTTGGCCTAGGTGCCTCCATCTCGGTATCCGAGTTCCAGCAACGTCTGCTGGTCCTTGATAGTGCTTTGGAGCACAGGTACCTCCTGCTTAGTAACCGTGTCCCAGTAACGTCAGCTGGTCCTCGGTTGTGCCATTGGCTCTTTTCCTTCTGCTGCCCCTCCGGGTTCCAGCACAGTCAGCTGGTCCTCGTTACTTGCATTGGCTCTTGTACCTTCTGCTACCCGTCCGGGTTCCAGTACCGTCAGCTGGTTCTCCGCAGTGCCTTTGGCCTAGGTGCCTCCATCTCGGTATCCGAGTTCCAGCAACGTCTGCTGGTCCTTGGTAGTGCTTTGGAGCACAGGTACCTCCTGCTTAGTAACCGTGTCCCAGTAACGTCAGCTGGTCCTCGGTTGTGCCATTGGCTCTTTTCCTTCTGCTGCCCCTCCGGGTTCCAGCACAGTCAGTTGGTCCTCGTTACTTGCATTGGCTCTTGTACCTTCTGCTACCCGTCCGGGTTCCAGTACCATCAACTGGTTCTCCGCAGTGCCTTTGGCCTAGGTGCCTCCATCTCGGTATCCGAGTTCCTGCAACGTCTGCTGGTCCTTGGTAGTGCTTTGGAGCACAGGTACCTCCTGCTTAGTAACCGTGTCCCAGTAACATCAGCTGGTACAAGGTTGTGCTACAAATACAAGATACAGAACAAGAGACACAAGAACAATAAGCAGAAGATCAAAAAGCAGAAGAAAATGAAGTATAAGACCAAAATGAAGAGCAAAATATATGCTCTAAATTATAAGCAGAAGAAGACTAAGCAGTGTATGGGGGTGAGTCCGTTCCTCCTCGTGGTGCCCCTGGATAATGCCTGCTGCTGCTGCAGGCTAAACTGAACACGGACAAATACTGTTGTAATTTAAATCTTTTGTGACAGCAAGAACGGAAGAATGAAAAATTAATACTTTGACAGATTACAAGTACAGAATTCTCTGTCACAAATAAGAATATGATGAAGAAGATGAAGTACAATATGAATTAGAATAATAGTTTAATAAGAAGAATATGAGTAATGTTAACAAAAAGATGAATAGCAAGAAGTTTAAGAAGAAGATAAAGAAGGTGAAGATGAAGAATAATTTGATGAAAAAGATGATGCTGCTGAAGATTATGAAGGAGAAAGTGTGTCAAAAGTTAAAAAGGTGAAGAGCATGGAAGTTGTGAAATATACATATTTGCCAAAATAGAAAAAACGTGAACAACATTGTCAATTTTTCGTCAATCCGAACATCTTTAAAAAAAAATATATTTATGCTATTCCATTTGATTGGGTTAAACATCTATGAGTTTAATGTCTCCTCAACCTTCCCCAATACATTCTACATTACTCTTTGTTTGTTTTTCCTTCATGTACAATTAACCAACAAGGCAAGAATGGGGTTTTTTAATTTTAGATTTTTTTGTTCCCATAGACTTACATTGGATTTCCGGTTCGGTATCGCCGATATTTTTTGGGTATTCGGCGATACAATTCCGATACTTTTGGATATCGGAAAGTATCGCTCAATCTAGCCAACACTCCTGTTTTTTCTGTCTCTCCCCAGGCTCAGGATGTTCCCGACTTTTTGACTGATTTTGCTGATGTGTTTAGCGAAAAATAAAAACTGCATCCTTGCCCCCCCATAGGAGCTATGACTGCGCTATTGAATTAGTGCCTGGTAGTAAATTCCCTAAAAGGTGCCTTTTTAACTTGTCTGTACTGAACATGACGCTATGCGGTCTTATATCAAGGAGTCATTGGAGAAGGGTCATATCAGGGCCTCCTCTTCACCCCTTTGGGGGGCCGGTTTTTTTTTGTGGCCAAAAAAAGGTGGTTCGTTAAGGCCGTGTGTT
>JARQOD010000002.1:193669163-193792604 GCA_033576555.1 Oophaga sylvatica
ATCTGTCGACACAAAATGTTGATATCAAACCCTTCTTTAAAATGCCCATGCATGGGTTTCAAAGGATTTTGCCCCACCTTCCCCTGATACCACATATTTTGTGACAAAATGGCTCGTTTTGTCCTACTCTTCCTCTGACTTCTCTAATTCCTCCATTTGCAGCTGCTGAACGTCCAGCCTACACCTGAACATATGCCATTTTTGCCATCTCCCTATCTGGGCTGTCCCCCCCAGGGCCGGGGTCAGCACCTGGCACACCGGCCAAGTGCCGGTGCCCTGAGCAGGTGGCGGGTCCCACTCTGGGGCGACGGCACTGGCACAGGGTCCCTCATAGTACAAAATACTGTCTCTGATGGTGGGAGGGCCCACTCACTGTCCGACACACCGGCGTACTATGAGGGGCCCTGTGCCAGTGCCGTCGCCCACGAGTCGGCCCCCCTGCTTGCTCAGGTCCCCAGCAATTGCAATACTTACCTCTCCCTGCTCCACTGCTGTGGAGTCTGGGCAGTTAAATCCTTCACAGGACAGCCACTACAAATTGGTTAACTGATTGATGATGGTTAAGACGTAGCTATGGCCTGTCCTGCTGGGCTCTACCTTCACATGATCAATGGCTACCATTTCTAATGGACGTCGACTCACAATCGGATGCAGTGTTGCTTTCTGATTCATCTTTCACAGTTTTACTAGTCACAAATGTGTGACATTCCTTGCAACATTTTTCAATGTCTCCTCTCATGCCAATCCAATAGAATCGCCTATGGCCTGTGGCTTCTGTCTTTTGTACTCCGAAGTGACCATTCTGATCATGATAGGCAGTGAGGACCATGTCTACATCTCTCCTTGGCATCACAATTTGATGGACACAAATAACGGTGATGGGATCAACGCTACTGCAATTCAGCAACCCTTTCTTCACAAAGAACCATTTTCGCTGTCTCCACAGATAAAGTAATTGAGGGTCAGCATCACCTCTGAAATTCTACCGGGAGGTTTTACCGTGATTAGTAATTCCCAAATTTCTGCAATCACTCTACTTTCAGTGTGCACTTGTATCCATCTTGTTTCCTGTAGCGGAGAGTCTGGATTGGCTTACTGAGACTGAATTATATACGAACATTTACAATTACTCCAACACTATATACAGCTGTACGCTACTGATGCAGTACACTTTGTCAACTTTTTATATTCTGGTGTAATCCATACTGAGCCTGTGAGAGTCTTTGTCTGACTATGGAAATATATACGGATATTTAAAATTACCTCAACACTGTATACAGCTGTACGCTTCTGATACATTTCCCTTTTTCTACTTTTTATATTCTCGTGTAATCCATACTGAGCCTGAAAGCGTCAGTGTCTTCCTCCTGAAGTATATGGAAATTTCCAATAATTTAACTATACTATATAAACCTGGCATCTGGTGATACAGTACCCTTTTTGCCACAAAGTCCTCCTCCACCCACCACTCTAAGTGCATCATTGACCCCCTCGAACATTGGCCCACATGTGTGACTATTTCTTGCGGATCTGCTTTTTATAAAATTTGTTGCAAATCCATACTGAGCCTGTGAGAGTCTTTGTGTGACTCTGGAAATATATACGGATATTTCAAATTACCCCAATGCTGTATACAGCTGTACGCTCTGATACATTTCCCTTTTTTGACTTTTTGTATTCTCGTGTAATCCATACTGAGCCTGAGAGCGTCAGTGTCTGCCTCCTAAAATATATACAGACATTACTAATAATTTAACTATGCTATATATACCTGGTATCTGGTGAAACAGTACCCCTTTTTCATCATTTTATATTATTGTGTAATCCATACTGAGGCGGTGAATGTCTGTCTATTACTCCTGAAATATATCCGGACATTTAAAAATTACCCCAACAGTGTATACAGCTCTACACTTGTAATACATTACCCTTTTTCAACTTTGTATATTCTTGTGTAATCCATACAGAGCCTGTGAGCATCTGTTTGTTACTCCGGAAATAAATACGGAGATTTACAATAACCCCTAGAACATATACAGCTGTACGGTTGGGATACAGTACACTTTTTTGCAGAATGTCGTCCTCCCCCCCAACTGTTTTTGCATCATTGACAACTAGAACATTGGCCCATATGTGTGCTTATTTCGTGCAGATATTTTTGTTTTCTTGTGTAATCCATACTGAGCTTGTGAGCGTCATTGTCTGACTCCTGAAATATATACAGAGATTTCGAATATTTTCACTATACTAGATATACCTTGTATCTGGTGAAACAGTACCTTTTTATATTGTTGTGTAATACATACTGAGCCTGAGAGCGTCAGTGGCTGCTGTTATGTATTGGTAGCTGATGAGAGCAGGCAAAAACGGCAATACACCATAGAGGATGGAATCTATTGGATTGCAGTACCCTGACTAACCACCACAACTAAAGGCAGCCGTGGAGCGTTCCTACATTGGTCCTAGATGCCTCGTCACAGCCTGAGAGATTAACTACACCTAAAGATAGAAAGAGGAAAGCTATCTGCCCCGGAGCAGATCCCCAAAGAACATAGGAAGCCCCCAAACATGTAATGGCAGTTAGACAAGAGGAAATACAGACACAGACAGAAAATAGTATGAGCAAATGCTGGGGCCCAATCTGCCTAGACAGAAAAGGATAGAAAGGATACTCACTGCAATCCAAAAAAAACGCTAAAAAATGCCAACTCTACTGATTGCAAAAACACCTGAGATCACACGACCTCTACCACCTAAATCGGTTCTCTGGTGTAACAAAACTAAGCCGCAGCCACTGAAAAAACAGGAAAAGGCAAATGAACAAATAACAATGGCTCCAGAGGAATTGAGAGGAGCCCAAGCCCCCCCCCGGGGGGGGGGAGGAACCTGGCTAACCTCACAGAAGTGCAGAGAAATATGCAAATGGTAAGCACATAAACAAAAACAGAAAATATCTTATTTGAAAGCAGAAGAAGAGGCAAGACTCAGCAAGCTTCCAAGTGAACCAGGAACCACAGTTGAGACAAGAACAATTGATCACCGGCAACCATGATGGGAGGGAACCTCCCTTATATCAAGCCAGTCTGTGAATCCTGATTGCCAATCCTCATTGAATGGTTCAGTACTGTCTGTAACCACCAGAGGGAGCTTCTGCTCAGAATTCATTTCCAAACCATTCACAACAGTACCTCCCCCTTGAGAAGGGGTCACCGAACCCTCATTTGTGCAACCAGGTCGGTCAGGATGAGCTCTGTGATACGCACGGATCAGTCTCCTAGCATGGATGTCCGAAGCAACACCCAAGAATTGTCCTGACCATAACCTCTCCACTTAACCAAATACTGGAGTTACCGTCTAGAAAAACGAGAATCCAATATTTTTTTCAACCACATACTCCAGATTGCCCTCAACCAAAACAAGGTCAGGAGGCACAGCCATAGGAACCACTGGCTCGACAAACCTCTTCAATAAGGACTTGTGGAACACGTTATGGATCTTAAATGTCCCTGGAAGAAGTAAACGAAAGGAAACATGATTAAGAATCTCCATTATCTTATAAGGTCCAATGAACCTAGGCTTAAACTTAGGAGATGCAACTCTCATAGGGATATTTCTTGAGGACAACCAGACCAAGTCCCCCACTTTAAACCGAGGACCATCAGTCCTATGCCGTTTGGCAAACCGCTGGGCCTTCTCCTGAGAGAGGGACAACCTCTCCTACCTGGTCCCAAATCTGCTGCATACGCTCCACAACAGAGTCAGCACCTGGACAGACAGAAGCCTCCGTCTGTCCCGAAGAAAATCGAGGGTGAAACCCAATATTGCAGAAAAATGGAGACGTCAAGGTGGCATAACTAGCCCTATTATTAAAAGCAAACTCAGCCAAAGGCAAAAAAGAGACCCAGTCATCTTGATCAGCAGACACAAAGCATCTCAGATAAGTCTCCAATGTCTGGTTAGTTCTCTCAGTTTGTCCATTGGTCTGAGGATGAAAAGCAGAGGAGAAAGACAATTGAACACCAAGTTTAGAACAAAAAGTCCTCCAAAATCTGGAAACAAACTGGACTCCTCTGTCAGACACAATGTTCTCAGGAATGTCGTGTAACCGAACCATGTGCTGAAGGAAAAAAGGCACAAATTTGGAGGAGGAAGGCAACTTAGGTAATGGCACAAGATGTATCATCTTGGAAAACCTATCACAAATCACCCAGATAACGGTCATTCTCTGAGAAATAGGGAGGTCGGAAACAAAATCCATAGAGATATGGGTCCATGGTCTCTTGGGCACAGGCAATGGCATCAACAAACCACTAGAGCGAGAGCAAGGCTTGGAGCGAGAGCAAGTCCCACAGGACTGCACAAACTCCCTGTCGTCACGAGACAAAGTAGGCCACCAAAAGGACCGACTCACCAATTCTCTGGTACCAAAAATTCTGGGATGACCGGCCAACGCAGAACAATGAATCTCAGACATCACACTCTTTTCCACCGGTCTGGGACAAACAATTTCCCAGCAGGCAGCGCTCGGGTTTATCCTCCTGAAACCCTTCCAGAGCCAGTCTCAAATTGGGCGAGATGGCGGAAAGAACTACACCCTCTTTCAAAATAACAGCAGGATCCGATAACTCAGGAGAGTCCGCAAGGAAACTCCTCGAGAGGGCATCCGCATTAACATTCTTAGTGCCAGGAAGAAAGGAAACCACAAAATTAAAAACGTGTGAAGAACAAGGCCCATCTGGCCCTGTCTAGGATTAAGTCGCTTGGCTGATTCCAGATAAACCAGATTCTTATGGTCCGTGAGGACCACCACCTGATGTTTGGCTCCCTCCAGCCAATGTCTCAACTCTTCAAAAGCCCACTTCATGGCCAATAACTCCCTATTCCCACGTCATAATTACTTTCAGTTGGAGAAAATTTTCGAGAGAAAAAGGCACAAGGGTTTCTTTTAGAGGTCTCAGGATCTCTTTGGGACAAAACGGCACCTGCCCCAATTTCAGAGGCATCAACCTCCACCTGAAACGGCAGAGAAACATCAGGCTGCCGTAGAACAGGAGAAGAAGTGAATCTCTGCTTAAGTTCCTGAAAGGCAGAGACTGCCTCAGGAGGCCAATTCACCACATCAGAACCCTTTTTGGTCAAATCAGTCAATGGTTTAACAATAACAGAGAAATTAACCATAAATTAACGATAAAAATAGGCAAAACCCAAGAAACTCTGAAGAGCCTTTAATGAAGTAGGTTGGACCCAATCACAGATGGCCTGAACCTTGACCGGGTCCATTTCAATAATAGATGGAGACAAAATGAATTCCAGAAATGAGATCCTCTGTACGCCAAAAAGACACTTTGATCCCTTCACATACAGAGCATTCTCTCTCAAAATCTGGAACACAGTCCAAACATGTTTCACATGAGAGTCCCAGTCATTGGAAAAAATCAAGATATCATCCAAATAAACAATCAGAATTTTATCCACAAAATCCCTGAAAATGTCATTCATGAAGGACTGGAAGACGGAAGCAGCATTATTGAGCCCAAAGGGCATCACTAGGTACTCAAAATGCCCCTCTGGGGTATTAAACGCCGTCTTCCATTCATCCCCGTTCTTAATGCGAATAGGTTATACGCCCCCCTGAGGTCAAGTTTGGTAAACCAAGTAGCACTTTTCACCCTGGAAAACAGGTCAGAAATCAAGGGTAACGGATATTGATATTTCACAGTGATCTTGTTCAAGAGACGTAATCATACACGGCCTTAATGAACCATCCTTTTTGGCCACAAAGAAAAAACCGGCACCAAGGGTGAAGAGGATGGTCTGATATGACCCTTCTTCAATGAATCCTTGATATAAGACCGCATAGCGTCATGTTCAGGTACAGACAAGTTAAAAAGGCGACCTTTAGGGAATTTACTACCAGGCACTAATTCAATAGCGCAGTCATAGCTCCTATGGGGGGGCAAGGATGCAGATTTACTTTCAATAAACACATCAGAAAAATACAGTCAAAAGTCAGGAACATCCTGAGACTGGGGAGAGGCAGAAAAAACAGGAGTGTTGGCATTAACACATTGGCAGCCCCAACTGGTTACAGGCACAGATTTCCAATCCAAAACAGGATTATGAGACTGTAACCAAGGGAAACCTAGTACAATAATGTCATGCAGATTATACAGTACCAAAAATTTGCAACTCTCCTGATGATCAGGTTCAACCCTCATTATCACCTGAGTAGAAAACTGGGGTTTATTTTCAGCCAAAGGGGTAGAATCAATCCCCAGTAGGGGAATAGACTTCCGTAGGGGTATCAAGGGAAACCACAACGTTTGGCAAAATCAAAATCCATCAGGTTAAAAGCTGCTCCCGAATCAACAAAAGCCTGAGCAGAAAATGTGGACAGGGAGCAAAACAGGGTGACAGTCAACAGAAATTTAGTCTGAACACTACCCAAGACAACTGAGCGTGCAAAACGTCTTCCCGCTTAGGGCAGACAGAAATAGCATGAGAGGCGTCATCACAATAGAAACATAACCCATTGCGTTTTCGAAACTCATGACGCTGTCCCCCAGAAGCCACTCTATCACACTGCATGGGTTCAGAAGCTGGCTAACAAGGCAACACTATTCCACGCATACCTCTACGCTCACGCAAACGTCTGTCAATTTGAACGCTAATGACATAGAATCATTGAGACCAGAGGGAGCAGGGAAACCACCATAACATCTTTTACATTCTCTGACAGCCCTTCCGAAAAAGGGCTGCCAAAGCATCATCATTCCATTTGGTTAGAACTGCCCATTTTCGGAATTTCTGACAGTACAACTCAGCATCCTCAAGCCCCTGATTTAATGCAACAAGGTTCTTTCAGCTTGATCAGTGACATTAGGCTCATCGACAATAACCCCAGAGCCAGAAAAAATGCATCAACATCACTCAAAACAGGGTCCCCAGGTGTCAGGGAAAATGTAAGGTTCTATGTATATATTCTGAAACTCAGTTTGTTCGTCAGCCATTTTACTTTCTGTCTTGCTGCAGCTATCTTGCCCTCAGTCAAAATGGAGTTTCCAGCTTGCATGTTCCCGCCCTGATTCTCTCCTTTGCTTCTTAAGCAGCCACAGCTGAGCAATCAGTGCTTCAGAATCTAGCCTGCAGTGAACCTGTGACTTGACTCCTGTAATCCTTGGACCTTGTACTCCAGCTATTCCTACTGAGGAACTCTGAAGCACTTGTGGACTCTGAACCCTGCTCTTTGAAAGACCCACATTTGCATGGACTTACGGTAACAGAGAAGAAGATCCTGAATCTGTATTGGAGAGTGATTGCTGAGCTTGGATTACTCTGGCCTGCTGTGTCTCCTGTTTCTGTGTCTGCAAACTGTGTGACTATTTCTGCCAACTTGTATGAAGTAATACAGGACTTTTCTATATCAAACTTGTGACTCCTGTGTTTTCATCGCACCCAAGCACAAGACGCTATATGAACTGTACTACATACATTACAAGATTCTGAAGCCAAAACGTTAGTGTCTGCTGGGTCTGGAAGGCTGTGTCTGCTGTACTGTGGATATCAGACGTCCGGTTGTACTTTCTGTGATGACAGTGGTTGTGACTTCTCACAACCATTCCAGGTGAGCAATTCCCTTAATTTTTTCTTTTTGCAGTGTTACCACAGGTAAACACTATTGTTTTTTTTTTTTTTCCTTTCTTTTCTTTTTTTTTGTCTGCTGTAACTCTGGATATCAGATGTCTGGTTGAAACTTTCTGTGATGATAGTGGTTGTGACTTCTCACAACCATTCCAGGTGAGCAGTTCCCTTAATTTTTTTTCTCTCTGCAGTGTTGCCACGGTGAACACTATTGTGTTTTTTTTCTCTCCTCTTCTTCCAGTAATCCTGTCTTAAAAGATCTGGAAAATGGAGGCCCGCATAAAGGAACTTTGCGGAGTGACTGATAATATCCTTGCAGATTTGCAGAATATAAAGACCCGTTTTACAAATCTACAGGACCTCAATAATCACAATTTGCAAGTGGTTGGACAGACTACCCAGGATTTGCGAGCCAGGATTGAGGTTCTAGAGGGGCGAGTCCAGGCTCCTGCCGTAGCCCCGAGTGCTGGGATTCCCAAGCTGCCCCCTTTTCGTTTTGGCGGTGAACGTGAGAAATTCAGGGGATTTATTAATCAATGCAATCTTTTTTTTTCTGCACATGCTTCACAATTTCCCACTGAACGATCTAAGGTGCTTACTATAATTATGTTGCTTACCAACAAGGCTTTAATGTGGGCAAACCCTCTGATGAGACTGAGGATGATTGTTTGAATCACCTTGATGATTTTATTCAGCCATGGGGCAGGTGTTTGATGACCCCAATCGAGGTGCAACAGCTGAAGCAGCCATGTTAGCTTTGCGCCAGGTAAGCACTCGGTAGCTGAATATGCCTTGGATTTCAGGAGATGGGCCCTTGATACCACCTGGGACAGTTCCGCCAAAAAATCTATTTTTCAAAGGGGTTATCTCCACTGATTAAGGATGAACTTGCTTGTGCCGACCCTCCCACTGCGTTAGGTGACTTTATTAACTACTGCATCCGTATTGATACTCGTCTGACTGAACGCAGGCAAGAGAGATGGTTCGAAAGCAATCGTACTAACCTTTTCCTACCTTCCTCTCCAGCTAAGGAACCTTTGAGTAGGATTACATGGGAACCTGAACCTGAACCCATGCAGGTGACTCTTTACAACGACGGGTTAGTGATGCACGCAAGGAACATCGTTTTAAGGAGAATCTATGTTTCTATTGTGGTAAGTCAGGGCACTTCATTATAAACTGCCCCAGCCGTTCTCGTAAGACTACTGCAGCACTCATTCATTGTGAGTGTTGCGAGAGGGGATCTGTCAGGTCCGAGCCTCAGGCTCCAGAGAGATCTGCAGCAACAGATCTTGATTTCTCGGACTTAAACTCCGTTACCTCTGAGGACGTTGACTGTGTAAACGCTGCCATTTTTCAAGTTTCCTCAGCGGTGTCCCAGCTGAGTTGTAAGAAAAACAATTCTCATTGCTTTCTTTCCATCAAACTCTGGGTTGACTCAGCTTGGGTGTCTAGCTCTGCTATGATCGACTCAGGGGCAAGTGGAAATTTTATGGATGTCTCCTTTGCTCTGAAACAGGGAATACGTTCAGTGAAGAAGGCTACTCCAGTACAGATGGAAACTGTGGATGGCTCCCTGCTGACCTCTGGACCAGTGGATCAGGAAACAGAGCCTTTGAGGGTTCTTATGGGTAAAGATCATCAAGAGAAACTGTCCTTTATGCTTATCTCTTCTCCCCACTTTCCATTATTCTAGGGCTACCATGGCTGCAGGCTCAGAATCCTACCATTAACTGGGAGACCAAGGAATTACACTTTCCAGAGAAACAGATGAGTCCAAAAGTTTCAGCTTGCTCTGTTCCTAAAGGAATCATGTCAGTCCCTGAACTACCAGCTGTATACCAGGACTATGTGGATTTATGTGACAAGAAGAACGCTGACCAGCTTCCTCCTCACCGTCCATATGATTGTCCAATTGAATTATTGCCTGGAGCAGAGATACCTTTTGGTAAGATCTACCCCCTGGCGGGGCCCGAGCTAAAGGCTTTAAAGGATTACATAGATGAAAATCTAGCCAAGGGCTTCATACGCCCCTCTTCATCTCCTGCAGGTGCACCCATCTTCTTTGTAAAGAAGAAAGATGGATCTCTGAGACCATGCGTAGACTATAGGGAACTCAATAAGGTTACTATTAGAAACCGTTATCCATTGCCTTTAATCCCTGAGTTATTGGAGAGAGTGCGACATGCCAAAATTTTTTCTAAACTAGATCTTCGTGGGGCCTATAACTTAGTCCGTATTAGACCTGGGGATGAATGGAAGACTGCATTCAGGTCACGCTATGGACACTTTGAATATCTAGTTATGCCTTTTGGTCTGAGTACCGCCCCAGCCACTTTCCAACACTTGGTGAATGACATCTTCAGGGATCTCCTAGATACATTCGTGGTAATTTATTTGGATGATATTCTAATTTTTTCTAACTCCACAGAGGAACATCATGGACATGTGAGAATTGTCTTGGAACGTCTAAGACAAAATCATCTTTACATCAAACTTGAAAAGTGTGAATTCCATAGGACCGAAATTCAATTTCTGGGGTATGTACTGTCTACACAAGGAATTAGTATGGATGGAAGCAAAACCCAAGCCATCAAGGATTGGCCAAGTCCTAGAAATGTGAAGGAGGTACAGCGCTTCATCGGGTTTGCCAACTTCTATAGACGTTTCATTAGAAATTTCTCTGAGGTAGTGTCACCTATCACTCAACTTACCCGGAAAGAGTCTAGGTTTTCCTGGACTCCCCAAGCCCAGGAAGCATTTTCCCGTCTAAATGATAAATTTACCACTACACCTATCCTAGTACATCCCAACCCCGAGCTTGCCTTCATAATAGAGGTGGATGCTTCAGACTGTGCCGTTGGAGCTATACTCTCTCAGAGAACAGGTGAGAAGAATGTCTTGCATCCCTGTGCCTTCTTTTCCCAGCAGTTGTCTTCGGCTGAGAGGAACTACGATGTGGGCAATAGAGAGTTGTTGGCCATTATTGCCGCCTTCAAAGAATGGAGACACCTTCTTCAGGGTGCTGCACAGCAAATAGTCGTCCTGACAGACCATCGTAACCTTGAGTTTATCAGGTCGGCTAAGTGCCTGACTCCTCGCCAGGCTCGCTGGAATCTTTTCTTAAACCAATTTAATTTTATCATCTCTTATAGACCAGGATCGCGCAATGGAAAGGCTGATGCACTCTCTAGGATTTACTCAGCAGAGACACGTCCAATTACTCCTCCTAAGACTATTCTTCCTGACTCTAGATTCCTAGGAGTAATTCATAATCAAGACCTACTTAAGGACATCAAGGAAGCATACCATGCGGATTCCTTTTTGGCACAACCCCCAAGGGACGTAAGTCTTGTCTTTAAAATGGTGTGTGGATTCAGGGACAACGTCTGTATATTCCTGAAACAGTCAGATTAAGAGTATTGCAACTCATTCACGATTCCAAGATAGCTGGGCATAGAGGAATTCTAAAGACACAGGAATTTCTTTCTCGTTTCTTTTGGTGGCCCACTTGCAGAAGGATGTTTTGAATTATGTCACTTCATGTGAGGTCTGTGCAAGATGCAAAACACCTCGCTCCTCACCAACTGGTCTGTTACAGCCTCTTCCCACCCCGTCCCGCCCGAGGGGATCCATTTCTATGGACTTCATTGTGGAGTTACCAACCTCTCAGGGGAAGAACACCATTCTAGTGGTGGTTGACCGTCTAACAAAGGCAGCTCATTTTATCCCTTGTGTCGGCTTACCCACTGCAAAACAGACATCAGATTTGATGATTAAAGATGTGTTTCGCTTACATGGAGTACCGGATGAGGTTATTTCGGATCGAGGGGTGCAATTCACTTCTAGGTTTTGGCAAAATTTCTGTGCAGCATTGGACATTAAAGTAAACCTTTCTTCTGCTTTTCATCCCCAGACTAATGGACAGACCGAACGAACCAATCAAACCCTGGAGCAGTATCTCTGCTGCTTTATCTGCCACCTACAGGATGATTGGGTGGATCTACTTCCATTAGCTGAGTTCTCGTATAACAACTCTCAGAGTGCCTCCACTAAACAGTCTCCTTTTTACTCTAATCTAGGTTATCATCCTAACATTCTACCACGATTTCCCATAGAAACGCCTTTACCAGCAGTGGCTGAAAGAATCACGTCTTTACAGAAGAATATGGATCTTCTAAAGGAAAATCTGGAATCGGCTCAAGAAAGGTACAAGAAAGCAGCAGATTAAATTTCGTAAACCTGCACCAGCTTTCAAGGTAAGAGACTTGGTCTGGCTGTCAACCAGAAATCTTAAGTTAAGGATTCCATCGTCTAAGTTGGGACATAAGTACATTGGACCCTATAAAATCAGTAAAATTATAAGTGCCGTTGCTTGTCGTCTTCAACTGCCCAGAACTATGAGAATCCACCCTGTCTTTCATGTATCCCTACTAAAGGCTGCGACACCCAATACGTTTCCTGGACGTTCCTCTCCTTGCCCTGACCCAGTGCTAGTCGATGGTCAGGAAGAATTTGTGGTGGAAAGGATTTTAGATTCCAGGTTGTATAGAAATCAGTTACAATATCTGATTAAATGGCAGGGCTACCCAGTGGAGGACAACTCATGGGAACCGGTCAATAACGTTAATGCTCCTCGCTTGCTCCGTCAGTTTCATCAGAGGTACCCACACAAGCCTGGTCTGAGGTCATCCGGAGGTTGTCCTTAAGGGGGAGTAATGTAAGGTTCTATGTATATATTCCTGAAACTCAGTTTGTTCGTCAGCCATTTTACTTTCTGTCTTGCTGCAGCTATCTTGCCCTCAGTCAAAATGGAGTTTCCAGCTTGCATGTTCCCGCCCTGATTCTCTCCTTTGCTTCTTAAGCAGCCACAGCTGAGCAATCAGTGCTTCAGAATCTAGCCTGCAGTGAACCTGTGACTTGACTCCTGTAAGCCTTGGACCTTGTACTCCAGCTATTCCTACTGAGGAACTCTGAAGCACTTGTGGACTCTGAACCCTGCTCTTTGAAAGACCCACGTTTGCATGGACTTACGGTAACAGAGAAGAAGATCCTGAATCTGTATTGGAGAGTGATTGCTGAGCTTGGATTACTCTGGCCTGCTGTGTCTCCTGTTTCTGTGTCTGCAAACTGTGTGACTATTTCTGCCAACTTGTATGAAGTAATACAGGACTTTTCTATATCAAACCTGTGACTCCTGTGTTTTCATCGCACCCAAGCACAAGACGCTATATGAACTGTACTACATACATTACAGAAAAAGCCCAATCCTGAGGATCGCCGCGCAGGAGAGAGATGACAATTTGAACCTGCTGTGCTGCGTTCCCTGAGGACTTAGGTTTTAAGGCAAAAAACAACTTACAGTTATTTTTGAAATTCAGAAATTTGGCCCGATCTCCCAAAAACAAATCTGGCATGGGAATCCTAGGTTCCACAACTGGCAACCCAGCAAGACAGACAGCAATACTCCGAACCTCAGCGGCAAGCTGATCCACACGGCCAGACAGCTGTGCAAGCTCCATGAGAGAAAAAAAAATCCTCCTCAGCACCCAGAGAAAAAGAGGGAAAAAATGCAAGGAACAGAAAAAAAAAAATCTCTGACAACTCTAACAACTTTTTTCCCTTCTGTGAGTACCATACAATTTTCAGTTTGGCCGGTGATACTGTTATGTTTTGGTAGCTGAGGAGAGCAGGCAAAAACGGCAATACACCAGAGAGGTTGGAATCTATTGGATTGCAGTACCCTGACTAACCACCACAACTAAAGGCAGCCGTGGAGCTTTCCTACGTTGGTCCTAGACGCCTCGTCACAGCCTGAGAGATTAACTACACCTAAAGATAGAAAGAGGAAAGCTATCTGCCCGGAGCAGATCCCCAAAGAACATAGGAAGCCCCCAAACATGTAATGGCGGTTAGACAAGAGGAAACACAGACACAGACAGAAAATAGTATGAGCAAACGCTTGGGCCCAATCTGCCTAGACAGAAAAGGATAGAAAGGATACTCACTGCAATCCAAAAAAACTCTAAAAAATGCCAACTCTACTGATTGCAAAAACACCTGAGATCACACGACCTCTACCACCTAAAGCGGTTATCTGGTGTAACAAAACTAAGCCGCAGCCACTGAAAAAACAGGAAAAGGCAAATGAACAAATAACAATGGCTCCAGAGGAACTGAGAGGAGCCCAAGCCCCCGGGGGGGGGGGGGGAACTGGCTAACCTCACAGAAATGCAGAGAAATATGCAAATGGTAAGCACAAAAACAGAAAATATCTTATCTGAAAGCAGAAGAAGAGGCAAGACTCAGCAAGCTTCCAAGTGAACCAGGAACCACAGTTGAGACAAGAACAATTGATCACCGGAACCATGATGGGAGGGAACCTCCCTTATATCAAGCCAGTCTGTGAATCCTGATTGCCAAACCCTACTGAATGTTTCAGTACTGTCTGTAACCACCAGAGGGAGCTTCAGCTCAGAATTCATTTCCAAAACATTCACAACAGGCTGCCTCCTTAAATATATACTGATATTTAGAATATTTTCACCATAATATATATACATGGTATCTGCTGATACAGTACTCCTTTTTCTTCTTATTATATTCTTGTGCAATCCATAATGAGCCTGTGAGCGTCATTGTCTGCCTCCTGAATTATATACAGAAATTTATAGTATTTTCACTATAATATATATACCTTGTATCTTGTAAAACTGTGTTCCTGATGTCCAGTCCGTGTTCCTGTGTCAGTGTTCCTGATGTCCAGTCCATGTTCCTGATGTCCAGTCCGTGTTCCTGATTCCGTGTTCCTGATGTCCGGTCCGTGTTCCTAATTTCCGGTCCGTGTTCCTGATTCCATATTCCTGAGTCATGTGTTCCTGAGATCCAGTCCATGTTCCTGATTCCGTGTTCCTGATGTCCGGTCTGTGTTCCTGATTCCATGTTCCTGAGTCCGTGTTCCTGATGTCTGGTCCATGTTCCTGAGATCCAGTCCATGTTCCTGAGATCTAGTCTGTGTTCCTGATGTCCAGTCCGTGTTCCTGATGTCCGGTCCTTGTTCCTGATGTCCAGTCCTTGTTCCTGATTCCAAGTTCCTGTGTCCATGTTACTAAGGTCCAGTTCGTGTTCCTGAGTTCATGATCCTGATGTCCTCGTGTGTCCTGTCTGCATCATGATGACCTCATGTACCCTGATGTTTTGCCTGTGTCCTGATGACCTCATGTACCCTAATGTCATGCCTGTGTCCTGATGTCCCACCTATGTGTGCCGCGGTGATCCGTTGGTGCCTTGGGGTCCTCTAGGCGGTACCCTTCTAGGAGGTGTGGAATCGGGAGCCTGGCATAGTCATGTTTGATGTATGTACTGTGTGTCTTTACTTTATTACTTTAGTAAACTTTACTTCCTAAATACCTGAAGTTGTGCGGTGTAATCAAGTTCTACGTGTCTCTTCCTTGTCCACATGCTCAGCTGCCACAGAACCCAGGACTCTGCCCTTCCCTAGTTCGGGTAGGCCTGGGTCCCCCTCTGCTGTATGGAGGGTCCATATTGCATCCCCGGGGGACACCCGCCCCACACCGTGGTGGTCGGTCAGCATGGGAGCGATTATGGGCTGGGCCGCTTCTCGGCGGCTGCAGCCAATCGTGACACCAGACTGAGTCTGTGAGCGTCAGAGTCTGCCTCCTGAAATATATACAAAGATTTATAAAATTTTTACTTTACTATATACCCCTTTTTTGGCCTGCTCTTCCTCGGACTTCTCCAATTAATCCATTTGCCATCTCCCTATCTGGGCTGCCCCACCCCCTCTTCAAACCACAAACTTTTTAAATTCTTGTGTAATCCATACTGAGCCTTTGAGCGTCATTGTCTGCCTCCTGAATTATATACGGAGATTTTAAATATTTTCACTATACTATATATACCTTGTATCTTTGAAAAAGTACCCTTTTTCAGCTTTTTAGATTATCCTGTAATATAATACTGAGCCTGAGAGCATCAGTGGCTGCCTCCTGAAATATATACTGAGATTTGTAATATTTTCACTATATTTTATATACCTTGTATCTGGTGAAACAGTACCCTTTTTATATTATTGTGTAATACATACTGAGCCTGAGAGCATCAATGGCTGCCTCCTGAAATATATACTGAGATTTAGAATATTTTCCCCATACTATATATACATGGTATATGCTGAAACAGTACCCCTTTTTCTTCTTATTATATTCTTGTGTAATCCATACTGAGCCTGAGAGCGTCAGTGTCTGCCTCCTGAAATATGTACGGAGATTTATTATATTTTCAATATGCTATATATACCTGGTATCTGGTGAAATAGTACCCTTTTTCATCTTTTTATATTATTGTGTAATCCATACTGAGCTTGTGAGCGTCAGTGTCTGCCTCATGAAATATTTACTGAGATTTAGAATATTTGGACTTTACTATATATACCTGGTATCTGCTGATACAGTACCCCTTTTACTTCTTATTATATTTTTGTGTAAACCAGACTGAGCCTGTGAGAGTCAGAGTCTGCCTCCTGAAATATATACGGATATTTATTATATTTTCACTATACTATATATACCTTGTATCTGGTGATACAGTACCCCTTTTTCTAATTATATTCTTGTGTAATCCGTACTGAACCTGTGAGCATCAGTTCTGCCTGCTGAAGTATATACGGAGATTTATTATATTTTCAATATACTATATATACCTTGTATCTGGTGATACAGTACCCTTTCTCATCTTTTTATATTATTGTGTAATCCATACTGAGCCTGTGAGAGTACGAGTCTGCCTCCGGAAATATATACTGAGATTTATTATATTTTCACTATACTATATATATCTTGTATCTGGTAATACACTACCCCTTTTTATACTCTTTATATTATTGTGTAATCCATACTAAGCCTGTGAGCGTATGAGTCTCCCTCCGGAAATATACACGGAGATTTATTATATTTTCACTATACTATATATACCTTGTATATGGTGATACACTACCCTTTTTATACTTTTTATATTATTGTGTAATCAACACTGAGCCTAAAAGCATCAGTGTCTGCCTCCTGAAATATACACAGAGATTTAGAATATTTTCACTAAACAGGAGCTCACTTGCCCTGAAAAAAGTGTGCTACCATAAAGAGTCTTCTGGCTCAAGAAGGCCTGGAAGGCTTCCTTTACTGGGAGTAGGTAAACTGCTTTTAAAGCCGGAGCATCAGGAACAGATTTTGGCTTACATTGTCAAAACACCCTCCATCTCTATATCCTCCTCTTCTGAAGTTTCAAAAAATGCAAGGACTGAGTCGTCAGTGCAGGCTCCTGGTCAGGAAGAACACTTGAACAAAAACAGTGCTTGAGTCATAGGATGCACTTGGTCGCACAAAATGCCTAAATAATTGCGGCTGTTAATTCTTCCATGAAGGGATATCATTGGCCCTGCGGATCTCCCCGAAATAGCACCCCAGATCATCACAGAACCTCCGCCATGTTTTACGGTTGGGAGAAGGCTGTCTGGATGGAATTCTTCTTTCGGCTGTTTCAAAACGTACACTCATCGGGAGGTCTGAAATAGGGTAAACGATGATTCATCTGAGAATATCACATGTTACCACTGCTCGACGGACCAATTCTGGAGGTTTCTACACCACTGTCAACGCTTGGAAACATTTGTCATTGAGATCAGCGGTTTTCGAATTGCAGCTCTTCCATGGAATGCAGATTTGTTCAGCTCCCGATTAACAGTTTTCATGGAAACTGGGTTCTGTAGGTGTTCATTGAGCTCAGCAGTGATTTTCTGAGCGGTGGTCTTGCGATCCTCTCTCAGAATTCACTTTAGAGTCCGACGGTCTCTCAGTCAACTTCGACTTTCGGCCGGACCTGTGCTTTGCTGCGGACGTTTTCCTTCTCTTTCAAACGCAGTCCTTACTTTCGAGACAGTACCTTCAGACACGCCAAGCATTCGGGCACTTTCGGTTACACTAGCGCCCGCCATACGAGCACCAACAATTTGGCCACTTTCAACTTCCAAGAGGTCTGCCATTGGTATCAGGTTCTCATCAATGTTCTTACAATTCTGCCAAACAAACAGTTAATTAACAAACACATATCACAATACCACAAATAGTCAACTGCAAAACATTACCATATGTCACGGTTTGCATGTTTATAACATGTTCGAAGATTATGATGCCAAAACGTTAGATGTTTCCATTATTTTGTCCAACCCCTGTAATTGAAGAGGAGGTGATGGATTACCCAGTTGTTGAACCGGAATGGCATCCATTGGGGGAAGAGGGTGCCGCTGCCAATAGCTCAGAAGAGGAGAAGGATCTGCAACAGGCATCGACATCGCAGCAGCGGTTATCTGGCAGGCCCGTAGCAGTCCAAAAATGTGCTATAAAAACAATAAGAGTTGCAGGACAGCTTGGCCAGACAGTCAAATTAGCACAGCGTGCAAGCCCTGAAAATGTATACCATGGTAGGAATAGTTCAGTGTGGCACCTTTTTTTACCTAAATCCTGTTGATGAGGCAAAGGTTATCTGGAAGCAGTGGGGAAGCACCTTTACCGAGGGAAATATCTTCAAAATTTGAATACCCATTGCATGCTTAGACATTTAATGAACATGCACTTGCAAGCGTGGACTGACTACAAAACCTACAAATCCCCCCTAGCGCACACGGGCAAGTGCCGGTTCCCTGAGCAGGTGGGGGGGCCGACTCTTGGGCGACGGCACTGGCACAGGGGCCCTCATAGTACAAAAATATGTGTCTCTGACGGTGGGAGGGCCCATTCGCCGTCAGAGACACCGGCGTACAATGAGGGGCCCTGTGCCAGTGCAGTCGGCCACAAGTCGACCCCCCCTGCTTGATCAGGGCCCCAGCACTTGCAATACTTACCTCTCCATGCTCCACCACTGTGACGTCTTGAGCGTTTCCTGACAGTGACATTCAGGTTGCAGAGCGCGATGACATCACATCTGTACGCCCTCTGCGTAAACAGTCCAAGTGCAGAAAGCTGTTAGATGGCGATGCTGAGGAGTCCAGAATAGAGCAGTGCACTGCGAGGAGAGGCATTTGATTTTTTGTAATGTTTGGAGGAATAAATGGGGAGCATTAGACACTGGATCATAAATAATGGGGCTCATTATATATGGAGCATTCTTTTGGCAAATAACACACTGGAGCATCATCCATGGGGCCCATCATGTATTGGAGCATACTAAATGGGGCAGATCAGACACTGGAGCAGCATTTACGGGACCCATTATACACTGGATCATTAATAATGGTGCCCATTATATATGGAGCTTTCTTTTAGCCCATAAGACACTGGAGCATCATCCATGGGGCCCATCATATACTGGAGCATTGTAAAAGGGGGACAACAGACACTGTAGAAGCATTTATGGGGCCCATTATACACTGGATAATTAAGAATGGGGCCCATTTTATATGAATCTTTCTTTTGGCCCATAAGACACTGGAGCATCATCCTTGGGGTCACCATGTATTTGAGCATTCAAAATGGGGCAGATCAGACACTGGAGCAGCAGTTACGGGGCCCAATATCCAGTAGATCATTCATAATTGGGCCCATTATATATGGAGCATCATCCATGAGGCCCATCATATACTGGAGCATTGTAAATGGGGGAAAGCGACACTGGAGCAGCATTTACGGGGCCCATTATACACTGGATCAATATTAATGGGGCCCATTATATATGGAGTATTCTTGTGGCCAATAAGACACTGGAGCATCATCCATGGGGCCCATAAAATATTGGAGCATTGCAAATGGGGCAGATCAGACACTGGAGCAGCATGCATGGGGCCCATCATATACTGGAGCATTGTAATTGGGGGACAGCAGACACTGTAGCAGCATTTACGGGGCCCTTATACACTGGATCATTAATAATGGGGCCCATTATATATGGAGCATTCTTTTGGCCCATAAGACACTGGAGCATCATCCATGGGGCCCATAATATACTGAAGCATTGCAAATGGGGCAGATAAGACACTGGAGCAGCATGCATGGGGCCCATCATATACTGTAGCATTGTAAATGGGGGACAGCAGACACTGGAGCAGCATTTACGGGGCCCATTATACACTGGATCATTAATAATTGGGCCCATTATATATGGAGCTTTCTTTTAGCCCATAAGACACTGGAGTATCATCCATGAGGCCCATCATATACTGGAGCATTGTAAATGGGGCAGATCAGACACTGGAGCAGCATGCATGGGGCCCATCATATACTGGAGCATTGTAAATGGGGTCAGCAGACATTGGAGCAGCATTTACGGGGCCCATTATACACTGGATCATTAATAATAGTGCCCATTATATATGGAGCTTTCTTTTGGCCCATAAGACACTGGAGTATCATCAATGGGGCCCATCAAATGCTGGAGCATTGTAAAAGGGGGAAAACAGACACTGGAGCAGCATTTACGGGGCCTATTATACACTGGATCATTAACAATGGAGCCCATTATATATGGAGCTTTATTTTGGCCAATAAGACACTGGAGCATCATCCATGGGTCCCATTATATACTGAGCATTGTTAATGGGGGACAGCAGACATTGGAGCAGCATTTATGGGGCCCATTATACACGGGATCATTAATAATGGGGCCCATTATATATGGAGCTTTCTTTTGGCCCATAAGACACTGGAATATCATCCATGGGCCCCATCATATAATGGAGCATTGTAAAAGGGGAAAACAGACACTGGAGCAGCATTTACGGGGCCCATTATACACTGGATCATTAAGAATGGGGCCCATTATATATGGAGCTTTCTTTTGGCCCATGAGACACTGGAGCATCATCCATGGGACCCATCATGTATTTGAGTATTCTAAATGGGTCAGATCAGACACTGGAGCAGCAGTTATGGGGCCCATTATCCACTAGATCATTAATAATGGGGCCCATTATATTTGGAGCTTTCGTTTGGCCCATAAGATACTGGAGCATTATCCATGGGGCCTAACATATCGTGGAGCATTCTAAATGGGGCAGATCAGACACTTGAGCAGCATGCATGGGGCCCAACATATACTGGAGCATTGTAAATGGGGCAGATCAGAACTGGAGCAGCAGTTACGGGGCCCATTATCTACTGGATCATTAATAAGGGAGCCCATTATATGTGGAGCTTTCTTTTGGCCCATAAGACACTGGAGCATCATCCATGGGTCCCATCATAAACTGGAGAATTGTAAATGAGGGACAGCAGACACTGGAGCAGCATTTATGGGGCCCATTATAAACTGGAACATTAATAATGGTTCCCATTATATATGGAGCTTCCTTTTGGCCCATTAGACACTGGAGCATCATCCATGGGGCCCATCATATACTGGAGCATTGTAAAAGGGGGAAAACAGACACTGTAGCAGCATTTACGGGGCCCATTATACACTGGATCATTAAGAATGGGGCCCATTTTATATGGAGCTTTCTTTTGGCCCATAAGACACTGGAGCATCATCCATGGGGATCATAATATACTGGAGCATTGCAAATGGGGCAGATCAGACACTGGAGCAGCATGCATGGGGCCCATCATATACTGGAGCATTGTAAATGGGGGACAGCAGACACTGGAGCAGCATTTATGAGGCCCATTATACACTGGATCATTAATAATGGTGCCCATTATATATGGAGTATTCTTTTGGCCATTAGACACTGGAGCATCATCCATGGGTCCGATAATATACTGGAGCATTGTAAATGGGGCAGATCAGACACTGGAGCAGCATGCATGGGGCCCATCATATACTGGAGCATTGTAAATGGGGGACAGCAGACACTGGAGCAGCATTTACAGGGCCCATGATACACTGGATCATTAATAATGGGGCCCATTAACTATGGAGCTTTTTTTTAGCCCATAAGACACTGGAGCATCATCCATGAGGCCCATCATATACTGGAGCATTGTAAATGGGGAAAGCAGAAACTGGAGCAGCATTTATAGGGCCCATTATACACTGGATCAATAATAATGGGGCCCATTATATATGGAGCATTCTTTTGGCAGATAAGACACTGGAGCATCATCCATGGGGCCCATAATATACTGGAGCATTGCAAATGGGGCAGATCAGACACTGGAGCAGCATGCATGGGGCCCATCATATACTGGAGCATTGTAAATGGGGACAGCAGACACTGGAGCAGCATTTACGGGGCCCATTATACACTGGATCATTAATAATGGGGCCCATTATATATGGAGCATTCTTTTGGCCCATAAGACACTGGAGCATCATCCATGGGGCCCATAATATACTGAAGCATTGCAAATGGGGCAGATAAGACACTGGAGCAGCATGCATGGGGCCCATCATATACTGGAGCATTGTAAATGGGGGACAGCAGACACTGGAGTAGCATTTACGGGCCAATTATACACTGGAACATTAGTAATGAGGCCATTATATATGGAGCTTTCTTGTAGCCCATAAGACACTGGAGTATCATCCATGAGGCCCATCATATACTGGAGCATTGTAAATGGGGGAAAGCAGACACTGGAGCAGCATTCACGGGGCCCATTATACACTGGATCAATAATAATGGGGCCCATTATATATGGAGCTTTCTTTTGGCCCATAAGACACTGGAGCATCATCCATGGGGCCCATAATATACTGGAGCATTGTAAATGGGGCAGAACAGACACTGGAGCAGCATGCATGGGGCCCATCATATACTGGAGCATTGTTAATGGGCTACAGCAGACATTGGAGCAGCATTTACGGGGCCCATTATACACTGGATCATTAATAATGGTGCCCATTATATATGGAGCTTTCTTTTGGCCCATAAGACACTGGAGTATCATCAATGGGGCCCATCAAATGCTGGAGCTAGAGTTGAGCGATACTTCCCGATATCAAGAAGTATCGGATCGGAATGGGTATCGCCGATACCAAAAAGTGTCGGCAATACCCGATTCCGATACCGGAAATCCAATGCAAGTCTATGGGACAGAAATATCGGAACTAAAAAAAACCCTTTCTTTCCTTGTAAACACTAAATATGCACAAACAGAATACATATACAGTATATATATACATGTCATTGTGACATATACATATATATACATTTATTTATAGTTCATACACTTCTACATAGTAAAATAGCCTCTGATTCAATTGCCGGGTAATGCGGCCGATACCCGATATTTGCAGTATCGGAATGCTCAACACTAGCTGGAGCATATTAAAAGGGAGAAAACAGACACTGGAGCAGCATTTACGGGGTCTATTATACACTGGATCATTAACAATGGAGTCCATTATATATGGAGCATTCTTTTGGCCCATAAGACACTGGAGCATCATCCATGGGTCCCATCACATACTGGAGCATTGTTAATGGGGGACATCAGACATTGGAGCAGCATTTACGGGCCATACTACACACTGGATCATTAACAATGGGGCCCATTATATATGGAGCTGTCTTTTGGCCTATAAGACACTGGAACATCATCCAAGGACCCATCATGTATTTGAGCATTCTAAATGGCAATCAGACACTGGAGCAGCAGTTACGGGGCCCATTATCCACTGATCATTAATAATGGGGCCCATTATATTTGGAGCTTCGTTTGGCCATAAGACACTGGAGCATTATCCATGGGGCCTAACATATCGTGGAGCATTCTAAATGGGGAAGATCAGACACTTGAGCAGCAGCATGGGCCCATATACTGGAGCATTTAAATGGGCAATCAGACATGGAGCAGCATGCATGGGGCCATCATATACTGGAGCATTGTAAATGGGTCAGCAGACATTGGAGCAGCATTTACGGGCCCATTATACACTGGATCATTAATAACAGTGCCCATTATATATGGAGCTTTCTTTTGGCCCATAAGACACTGGAGTATCATCAATGGGGGCCCATCAAATGCTGGAGCATTGTAAAAGGGGAAAACAGACATGGAGCAGCATTTACGGGGCCTATTATACACTGGATCATTAACAATGGAGCCCATTATATATGGAGCTTTATTTTGGCCCATAAGACACTGGAGTATCATCAATGGGGCCCATCAAATGCTGGAGCATTGTAAAAGGGGGAAAACAGACACTGGAGCAGCATTTACGGGGCCTATTATACACTGGATCATTAACAATGGAGCCCATTATATATGGAGCTTTCTTTTGGCCAATAAGACACTGGAGCATCATCCATGGGTCCCATCATATACTGGAGCATTGTTAATGGGGAAAAAGCAGACATTGGAGCAGCATTTACGGGCCCATTATACACGGATCATTAATAATGGGGCCAATTATATATGGAGCTTTCTTTTGGCCCAAAAGACACTGGAACATCATCCATGGGGCCCATCATATAATGGAGCATTGTAAAGGGGGAAAACAGACACTGGAGCAGCATTTACGGGGCCTATTTTACACTAGATCATTAACAATGGAGCCCATTATATATGGAGCTTTCTTTTGGCCAATAAGACACTGGAGCATCATCCATGGGTCCCATCATATTCTGGAGCATTGTTAATGGGGGAGCACAGACATTGGAGCAGCATTTACGGTGCCCATTACACACGGGATCATTAAGAATGGGGCCCATTATATATGGAGCTTTCTTTTGGCCTATAAGACACTGGAGCATCATCCATGGGACCCATCATGAATTTGAGCATTCTAAATGGGGCAGATCAGACACTGGAGCAGCAGTACGGGGCCCATTATCCACTAGATCATTAATAATGGGGCCCATTATATTTGGAGCTTTTCTTTTGGCCCATAAGACACTGGAGCATTATCCATGGGGCCTAACATATCGTGGAGCATTCTAAATGGGGCATATCAGACACTTGAGCAGCATGCATGGGGCCCATCATATACTGGAGCATTGTAAAGGGGGCAGATCAGACACTGGAGCAGCAGTTACGGGGCCCATTATCTACTGGATCATTAATAAGGGAGCCCGTTATATTTGGAGCTTCCTTTTGGCCCATAAGACACTGGAGCATCATCCATGGGTCCCATCATAAACTGGAGAATTGTAAATGGGGGACAGCAGACACTGGAGCAGCATTTACGGGGCCCATTATAAACTGGATCATTAATAATGGTGCCCATTATATATGGAGCTTCCTTTTGGCCCATAAGACACTGGAACATCATCCATGGGTCCAATCATAAACTGGAGAATTGTAAATGGGTGACAGCAGACACTGGAGCAGCATTTACGGGGCCCATTATACCTGGATCATTAAAAATGGGGCCCATTTTATATGGAGCTTTCTTTTGGCCCATAAGACACTGGAGCATCATCCTTGAGGCCCACCATGTATTTAAGCATTCAAAATGGGGCAGATCAGACACTGGAGCAGCAGTTACGGGGCCCAATATCCACTAGATCATTCATAATTGGGCCCATTATATATGGAGCTTTCTTTTGGCCCATAAGATACTGGAGCATTATCCATGGGGCCCAATATAACATGGAGCATTCTAAATGGGGCAGATCACACACTTGAGCAGCATCCATTGGTCCCATTACATACTGGAGCATTGTAAATGGGGCAGATCAGACATTGGAGCAGCATCCATGGGGCCCATCATATACTGAAGCATTGTAAATGGGGGACAGCAGGCACTGGAGCAGCATTTACGGTGTTATGGACTGCGGATCGCACCAAATAAATATAAATAATAGATGCCTTCGCAGCCGGGATACACAGTGCAGGCAGAGCCTGCTGCTAGTAAGATGACAGGATATGGCAATATAAGCGAGCTCTGTTACATCACAGAGTCGCAGACATAGGGGTTGTGGCACTATATGGCGGTATGAGCGAACTCTGATACACCACAGAGTCGCTGAGGAAGAGATGCAGAGATAGAGACTGTGTCCTGTTAACACCACAGGGGTACACAGATAACTGCTGTGCGGACAGCAGTCCGTGGTCATGCAGTCAGCAACGCAAACAAGCATCTACTCACCGGAGTAGCCGGTATTCTAAAGGCTATTTCAGCCAAGCCCTGAACACGTGCATACAATATTCCTCACCGGAGGTGCCGGTATTCTAGGGGCTTATTTCAGCCGAGCCCTAACCGCATGCGTGCATGATCACACTGGCGCAAAGCACATAACACAATTGATACTAGCGCATGGCCGTGCGGCCATGCAACCCTTTTATAGCAGCAACTACAAGACCTTCCAGAAAAGGACCAATGAGAAACTGTTTCAGAACCTCAGCAGTTTCAGGACTTTCCTGGCTGACCAATAGGGTTTTGCAGTACCTGAGCATGTGACCCCTGATCTCCAATGAGAAATCTTACCCTGGGCATGCTCAGAAGGGGAAACGCAGGACTTAGTCCCAAAGACGTCTGCTCGCCACTGACCAGTACTGGCTACAATAGCACAACCTGGAGAGGCAGCAGTAATCCTCTGTACAGTATTAGACTGGGCGAGACGCTGGTACCGATGTCTCTGCTGAGCAGAGTCCACTGCGGCCGGAGACGTATGGGAGACCGCAGCGGGGATGGTTCGAGATTCCCCTTGTGCAGACGCGGGAACTCGACCCCTAACATTACCCCCTGTTGTGAGTGTTTTGGAGATGAATTCTGAGCGGAGGCTCCCTCTGGTGGTTGCAAACAGTACTGAACCATTCAATGAGGATTGGCAATCAGGATTCACGGACTGGCTTGATATAAGGGAGGTTCCCTCCCATCATGGTTGCCGGTGATCAATTGTTCTTGTCTCAACTGTGGTTCCTGGTTCACTTGGAAGCTTTCTGAGTCTTGCCTCTTCTTCTGCTTTCAGATAAGATATTTTCTTTTTTGTTTTTGTGCTTACCATTTGCATATTTTTCTGCATTTCTGTGAGGTTAGCCAGGTTCCCCTCCCGGGGGGCTTGAGCTCCTCTCAGTTCCGCTGGAGCCTTTGTTATTTGTTCATTTGCCTTTTCCATTTTTTTCAGTGGCTGCGGCATAGTTTTGTTACACCAGAGAACTGATTTAGGTGGTAGAGGTCGTGTGATCTCAGGTGTTTTTGCAATCAGTAGCGTTGGCAGGTTTAAGGGTTTTTTTGGATTGCAGTGAGTATCCTTTCTATCCTTTTCTGTCTAGGCAGATTGGGCCCAAGCGTTTGCTCATACTATTTTCTGTCTATGTCTGTGTTTCCTCTTGTCTAACTGCCATTACATGTTTGGGGGCTTCCTATGTTCTTTGGGGATCTGCTCCGGGGCAGATAGCTTTCCTCTTTCTATCTTTAGGTGTAGTTAATCTCTCAGGCTGTGACGAGGCGTCTAGGACCAACATAGGAACGCTCCATGGCTGCCTTTAGTTGTGGTGGTTAGTCAGGGTACTGCAATCCAATAGATTCCAACCTCTCTGGTGTATTGCCGTTTTTGCCTGCTGTCCTCAGCTACGAAAACATAACAGTATCACCGGCCAAATTGAAAATTGTATGGTACTCACAGAAGGGAAAAATAGTGTGGAAAGAAAAAAGTTGTCAGAGTTGTCAGAGATTTTTTTTTTTTTCTGTTTGTTGCATTTTTTCCCTCTTTTTCTCTGGGTGCTGAGGAGGATTTTTTTTTTCTCAATGGAGCTGGCACAGCTGTCTGGCCGTGTGGATCAGCTTGCCACTGAGGTTCGGAGTATTGCTGTCTATCTTGCTGGGTTACCGGTTGTGGAACCTAGCATTAAATCAGGGCTTGAGGACGCTGAGTTTTACTGTCAGAAATTCCGAAAATGGGCAGTCCTAACCAAATGGAATGATGATGCTTTGGCAGCCCTTTTTCGGAAGGGGCTGTCAGAGAATGTAAAAGATGTTATGGTGGGTTTCCCTGCTCCCTCTGGTCTCAATGATTCTATGTCATTAGTGATTCAAATTGACAGACGTTTGCGTGAGCGTAGAGGTGTGCATGGAATGGTGTTGCCTTGTGAGCCAGCTTCTGAACCCATGCAGTGTGATGGAGTGGCTTCTGGGGCACAGCGTCATGAGTTTCAAAAACGCAATGGGTTATGTTTCTATTGTGGTGACGCCTCTCATGCTATTTCTGTCTGCCCTAAGCGGGGAAGACGTTTTGCACGCTCAGTAGTCTTGGGTAGTGTTTAGACTAAATTTCTGTTGACTGTTACTCTGATTTGCTCCGTCCACATTTTCTGCTCAGGCTTTTGTTGATTCGGGAGCAGCTATTAACCTGATGGATTTTGATTTTGCTAAACGTTGTGGGTTTCCCTTGATACCCCTACGGAAGTCTATTCCCATACTGGGGATTGATTCTACCCCTTTGGCTGAGAATAAACCCCAGTTCTCTACTCAGGTGATAATGAGGGTTGAACCTGATCATCAGGAGAGTTGCAAATTTTTGGTACTGTATAATCTGCATGATATTATTGTACTAGGTTTCCCTTGGTTACAGTCTCATAATCCTGTTTTGGATTGGAAATCTGTGTCTGTAACCAGTTGGGGCTGCCAATCTGTTAATGCCAACACTCCTGTTTTTTCTGCCTCTCCCCAGTTTCAGGATGTTCCTGACTTTTTGACTGATTTTTCTGATGTGTTTAGCGAAAGTAAATCTGCATCCTTGCCCCCCATAGGAGCTATGACTGCGCTATTGAATTAGTGCCTGGTAGTAAATTCCCTAAAGGTCGCCTTTTTAACATGTCTGTACCTGAACATGACGCTATGCGGTCTTATATCAAGGAGTCATTGGAGAAGGGTCATATCAGACAATCCTCTTCACCCTTGGGTGCCGGTTTTTTCTTTGTGGCCAAAAAGGATGGTTCATTAAGGCCGTGTATTGATTATCATCTCTTGAACAAGATTCACTGTGAAATATCAGTATTCGTTACCCTTGATTTCTGACCTTTTTTCCAGGGTGAAAAGTGCTACTTGGTTTACCAAACTTGACCTCAGGGGGGCGTATAACCTTATTCGCATTAAGCACGGGGATGAATGGAAGATGGCGTTTAATACCCAAGAGGGGCATTTTGAGTACCTAGTGATGCCCTTTGGGCTCACTAATGCTCCTTCCGTCTTCCAGTCCTTCATGAATGACATTTTCAGGGATTTTTTGGATAAAATTCTGATTGTTTATTTGGATGATATCTTGATTTTTTCCAATGACTGGGACTCTCATGTGAAACATGTTCGAACTGTGTTCCAGATTTTGAGAGAGAATGCTCTATATGTGAAGGGATCAAAGTGTCTTTTTGGCGTACAGAGGATCTCATTTCTGGGATTCATTTTGTCTCCGTTATTGAAATGGACCCGGTCAAGGTTCAGGCCATCTGTGATTGGGTCCAACCTACTTCATTAAAGGCTCTTCAGAGGTTCTTGGGTTTTGCCAATTTTTATCGTAAATTTATTGGTAATTTCTCTGTTATTGTTAAATCATTGACTGATTTGACCAAAAAGGGTTCTGATGTGGTGAATTGGCCTCCTGAGGCAGTCTCTGCGTTTCAGGAACTTAAGCAGAGATTCACTTCTGCTCCTGTTCTACGGCAGCCTGATGTTTCTCTGCCGTTTCAGGTGGAGGTTGATGCCTCTGAAATTGGGGCAGGTGCCGTTTTGTCCCAAAGAGATCCTGAGACCTCTAAAAATAACCCTTGTGCCTTTTTCTCTCGAACATTTTCTCCAACTGAACATAATTATGATGTGGGTAATCGGGAGTTATTGGCCATGAAGTGGGCTTTTGAAGATTGGGACATTGGCTGGAGGGAGCCAAACATCAGGTGGTGGTCCTCATGGAGCATAAGAATCTGGTTTTTCTGGACTCCAGTATTTGGTTAAGTGGAGAGGTTATGGTCAGGAGGACAATTCTTGGGTGTTTGCTTCGGACATCCATGCTAGGAGACTGATCCGTGCGTATCACCAAGCTCATCCTGACCGAACTGGTTGCACAAATGAGGGTTCGGTGACCCCTCCTCAAGGGGGGGTACTGTTGTGAGTGTTTTGGAGATGAATTCTGAGCGGAGGCTCCCTCTGGTGGTTGCAAACAGTACTGAACCATTCAATGAGGATTGGCAAACAGGATTCATGGACTGGCTTGATATAAGGGAGGTTCCCTCCCATCATGGTTGATCAATTGTTCTTGTCTCAACTGTGGTTCCTGGTTCACTTGGAAGCTTGCTGAGTCTTGCCTCTTCTTCTGCTTTCAAATAAGATATTTTCTGTTTTTGTTTTTGTGCTTACCATTTGCATATTTCTCTGCATTTCTGTGAGGTTAGCCAGGTTCCCCTCCCCGGGGGGCATGGGCTCCTCTCAGTTCCGCTGGAGCCATTGTTATTTGTTCATTTGCCTTTTCCAGCTTTTTCAGTGGCTGCGGCTTAGTTTTTTACACTAGAGAACTGATTTAGGTGGTAGAGGTCGTGTGATCTCAGGTGTTTTTGCAATCAGTAGAGTTGGCATGTTTTAGGGTTTTTTTTGGATTACAGTGAGTATCCTTTTCTGTCTAGGCAGATTGGGCCCCAGCGTTTGCTCATACTATTTTCTGACTGTGTCTGTATTTCCTCTTGTCTAACCGCCATTACATGTTTGGGGGCTTCCTATGTTCTTTGGGGATCTGCTCCGGGGCAGATAGCTTTTCTCTTTCTATCTTTAGGTGTAGTTAATCTCTCAGGCTGTGACGAGGCATCTAGGACCAACGTAGGAACGCTCCACGGCTGCCTTTAGTTGTGGTGGTTAGTCAGGGTACTGCAATCCAATAGATTACAACCTCTCTGGTGTATTGCCGTTTTTGCCTGCTCTCCTCAGCTACCAAAACATAACAACCCCCCTTCCTAGGGCCCCCCTTCTTTGGGCCTCGCTACGTTCAAAGGCAGCGATGAGCTGCGGAGCATGAATATGATCGTCAGGCTCCCAGGACCTATCTTCAGGCCCATAACCCCTCCAATCCACCCAAAAAAATTTTTTGCCCCATAACACCTTGCACCCTACAATGGCGTTCCCCTCTGATTGTCCGTAGATGAACCCAACGTCCCGGCAGATGACTCAGGCAACCGGGAGATGACCACAGGTTTTAGGAGGGACACATGGAAGGTGTCGGAGATACCAAGTTGAGGCGAAAGGGCTAAACGGTAAACCACAGGGTTCACCTGCTCGAGGACCTTGAAGGGACCCAAATAGCGGGGTGCCAACTTAGTGGACTCCACCCGCAGCCTAATGTTTCGGGCGGAGAGCCACACTAGGTCGCCAGGAGCAAATGTCAGAGAGGGACGCCGATGGGCATAAGCAGAAGACCTCATCCTCTCCTTGGAAGCCTGAATAGCATCCTTGGTGCGGTTCCAAATGTCCCGTGCCTCCGCAGCCCAGTCTGCCACCCTGGAGTCGGCGGAGGACATGGGCATGGGCACCGGTACCCGCAGATGCTGGCTGTAATTTAAGAGGAATGGGGTCTGTCGGTGGAGTCAGCCATAGCATTGTTTAGCGCGAACTCTGCCCACGGAGCAAGGATGCCCAGTCATCCTGCCTAGCAGAGACAAAATGTCGCAAGTATGTGATCAAGGTCTGGTTGGCCCTCTCTACCAACCCATTCGTCTCGGGATGATATGCAGAGAGAGGTTTAACTCAATGCAGAGTAGACTACACAGCTCTCTCCAGAACCGATATGCAAATTGGGGACCACGATCGCTGACAATCTTGTCTGGCATACCGTGTAGACGGTAGATGTGTCTAATAAATAATGCTGCCAAGGCCCGTGCAGAAGGTAACCGTGGTAGCGGCACCAAGTGCACCATTTTGGAGAAGTGGTCGGTGATCACCCAAATGATGGTGCAACCCCGAGACTTGGGTAAGCCCACCACAAAGTCCATCCCGACCATCTCCCAGGGCCTGTCTGCCACCGGCAAAGGGAAAAGTAACCCAGCTGGCCGTTGTTGAGGGGACTTGTTCCTGGCGCAGGAGACACATGCCTGAACATATTCCCTGACGTCACAGACCATATGTGGCCACCAGTATGTCCTCGCCAAAAACTCAGTTGTCCTCTTTGCCCCAAAGTGTCCACCCACCCTGGACGAGTGTGCCCAAGAGAGTACCTCCGGTCGCAAATCAGTGGGCACAAAAGTCTTGCCCGGAGGCACAGACTTTAGCGAAACGGGGGCTACATTTCTCAGGCTCTCTTCAGGGACAATAAGCCGAGGCTCCTCATCCTCCTCCTCTGATAACACTAGAAATCGAGAGACCGTCGGCCCTGTATATTCTTCTCACCGGAGAGAAAATGGAGGGGGAAGTGGAACCGAGAGAAGAATAGGGACTAGGGTTGAGCATTCCGATACTGCAAATATCGGGTATCGGCCGATATTGGCTGTATCGGAATTCCGATTCCGAGTACCGATATTTTCGTCATATCGGATACCGGAATCGGAATGTCACTGTCACTGTCAGTGTCCGTCGGTCGGGTCTGTCAGGAGTCAGCGGCACTTACCCGGCAGAAGATCTCCGGCAGTCACATCCTGGACTGCTTGATGGCCGCCATCCTCTTCTCCCTGGCGGTCACATGCAGTTTCTCGCGATAACTGCAGTGACTGCTGGGTAATCGCGGCCGTAAAGCAGTCCGATGACATCACCGCCGGAGAAGCAGGTAATCAGCTGTGCTGCGCAGGGATGTCAGGCTCTGCCGGGCATTCCGATGTAGCACAGCTGGATCGTCGTGGGACACTCGTTACTATGGACTGCGTCGGACAGGTGGTATACTGTTGGTTTGTTTTTTTTATTTTTTTACAGGAGATCGATGGCGTCGCAGGAATGAGAGAGTAATAAAATTAATGAAAACTGTGTTGTCTCTTTTATTTCATTAAAATACTTTTTTCTTGCTGTGTCTTTTTTTAAACATTTAAAAACTTTGGGATTAATAATAGATCAGTGTCTTATTGACACCTCTCCATTATAACCGGGCTTATTGTCACCGTGCAATCAACGGTGACATTAACCCCTTATTACCCCGCTTGCCACCGCTACAGGGCAAGTGGGAAGAGCCGGGTAAAGTGCCACAATTGGCACATCTTTTGATGCGCCAAATGTGGGGCTGCTGTAGCCTGGTATTATCAGGCTGTTGAGGGCCAAAATCCATGGGCCTTGACAGTCTTTTAATACCAGGCCGCAGCAGTCTGCATTTTACTTGGCTGGTTAACAAAAATAGGGGGACAGCTACGCCGTTTTTTTTTCGAGGGGATCCCCTATTTTTGTTAACCAGCCAATCTAAGCAGACTGCTGTGGCCTGGTATTATCAGGCTGGCAAGGTCCATGGATATTGGATCCTTACCAGCCTGAAAAACCAGGCCTCAGCGGTCTGCTTCATCTGGCTGGTTAACAAAAATAGGGGGGACCCCACGCCAATTTTTTTCAAGGGGATCCCTATTTTTGTTAATCAGCCAAGATATGCAGACTGCTGTAAGGTTCTGTGTACATGTTCCTGAAACTCAGTTTGTTCGTCAGCCATTTTACTTTCTGTCTTGCTGCAGCTATCTTGCCCTCAGTCAAAATGGAGTTTCCAGCTTGCATGTTCCCGCCCTGATTCTCTCCTTTTGCTTCTTAAGCAGCCACAGCTGAGCAATCAGTGCTTCAGAATCTAGCCTGCAGTGAACCTGTGACCTGACTCCTAAAGCCTTGGACCTTGTACTCCAGCTATTCCTACTGAGGAACTCTGAAGCACTTGTGGACTCTGAACCCTGCTCTTTGAAAGACCCACGTTTGCATGGACTTACGGTAACAGAGAAGAAGATCCTGAACCTGTTGTGGAGAGTGATTGCTGAGCTTAGATTACTCTGGCCTGCTGTGTCTCCTGCTTCTGTGTCTGCAAACTGTGTGACTATTTTTGCCAACTTGTATGAAGTAATACAAGACTTTCTATATCAAACCTGTGTCTCATGTATTTTCATCGCACCCAAGCACAAGACGCTATATGAACTGTACTACATACATTACAAGATTCTGAAGCCAAAACGTTAGTGTCTGCTGGGTCTGGAAAGGCTGTGTCTGCTGTAACTGTGGATATCGGATGTCCGGTTGTACTTTCTGTGATGACAGTGGTTGTGACATCTCACAACCATTCCAGGTGAGCAATTCCCTTAAGTGTTTTTTTTTTTCTGCAGTGTTACCACAGGTAAACACTATTGTTTTTTTTTTTTCTTTTCTCTTTTTTGTCTGCTGTAACTGTGGATATCAGATGTCCGGGTGAACTTTCTGTGATGATAGTGGTTGTGACTTCTCACAACCATTCCAGGTGAGCAGTTCCCTTAATTTTTTTTTTCTCTCTGCAGTGTTACCACAGGTAAACACTATTGTTTTTTTTTTTTTCCCTCTCCTCTTCTTCCAGTACGCCTGTCTTAAAAGATCTGGAAAATGGAGGCCCGCATAAAGGAACTTTGCGGAGTGACTGATAATATCCTTGCAGATTTGCAGAATATAAAGACCCGTTTTTCAAGCCTACAGGACCTCACTAATCACAATTTGCAAGTGTTTGGACAGACTGCCCAGGATTTGCGAGCCAGGATTGAGGTTCTAGAAGAGCGAGTCCAGGCTCCTGCCGTAGCCCCGAGTTCTGGGATTCCCAAGTTGCCCCCTTTTCGTTTTGGCGGTGAACGTGAGAAATTCAGGGGATTTATTAATCAATGCAATCTTTTTTTTTTCTGCACATGCTTCACAATTTCCCACTGAACGATCTAAGGTGCTTACTATAATTATGTTGCTTACCAACAAGGCTTTGATGTGGGCAAACCCTCTGATTGAGACTGAGGATGATTGTTTGAATCACCTTGATGCTTTTATTTCAGCCATGGGGCAGGTGTTTGATGACCCCAATCGAGGTGCAACAGCTGAAGCAGCCATGTTAGCTTTGTGCCAAGGTAAGCACTCGGTAGCTGAATATGCCTTGGATTTCAGGAGATGGGCCCTTGATACCACCTGGGACAGTTCCGCCAAAAAATCTATTTTTCGAAAGGGGTTATCTCCACTGATTAAGGATGAACTTGCTCGTGCCGACCCTCCCACTGCGTTAGGTGACTTTATTAACTACTGCATCCGTATTGATACTCGTCTGACTGAACGCAGGCAAGAGAGATGGTTCGAAAGCAATCGCACTAACCTTTTCCTACCTTCCTCTCCAGCTAAGGAACCTTTGAGTAGGATTACACGGGAACCTAACCTGAACCCATGCAGGTAGACTCTTTACAACGACGGGTTAGTGATGCACGCAAGGAACATCGTTTTAAGGAGAATCTATGTTTCTATTGTGGTAAGTCAGGGCACTTCATTATAAACTGCCCCAGCCGTTCTCGTAAGACTACTGCAGCACTCATTCATTGTGAGTGTTGCGAGAGGGGATCTGTCAGGTCCGAGCCTCAGGCTCCAGAGAGATCTGCAGCAACAGATCTTGATTTCTCGGACTTAAACTCCGTTACCTCTGAGGACGTTGACTGTGTAAACGCTGCCATTTTTCAAGTTTCCTCAGCGGTGTCCCAGCTGAGTTGTAAGAAAAACAATTCTCATTGCTTTCTTTCCATCAAACTATGGGTTGACTCAGCTTGGGTGTCTAGCTCTGCTATGATCGACTCAGGGGCAAGTGGAAATTTTATGGATGTCTCCTTTGCTCTGAAACAGGGGTTACGTTCAGTGAAGAAGGCTACTCCAGTACAGATGGAAACTGTGGATGGCTCCCTGCTGACCTCTGTACCAGTGGATCAGGAAACAGAGCCTTTGAGGGTTCTTATGGGTAAAGATCATCAAGAGAAACTGTCCTTTATGCTTATCTCTTCTCCCCACTTTCCCATTATTCTAGGGCTACCATGGCTGCAGGCTCAGAATCCTACCATTAACTGGGAGACCAAGGAATTACACTTTCCAGAGAAACAGATGAGTCCAAAAGTTTCAGCTTGCTCTGTTCCTAAAGGAACCATGTCAGTCCCTGAACTACCAGCTGTATACCAGGACTATGTGGATTTATGTGACAAGAAGAACGCTGACCAGCTTCCTCCTCACCGTCCATATGATTGTCCAATTGAATTATTGCCTGGAGCAGAGATACCTTTTGGTAAGATCTACCCCCTGGCGGGGCCCGAGCTAAAGGCTTTAAAGGATTACATAGACGAAAATCTAGCCAAGGGCTTCATACGCCCCTCTTCATCTCCTGCAGGTGCACCCATCTTCTTTGTAAAGAAGAAAGATGGATCTCTGAGACCATGTGTAGACTATAGGGAACTCAATAAGGTTACTATTAGAAACCGTTATCCATTGCCTTTAATCCCTGAGTTATTGGAGAGAGTGCGACATGCCAAAATTTTCTCTAAACTAGATCTTCGTGGGGCCTATAACTTAGTCCGTATTAGACCTGGGGATGAATGGAAGACTGCATTCAGGTCACGCTATGGACACTTTGAATATCTAGTTATGCCTTTTGGTCTGAGTACCGCCCCAGCCACTTTCCAACACTTGGTGAATGACGTCTTCAGGGATCTCCTAGATACATTCGTGGTAATTTATTTGGATGATATTCTAATTTTTTCTAACTCCACAGAGGAACATCATGGACATGTGAGAATGGTCTTGGAACGTCTAAGACAAAATCATCTTTACATCAAACTTGAAAAGTGTGAATTCCATAGGACCGAAATTCAATTTCTGGGGTATGTACTGTCTACACAAGGAATTAGTATGGATGGAAGCAAAACCCAAGCCATCAAGGATTGGCCAAGTCCTAGAAATGTGAAGGAGGTACAGCGCTTCATCGGGTTTGCCAACTTCTATAGACGTTTCATTAGAAATTTCTCTGAGGTAGTGTCACCTATCACCCAACTTACCCGGAAAGAGTCTAGGTTCTCCTGGACTCCCAAGCCCAGGAAGCATTTTCCCGTCTAAAAGATAAATTTACCACTGCACCTATCCTAGTACATCCCAACCCGAGCTTGCCTTCATAATAGAGGTGGATGCTTCAGACTGTGCCGTTGGAGCTATACTCTCTCAGAGAACAGGTGAGAAGAATGTCTTGCATCCCTGTGCCTTCTTTTCCCAGCAGTTGTCTTCGGCTGAGAGGAACTACGATGTGGGCAATAGAGAGTTGTTGGCCATTATTGCCGCCTTCAAAGAATGGAGACACCTTCTTCAGGGAGCTGCACAGCAAATAGTCGTCCTGACAGACCATCGTAACCTTGAGTTTATCAGGTCGGCTAAGTGCCTGACTCCTCGCCAGGCTCGCTGGAATCTTTTCTTAAACCAATTTAATTTTATCATTTCTTATAGACCAGGATCGCGCAATGGAAAGGCTGATGCACTCTCTAGGATTTACTCAGCAGAGACACGTCCAATTACTCCTCCTAAGACTATTCTTCCTGACTCTAGATTCCTAGGAGTAATTCATAATCAAGACCTACTTAAGGACATCAAGGAAGCATACCATGCGGATTCCTTTTTGGCACAACCCCCAAGGGACGTAGTCTTGTCTTTAAGAATGGTGTGTGGATTCAGGGACAACGCCTGTATATTCCTGAAACAGTCAGATTGAGAGTATTGCAACTCATTCACGATTCCAAGATAGCTGGGCATAGAGGAATTCTAAAGACACAGGAATTTCTCTCTCGTTTCTTTTGGTGGCCCACTTGCAGGAAGGATGTTTTAAACTATGTCACTTCATGTGAAGTCTGTGCAAGATGCAAAACACCTCGCTCCTCACCAACTGGTCTGTTACAGCCTCTTCCCACCCCGTCCCGCCCGTGGGGATCCATTTCTATGGACTTCATTGTGGAGTTACCAACCTCTCAAGGGAAGAACACCATTCTAGTGGTCGTTGACCGTCTAACAAAGGCAGCTCATTTTATCCCTTGTGTCGGCTTACCCACTGCAAAACAGACATCAGATTTGATGATTAAAGATGTGTTTCGCTTACATGGAGTACCGGATGAGGTTATTTCGGATCGAGGGGTGCAATTCACTTCTAGGTTTTGGCAAAATTTCTGTGCAGCATTGGACATTGAAGTAAACCTTTCTTCTGCTTTTCATCCCCAGACTAATGGACAGACCGAACGAACCAATCAAACCCTGGAGCAGTATCTCCGCTGCTTTATCTGCCACCTACAGGATGATTGGGTGGATCTACTTCCATTAGCTGAGTTCTCGTATAACAACTCTCAGAGTGCCTCCACTAAGCAGTCTCCTTTTTACTCTAATCTAGGTTATCATCCTAACATTCTACCACGATTTCCCATAGAAACGCCTTTACCAGCAGTGGCTGAAAGAATCACGTCTTTACAGAAGAATATGGATCTTCTAAAGGAGAATCTGGAATCGGCTCAGGAAAGGTACAAGAAAGCAGCAGATAAATTTCGTAAACCTGCACCAGCTTTCAAGGTAGGAGACTTGGTCTGGCTGTCAACCAGAAATCTTAAGTTAAGGATTCCATCCTCTAAGTTGGGACATAAGTACATTGGACCCTATAAAATCAGTAAAATTATAAGTGCCGTTGCTTGTCGTCTTCAACTGCCCAGAACTATGAGAATTCACCCTGTCTTTCATGTATCCCTACTAAAGGCTGCGACACCCAATACGTTTCTTGGACGTTCTTCTCCTTGCCCTGACCCAGTGCTAGTCGATGGTCAGGAAGAATTTGTGGTGGAAAGGATTTTAGATTCCAGGTTGTATAGAAATCAGTTACAATATCTGATTAAATGGCAGGGCTACCCAGTGGAGGACAACTCATGGGAACCAGTCAATAACGTTAATGCTCCTCGCTTGCTCCGTCAGTTTCATCAGAGGTACCCACACAAGCCTGGCCTGAGGTCATCCGGAGGTTGTCCCTAAGGGGGGAGTAATGTAAGGTTCTGTGTACATGTTCCTGAAACTCAGTTTGTTCGTCAGCCATTTTACTTTCTGTCTTGCTGCAGCTATCTTGCCCTCAGTCAAAATGGAGTTTCCAGCTTGCATGTTCCCGCCCTGATTCTCTCCTTTTGCTTCTTAAGCAGCCACAGCTGAGCAATTCAGTGCTTCAGAATCTAGCCTGCAGTGAACCTGTGACCTGACTCCTAAAGCCTTGGACCTTGTACTCCAGCTATTCCTACTGAGGAACTCTGAAGCACTTGTGGACTCTGAACCCTGCTCTTTGAAAGACCCACGTTTGCATGGACTTACGGTAACAGAGAAGAAGATCCTGAACCTGTTGTGGAGAGTGATTGCTGAGCTTAGATTACTCTGGCCTGCTGTGTCTCCTGCTTCTGTGTCTGCAAACTGTGTGACTATTTTTGCCAACTTGTATGAAGTAATACAAGACTTTCTATATCAAACCTGTGTCTCATGTATTTTCATCGCACCCAAGCACAAGACGCTATATGAACTGTACTACATACATTACAACTGCTGTGGCCTGGTATTATCAGGCTGGCAAGGTCCATGGATCTTGGCTCCTTAACAGCCTGAAAATCCAGGCCTCAGCGGCCTGCTTCATCTGGCTGGTAAACAAAAATAGGGGGGACCCCACGCCAATTTTTTTCGAGGGGATCCCCTATTTTTGTTAATCAGCCAAGATATGCAGACTGCTGTGGCCTGGTATTATCAGGCTGGCAAGGTCCATGTATCTTGGCTCCTTAACAGCCTGAAAATCCAGGCCTCAGCGGTCTTCTTCATCTGGCTGGTTAACAAAATTAGGGGGGACCCCACGCCAATTTTTTTCGAGGGGATCCCCTATTTTTGTTAACCAGCAAAGATAAGCAGACTGCTGTGGCCTGGTATTATCAGGCTGGCAAGCAGGGTCGGACTGAGCCACCGGGACACCGGAGAAACCTCCGGTGGGCCCCAGCTCCTGCGTGGTTGCCCTGATTTGAAAGGATAGGTTGCGGGGCAGAGGGGGCAGGTGGCCCCGGGCCCCGCGCTCTGAGGGGGCCCACCCGGAGCTACGCTACAGTAACTGTATCGGCGTGCACAGCACGCCGATACAGTTACATTCTGCGTCAGAGCAGGGAGAATTGCTCTCCCTGCTCTGCCGCCCGGAAGCTATGGGGCCTGAACAGCCGGTGGGGGGGCCCGGTGCCAGCAGTGGGCCCCCCACCCGTCATCGGAGGGTCAGCTGTATCGGCATCCAGCCGATACAGCTGACCGCATAGAGAGAGAAGGAGCGAGCGCTCTTCTCTCCCATAATCCCCTCTCAGCTCTGACAGCAGGTGCGATGACATCACCTGCCGGCGCCCGCTGTCAGACGCAGAGAGGGAGAACAGTGAGCAGCACAGGAGCCGGGAGGTGAAGTATGTTTTTTTTTTTTTAATGGGGGTGCATTATACTACAGAGACTGTATATGGGGGTGCATTATACTACAGAGGCTGTATATGGGGGCTGCATTATACTACAGAGGCTCCATATTGGGGTGCATTATACTACAGAGACTCCCTATGGGGATGCATTATACTACAGAGGCTGCCTATGGGGGTGCATTATAATATAGCGGCTGCCTATGGTGGTGCATTATATTATAGACTCTGCCTATGGGGGTTTATTATAATATAGAGGCTGCCTATGGGGGTGCATTATACTATATTGAGGACTATCTTGGTGTATTATGCTGTATGGATGCTATCTAGGGACCATCATACAGTGTTGGACCCATTAAATAGTTTGGGGACATTAAGGGGTCAGTATATATCCAGTGAGGGGCATATTCTGTGTATAGGGGAGATGTACAGGGGGAGACTTGGGACATTATTAAATGTAAAGTGGACACTTATTGTTATAGGGGAACTCGGGTTACTGTGACTGTCAAAGGGGCACACAGGGCATTATTACAGTCTAGGGGACAAAATGTGGGCACTGTTTTCTAGGGCACTTGCACCCGGCATTACTATATTCTAAGGGGTGCTTTAAAATTTAGAGGTCACACAGAACCACACAGCAGGTGCAGTAATAGGGACACATACGGCAGCAGCAGCTCAGTATTGGGGTATCAGGTGCAGTTATAGGGACACATACGGCAGCAGCGGCTCAGTATTGGGGTATCAGGTGCAGAAATAGGGACACATATGGCAGCAGCGGCTCAGTATTGGGGTATCAGGTGCAGTAATAGGGACACATACGGCAGCAGCGGCTCAGTATTGGGGTATCAGCAGGATGAGGAGTTTGTGCAGGTTGAGAATAGTCCAATTGGTGACCGTGACAGTGCTAAAAATATGAGAAGTGAAATGTGTCTTTGTTGTAATCTCTGCAGTCGAGTCCTGGCTGGAGAAGTCGTCATGTCGGTCTGGGCCAGATGGAGAAGACATGAAAAGTGAACAATTCCATTAGAAAGAACATCAGCGGTAAGTCATTATCTGTACCTGTGCTGTAATCTATTATATGTTCTGTAGGACTGGTATTATTTACCACAGACCATATGGCGGTAATATCAATATTGGTCTTTTTATATATAGATTATTTTTGGCAACAGCGCGGCCATTTGTTGAGGTTCTCTGATTAGGGGCCCACTCAGAAGTTTCGCCCCCACTAAACCAAAACCCTAGCTACGCCTCTGGCTCTCTCTCTAGTCTTTCTTTCTCTCTCTAGTCTTTCTCGCTCTCTGTTCTTTCCTTCTCGCTCTCTCTTCTTTTTTCTCTCTGTTCTTTCTTTCTCTCTCTCTTTTCTTTCTTTCCTCTCTTTCTTTCTCTGCTTGTTCTTTCTCTCTCGCTGCTCTTTCTTTCTTTTCCTCAGTACCAGCCACTGTGCCTCATTTCCAGTCAGTGTGATCAGCAGTGCTAAATGGGTACGCTTGGGGCGAGGATATGGGTGTGATTAGCTGTGAAATGGGTGTGGTCGGGGCGTGGCCTAAAACCTCTTTCCTGTCTTCAAAATTTGGGAGGTATGCTGTATGACCTCCCTACAACTTCTGTGCATGCTCCTGATGAGCACGACGGATGGTCTCCTGAGGGATCTCCTCCCACACCTGAACTAAAGCATCCACCAACTCCTGGACAGTCTGTGGTGCAACGTGGCATGGCCTAAAATTTGCTGCAGCAGGCACAGCGTGCCACAGCCTTTGTCCCTCTTTCCCTTCTTCAAAGGTTGGGAAGTATGATGGTGGGCCCCAAAATAATTTTTCTCTGGTGGGCCCAAGGTACTCCAGTCCGACGCTACTGGCAAGGTCCATGGATATTGGCTCCCTAACAGCCTTAAATACCATGCCTCAGCAGTGTGCTTCATCAGGCTGGTTAACAAAAATAGGGGGACCCCACGCCATTTTTTTTTCGAAGGGAACCCCTATTTTTGTTAATCAGTTCCCTCTGACGTCACTGATTGTGTCCCTGGCTGACCTGAAGTGAAAGTGGAAAGCAATCAATTAAGCTTTCCACTTCCTCTCCTGTGAGCCAGGAGAGGAACTCATTCATTTGGGGGTTTACTGTGAGGCTGCAGCATTAGCTGCGGTCCCTGCAGTAAACATTAACCCTTTCTGAAGGATTACACCGTGGGACCTGACTGTGCATGGGATAGGTAAGAATAATTTTGCTTTTTTATTTTATTTTTATTACAGGAAATGGTTTTTGCAGTAAAATAAAAGATGGTCAAAAACATGTGTCTTTATTTCATTAAAATGATTTTTAATTAAAGTGTGTGTGTTTTATTTTTATTTCATGCAATATGATTAATAATTGATAGTTGTCTAATTGACAGCTCTCAATTATTAACCTGGCTTAAGGTCACCTTTCAATAGCAAGGTGGCTTTAACCCCATATTAACCCATTCGCCACCGCCACAGGGCAATGGGAATAGACGGGCAAAGTGCCAGAAAGGGCGAATCTAATTATAGATTTGTCTTTTCTGGGGTGTCTGGGGGCAGATGTTAGTAGCCGGGGGGGGCAAAAATAATGGTCCCTCTCTGGGCTATTATTATCTGCCCCCACTCACTGGCTTTGTCTGTCTGGTTGCGAAAATAGGGCGGTAGCCCACGCATTTTTTTTCAGCAATTTTACACCTCATATATATATATATATACATGTCATTGAATTTGTGACACTATATATATATTTTTTATATATATATATATATTTATATTTATAGTTCATACACTTCTACATAGTATAATAGCCGCTAATTCAATTGCCGGCTTTTGTGAAAATGCAGAACCCGACATGAAATGACACTTGGATTACATAGAGTTAACCATGTCTTTTCATGTAGTTTGATATCTGATTTGCACAAACAATTACATGAGTGTAAGTGTGCAAAATTTCACACCTGTAGGGGTTAATTAAAGGTGTAAATTCGTAGCAAAAAAGTCCGTTTTTTTTACAACAAATTTGCACCTTTAATTAACCCCTACAGGTGTGAAATTTTGCACACTTACACTCATGTAATTGTTTGTGCAAATCAGATATCAAACTACATGAAAAGACATGGTTAACTGTTGTGAATGGGTTTGAGATGAGTTCTGAGCAGAGGCTCCCTCTGGTGGTTACAAGCGGTACTAGTGAAGATTGTGAGGACTGGGGATCAGGTGTTACTGACTGGTCTTATATAAGGGAGTCATTTTCCCATCAGGGTTGCCGGTGATCAATTGTTCTGGTCTGAATCCTTCATTCCAGTTTCCCTTGTAGCCTGCTGTGTCGTGTCTGCATCTCCTGCTACCAGATAAGAATTTTTCTTCTTTTGTGTTGTTGCTATATTTTTGCATTTTGTCCTGCACTTCATTTGGGGGCCTTCTGGGTCCCCTCCGGGGGCTTCTGCCTTCTCAGTTTAGTTCAGCCACTGAGTTTTGTTCTTTTGCTTTTTCCAGTTTTTTCAGTGGCTGCTGTTTTGATTTTGTTACACCAGAGAGCTAATTTAGGTGGTAGAGGTCGTGTGATCTCAGGTGATTTTGAAATTAGTAGAGTTGGTGTTTTTCAGGGTTTTCTGGGATTGCAGTAAGTACCCTTCCTGTCCTTTTCTATTTAGATAGTGTGGGCCCCAGCGTTTGCTCATTCTATTTTCTTTCTGTGTCAGTATTTCCTCTTGTCTAACCGCCATTACATGTTTGGGGGCTTTCTATTATCTTTGGGGTTCTGCTCCGGGGCAGATAGCTTTCCTATTTCTATCTTTAGGTGTAGTTAGTTTCTCAGGCTGTGACGAGGCGTCTAGGACCAACGTAGGAACGCTCCACAGGCTGCCTCTAGTTGTGGTGGTTAGTCAGGGTACTGCAATCTCATAGATTCCAACTGCTCTGGTGTATTGCCTTTTTTACCTGCACTCCTCAGCTACCGAAACATAACAGTATCACCGGCCTAAAAATTGAAAATTGTATGGTACTCACAGAAGGGAAAAAATATTGTGATAGAAAAAAGGTTGTCAGAGTTGTCAGAGATATTTTTCTGTTTGTTGCATTTATTTTTTATTTTTTTTTCCCTCTGTATCTCTGGGTGCTGGGGAGGATCTTTTCTCCCAATGGAGTTTGCACAGTTGTCTGGCCGTGTGGATCAGCTTGCCACTGAGGTTCGGAGTATTGCTATCTATCTTGCTGGGTTGCCTGTTGTGGAACCTAGGATCCCCATGCCAGATTTGTTTTTAGGGGATCGAGCTAAGTTTCAGAATTTCAAAAATAATTGTAAATTGTTTTTTGCCTTAAAATCTAAGTCCTCAGGAAACGCAGCGCAGCAGGTTCAAATTATCATCTCTCTCCTGCGCGGCGATCCTCAGGATTGGGCTTTTTCCCTGATACCTGGGGATCCTGTTTTGAGTGATGTTGATGCGTTTTTTCAGGCTTTGGGGTTATTGTACGATGAGCCTAATGTCTCTGATCAGGCTGAAAAAGCCTTGTTGGCATTAAATCAGGGGCTTGATGACGCTGAGTTATACTGTCAGAGATTCCGTAGGTGGGCAGTCCTGACCAAATGGAATGACGACGCTTTGGCGGCCCTTTTCCGGAAGGGTCTGTCAGATAATGTAAAGGATGTTATGGTGGGATTCCCTGTCCCCTCTGGTCTCAATGATTCTATGTCATTAGCGATTCAAATTGACAGACGTTTGCGTGAGCGGAGAAGTATGCGTGGAATGGTGTTGCCTTGTGAACCAGCTCCTGAAACCATGCAGTGTGATAGAGTGGTGTCTGGGGCACAGCGTCATGAGTTTCGAAAGCGCAATGGGTTATGTTTCTACTGTGGTGATGCCTCTCATGCTATTTCAGTCTGCCCTAAGCGGGGAAGACGTTTTGCACGCTCAGTTGTCTTGGGTAGTGTTCAGACTAAGTTTTTATTAACTGTCACTCTGATATGCTCTCTGTCCTCATTTTCTGCTCAGGCTTTCGTTGATTCTGGAGCAGCTATTAACCTGATGGATTATGATTTTGCTAAACGTTGTGGGTTCCCCTTGATACCCCTACAGAAGTCTATTCCCCTACTGGGGATCGATTCTACCCCTTTGGCTGAGAATAAACCCCAGTTTTCTACTCAGGTGATAATGAGGGTTGAACCTGATCACCTGGAGTGCTGCAAATTTTTGGTTCTATATAATCTGCATGACATTATCGTGCTGGGTTTCCCTTGGTTGCAGTCTCATAATCCTGTTTTGGATTGGATTGGATTGGAAGTCTGTGTCTGTGGCCAGTTGGGGCTGCCAATGTGTTAATACCAACACTCCTGTTTTTTCTGCCTCCCCCCAGGCTCAGGATGTTCCTGACTTTTTGTTTGATTTTTCTGATGTGTTTAGCGAAAGTAAATCTGCATCCTTACCTCCCCATAGGAGCTATGACTGCGCTATTGAATTAGTGCCGGGTAGTAAATTCCCTAAAGGTCGCCTTTTTAACTTGTCTGTACCTGAACATGACGCTATGCGGTCTTATATCAAGGAATCATTGGAGAAGGGTCATATCAGACCATCCTCTTCACCCTTAGGTGCCAGTTTTTTCTTTGTGGCCAAAAAAGATGGTTCATTAAGGCCGTGTATTGATTATCGTCTCTTGAACAATATTACTGTGAAATATCAATACCCTTGATTTCTGACCTGTTTTCCAGGGTGAAAAACGCTACTTGGTTTACCAAGCTTGACCTCAGGGGGGCGTATAACCTTATTCGCATTAAGCACGGGGATGAATGGAAGATGGCATTCAATACCCCTGAAGGGCATTTTGAGTACCTAGTGATGCCCTTTGGGCTCACTAATGCTCCTTCCGTCTTCCAGTCCTTCATGAATTACATTTTCAGGGATTTTGTGGATAAATTTCTGATTGTTTATTTGGATGATATCTTGATTTTTTCCAATGACTGGGACTCTCATGTAAAACATGTTCGGACTGTGTTCCAGATTTTGAGAGAGAATGCTCTGTATGTGAAGGGATCAAAGTGTCTTTTTGGCGTTCAGAGTATCTCATTTCTGGGATTCATTTTGTCCCCATCTGTTATTGAAATGGACCGGTCAAAGTTCAGGCCATCTGTGATTGGGTCCAACCTACTTCATTAAAGGCTCTTCAAAGATTCTTGGGTTTTGCCAATTTTTATCGGAAATTTATTGGTAATTTCTCTGTTATTGTTAAACCATTAACTGATTTGACCAAGAAGGGTTCTGATGTGGTGAATTGGCCTCCTGAGGCACTCTCTGCATTTCAGGAACTTAAGCAGAGATTCACTTCTGCTCCTGTTCTACGGCAGCCTGATGTTTCTCTACCATTTCAGGTGGAGGTTGATGCCTCTGAAATTTGGGCAGGTGCCGTTTTGTCCCAAAGAGATCCAGAGACCTCTAAAAGTAACCCTTGTGCCTTTTTCTCTCGAAAATTTTCTCCCACTGAACGTAATTATGACGTGGGTAATCGGGAGTTATTAGCCATGAAGTGGGCTTTTGAAGAGTGGAGACATTGGCTGGAGGGAGCCAAACATCAGGTGGTGGTCCTACGGACCATAAGAATCTAGTTTATCTGGAATCTGCCAAGCGACTTAATCCTAGAAGGCCAGGTGGGCCTTGTTTTTCACACGTTTTAATTTTGTGGTTTCATTTCTTCCTGGCACTAAAAATGTTAAGGCGGATGCCCTCTCGAGGAGTTGCCTGGCAGACTCTCCTGAGTTATCTGATCCTTCTGTTATTTTAAAAGAGGGTGTAGTTCTTTCCGCCATCTCGCCCAATTTGAGACTGGCTCTGGAGGGGTGTCAGGAGGATAAGCCCGAGCGCTGTCCTGTTGGGAAATTGTTTGCTCCCGGACTAGTGGAAAAAGAGTGTAATGTCTGAGATTCATTGTTCCACGTTGGCCGGTCATCCCGGAATTTTTGGTACCAGAGACTTGGTTAGTCGGTCCTTTTGGTGGTCTACCTTGTCTCGTGATGTCAGGGAGTTTGTGCAGTCCTGCGGGACTTGCTCTCGCTCCAAGCCTTGCTCTCGTTCTAGTGGTTTGTTGATGCCATTACCTGTGCCCAAAAGACCATGGACCCATATCTCTATGGATTTCATTTCCGACCTCCCTGTTTCTCAGAGAATGACCGTCATCTGGGTGATTTGCGATAGGTTTTCCAAGATGATACATCTTGTGCAATTACCTAAGTTGCCTTCCTCCTCTGAATTGGTGCCTTTGTTCCTTCAGCACGTGGTTCGTTTACACGGCATTCCTGAGAACTTTGTGTCTGACAGGAGTCCAGTTTGTTTCCAGATTTTGGAGGACCTTTTGTTCTAAAATTGGTGTTCAATTGTCCTTCTCCTCGGCGTTTCATCCTCAGACCAATGGTCAAACTGAGAGAACAAACCAGACATTGGAGACTTATCTAAGATGCTTTGTGTCTGCTGATCAGGATGACTGGGTCTCTTTTTTGCCTTTGGCTGAGTTTGCTCTTAATAATAGGGCTAGCTCTGCCACTTTGATGTCTCCATTTTTCTGTAATTCTGGGTTTCACCCTCGATTTTCTTCAGGACAGACGGAGGCTTCTGTCTGTCCAGGTGTTGACTCTGTTGTGGAGCGTATGCAACAGATTTGGGACCAGGTAGTGGAGAGGTTGTCCCTCTCTCAGGAGAGGGCCCAGCGGTTTACTAACCGGCATAGGACTGATGGTCCTCGGTTTAAAGTGGGGGACTTGGTCTGGTTGTCCTCAAGAAATATTCCTATGAGAGTGGCATCTCCTAAATTTAAGCCTAGGTTCATTGGACCTTATAAGATCATGGAGATTCTTAATCCTGTTTCTTTTCGTTTGCTTCTTCCAGGGACATTTAAGATCCATAACGTGTTCCACAAGTCCTTGTTGAAGAGGTTTGTTGAGCCAGTGGTTCCTACTACTGTGCCTCCTGACCCTGTTTTGGTTGAGGGCAATCTGGAGTATGTGGTTGAGAAAATATTGAATTCTCGTTTTTCTAGACGGAAACTCCAGTATTTGGTTAAATGGAGAGGTTATGGTCAGGAAGACAATTCTTGGGTGTTTGCTTTGGACATCCATGCTAGGAGACTCATCCGTGCGTATCATAGAACTCATCCTGACCGACCTGGTTGCTCAAATGAGGGTTCGGTGACCCCTCCTCAAGGGGGGGTACTGTTGTGAATAGGCTGGAAATGAGTTCTGAGCAGAAGCTCCCTCTGGTGGTTACAAACTGTACTGGACTGTCCAGTGAAGATTGTGAGGATTGGGAATCAGGTGTTACTGACTGGTCTTATATAAGGGAGTCGCCTTCCCATCAGAGTTGCCGGTGATCAATTGTTCTGGTCTCAATCCTTGATTCCTGTTTCCTTGGTAGCCTGCTTTGTCGTGTCTGAATCACCTGCTAAAAGATAAGACATTTTCTTCTTTTTGTTTTTGTGTTGATTTTTGCATTTTGTCCTGCACTTCTGTGGGGGCCTTCAGGGTCCCCTCTGGGGGCGTTTGCCCTCTCAGTTCAGTTCAGCCACTGATGTTTGTACATTTGCTTTTTCCAGTTTTTTCAGTGGCTGCTGTTTTGTTTTTGGTTACACCAGAGACTAATTTAGGTGGTAGAGGTCGTGTGATCTCCGGTGTTTTTGAAATTAGTAGAGTTGGTGCTTTTCAGGGTTTTTTGGAGATTGCAGTAAGTGCCCTTCCTATCCTTTTCTATTTAGTAGGTTTGTGCCCCAACGTTTGCTCATACTATTTTCTGTCTGTGTCAGTATTTCTTCTTGTCTAACCGCCATTACATGTTTGGGGGCTTTCTATGTTCTTTGGGGATCTGCTCCGGGGCAGATAGCTTTCCTCTTTCTATCTTTAGGTGTAGTTAGTTTCTCAGGCTGTGACGAGGCATCTAGGACCAACGTAGGAACGCTCCACGGCTGCCTCTAGTTGTGGTGGTTAGTCAGGGTACTGCAATCTCATAGTTTCCAACTGCTCTGGTGTATTTCCTTTTTTGCCTGCTCTCCTCAGCTACCAAATCATAACACTTCTCCAATGTGGTGGGAATCTCCCTGGTAGCCAAGGCGTCTTTCACATGGCCCGCCAGTCCTCTCCAAAACACGGGAATGAGGACTTTATCTGGCCAGTCTAACTCCGAGGCCAGAGTCCGAAATTGGACAGCAAAATAACTAACCAAGGACAAACCCTATGAACTTGCCAGCAGTTGGAGCGCCGTATCGTGGGTGACCTGAAGTCCTAGAAAGACCTTTTTTAGAGCCTCTAAAAAATGAGAAGCACTCCGCATTACACAGCGGCGTGACCCACTCCAATGCTCTCCCCGATAGGAGAGATATTACAAAACCCACTTGTGCCCGATCCGTGGGGAAACGTGCAGCCAGAAGCTCACGAATCCCAGACATTGCTTGCTGTCACCAGCAAACTTGTCTGGAAGCGGGAGGTAGGATAGTGTAGGGTCAGAGGTGGCAGTGGACAAACTGGCTGAAGCTACGCTAGCAGCATGAAAAGCGTCTGCGATAACATCCACAGCTGAGGTTGTGCGCTCAAGAGCCGCCAACCTACCCTCCAGCTGCTGGATGTTCGCTGTAGACGCTGGTCGTCCACCATTTTACTAGCCTGACGCTACTATTATGTTATGGACAGCGGAACGCACAAAATAAATATAAATAATAGATGCATTCGCAGACCGAGGTCCACCGTGCAGGCAGAGCCTGCTGCTAGTAAGATGACAGGATATGGCGATATAAGCGAGCTCTGTTACATCACAGAGTCGCAGACATAGGCGTTTGGCACTATATGGTGGTATGAGCGAACTCTGTTACATCACAAAGTCGCTGAGGTAGAGACGCAGAGATAGAGACTGTGTCCTGTTAACACCATAGGTGTACACAGATAACTGCTGTGCAGATAGCAGTCCGTGGTCGTGCAGTCAGCAACACAAACAAGCAACTCCTCACAAGAGTAGAAGGTGTTCTAGAGGCTGTTTCAGCCAAGCTCTGAACACGTGCATACAAAACTCCTCACCGGAGGTGCCGGTATTCTAGGCGCTTAATCAGCCGAGCCCTAACCGCATGCGTGCATGATCACACTGACGCAAAGCACATAACACAATTGATACTACCGCATGGCCGTGCAGCCATGCAATCCTTTTATAGCAGCAACTACACGACCTTCCAGAAAAGGACCAATGAGAAACTGTTTCAGAACCTTAGCAGTTTCAGGACTTTCCTGGCGGACTAATAGGAGTTGCTGCAGTACCTGAGCATGTGACCCCTGATCTCCAATGAGAGATCTTACCCTGGGTATGCTCAGAATGGGAAACGCAGGACTTAGTCCCAAAGACGTCTGCTCGCCGCTGACCAGTACTGGCTACAATAGCACAACCTGGAGAGGCAGCAGTAATCCTCTGCACAGTATTAGACTGGGCGAGACTCTGGGACCGATGTCTCTGCTGAGCAGAGTCCACAGCGGCCGGAGACGGATGGGAGACCGCAGCGGGGATGGTTCGAGATTCCTCTTGTGCAGAAGCGGTGACTCGACCTCTAACATACGCGGCCCATTATACACTGGATCATTAATAATGGGGCCCATTATATATGGAGCATGATATTGGCTTATAACACACTGTAGCATAATCCATGGGGCCCAACAAATACTGGAGCATTCTAAATGGGTCAGATCAGACACTGGAGCAACATCAATGGGACAATCATATACTGGAGCATTCTAAAAGTGGGAAAACAGACACTGGAGCAGCATTTACGGGGACCATTATACAATGGAGCATTATAAATGGGGCCCATTATACATGGAGCATTATTTTGGCCCATTAGACACTGGAGCATCATCCATGGGGCCCATCATATACTGGAGAATCATATGGGGTTAATTATTTATGGGGCATCATATAGGGTATGGAACATCATATGGGGCACATATGGGGCCTATTCTGTATGGAGTATTATATGGAGCACATTCTGTATGGAGCAATATATGGGGCTCTTTATTCTGTTTGGCCCACTATGTGGTGGACAAAATACTGTATGAAGGAATATACTGTGCGTTTTTTGAGCTATTGGAGATTTTAACATAGATATCAGTCATGTTAACTCGACTCGATCCGAAAAAAGGAAAGTCGCTCATTTCTAGTCCCCACAATAGAAGCATAACTTATTACGCTTACGAAACTCTCAACGCTGAGCCCCAGAAACAACTCCATCACATTGCATGGGCTCAGAGGTTTACTCACAAGGCATCACCACCTCTCCCATACTTTTACGTTCACGCAAGCATCTGTCAATCTGAATAGCTAATGACATAGAGTCATTGATACCAGAGGGGACAGGAAATCCCACCATAACATCTTTTACGGTCTCTGCCAGACCCTTCCAAAAAAGAGCTGCCAGGGCATCATTGTTCCATTTAGTAAGGATTGCCCACTATCGGAATTTCTGACAATATAGCTCTGCGGCTTCCTCACCCTGTTCAATGCCAACAAAGTTTTCTCAGATTGATCAGTAACATTAGGTTCATCATACAACAACCCCAGAGCTTGAAAAAACACACCAACATTAGTCAAAACAGGATCTCCAGGTGTCAGGGAAAAGGCCCAATTCTGAGGGTCGCCGCGCAACAGGGAGATGACAATTTGGACCTGCTGCACTGCGTTCCCCGAGGAGTTAGGTTTCAAGGCAAAAAACAACTTACAATTATTTTTAAAGTTCAAAAATTTAGACCGATCCCCAAAAAATAAATCCGGAATAGGGATCTTAGGTTTTACAGCAGTCAACCGAGTGAGATAGACAGAAATACTCCGAACTTCAGCAGCCAGCTGCTCAATATGATCGGTCAAATGCTTAATTTCCATTGCACAAAAACTTCTCCTACGGGCCCCAGAGATAAAGAGGAAAAAATACACACAAAAAAAAATTCTGACTATCTTTTTTTTTTTTTTTTTTTTACTATTTTTTCCTTCTTTTGAGTACCATAGAATTTACAGTCAGGCCGTTGATTCTGTTATGATTTGGTAGCCGAGGACAGGAGCAAAAACAGCAAAGGCAGTCGAACACCCAGAGAGGTTGGAACTAATGGGTTGCAGATCCCTAAACTAACAGCACAACTAGAAGCAGCCGTGGGACGTACCTACGGTGACCTAGATGCCTCGACACAGTCGGAGAGTTAAGTACGCCTAAAGACAGAAAGGGGAAAGCTAACTGCCCCGGAGTAGCGCCCCAAAGGAATAGTTAGCCCCCACAATTATAATGGCGGTTAGACAAGATGAGACACAAACGCAGGCAGAAAATAGAGTAAACAAACGCTGGGGCCCAAAACTATCTGGATAGGACAGGAGAATACTGTCTGCAACTCAGCAAAACCCTAGGAAAAATTCCAACACTTCTGATTCCAAAAATGCTGAAACCGCACGATCTCGCCCCCGCTAAATCAGAACTCTGGTGTGAACACACAGCTACCCAGCAGCCACTAAAATAGCAGGGACAGAGCAAATGAACAGAAACAAATGAGAAACAGAGACCAGCGCAGAAGAAAGGCAGAAAATAACTTATTTGAATTTTTGCAGGAGACAGCAGAAACCCAGCTGACTTCCAAACTGGACCAGGAAGAGAAACTAATCACAGGCGAGGATCATGAGAGGGCAGCTCACTTATATCTGCCCAGTCTGTCCCCCCTGATTGCTACTCCTCGCTTTCAGGTGATGAACCTCTGTCATTCAATACAGCTTCAAAACCATCAGCAACCACCAGAGGGAGCCCCAGCTCAGAAGTCATCTCCAAAGTGTTCACAATAGCTACCTGAAGCCCTTCACGATTTCTGGAAGGTATTTTCAGACATTGAATTGCAAGCTCTACCACCCCATTTAGATTACGATAGCGCTATTCAGTTTATCCCAGGTGCTACACTCCCTAAGAGTCGTTTATTTTATCTGACAATTCCCGAGAGGGAGGCCTTAAAGGAATACCTACAGACTAGGTTGGCTGCAGGTCATATAAGACCCTCTAAGTCTCCTATGGCGGGAGAATTTTTTTTGTCAAAAAGAAGGATGTGGGCCTTAGACCATGTCTGGATTTTCGGAAGATTAATAAAATCACTGTGAGCAATCCTTACCCGTTAATGCTAATTCCCGATTTGTTTAACCAACTAACCAAAGCTAAGTGGTTCTCTAAAATTGACGTGGGGCATATAATTTGCTGCGTGTAAAGGAGGGCAATGAATGGAAGACAGCCTTTAATACCCCGAAGGGTCATTTTGTGTCTGGTGATGCATTTTGGCCTTAGTAATGCGCCTGCATTTTTTCAAAATTTCATTAATGACATTCTGAGGCCGATGATCGGTAGGAGTGTATTTGGACAATATTTTGACCTATTCATCTGATCTGGAGTCGCACGGGCAGAGAGTCTGCAAAGTTCTTCAGATTTTGAGCGAAAACAACCTCTTTGCTAAATTGGAGAAGTGCGAGTTTGCGCTACAGAAAATGAGTTTTTTGGGGTACTTTCTCTCCAGTGATGGGTTTGAGATGGACCAGGTGAAGGTTCAGGCAGTACTGGATTGGCCCAGGCCTGAATGTTTAAAATCTGTCCAAAGATTTTTAGGGTTTGCCAATTATTATAGAAAATTCATAAAGAATTTTTCTGTTATCGCTAAACCCATAACTGATCTCACCAAGAAGGGTTCTAATCTGTCCAATTGTCCACTGAGGCAGTGGAGGCTTTTGAGCATCTCAAGGAGAGGTTTAGCTCTACTCCTGTTTTGATCCAGACAGATGAGACCAAGCCTTTTCTGATAGAGGTTGATGCCTCATCAGCAGAGGTGGGGGCAGTTCTGTCCCAGGAGGGAGAGGATGTGGTGCATCCCTGTGCTTTCTTTTCTAATAAATTTTCGGAGACTGAGCTCAACTATGATGTTGGAAACCAAGAGTTACTGGCTATTAAGCTCGCGTTTGAGCATTAGCGACATTTTTTGGAGGGGGCTGGACATCTGATACAGGTTTTTTCTGATCATAAAAATCTGATTTATCTGGATGCTGCTAAACGTTTGAATGCCTGTCAAGCCAGGTGGGCACTGTTTTTTGGCCAGATCCATTTCTCCGTAACATATATCCCTGGCACAAAGAATGTTAAAGCGGATGCTTTGTCTCGCAGTTTCTCTCCAGCAGTTAATACTGAGAAGGAGGAATGTATTTTGCAGGGAGGGGTGGTGGTGACAGCATTGGGTTCTGAGTTGGAGAATGGCATCCTAGAAGCCCAGAATTCTGCAACAACAAACACTACGTATGATAAATTATTTGTGCCCAAAGCCTGTCATGAGTCTCGATTGGCGGGTCATCCAGGAATTTCGGAAACTAGAAAGTCAATCGGGCAAAGTTTCTGGTGGCAAGGGTGGCATAGAGAAATCATCAAGTCGGTGTGTCAGTGTACGGTGTGCGGTAGGTCGAAGGCCTCTCATGCCCCGGCTACAGGATTGCTGTGCCCTTTGGAGGTTCCTAGCTTGCCATGGACTCATCTTGCTATGGATTTTATCACAGATCTGCCTGTTTCTGAAGGTTTTTCTGTCATCTGGGTTGTTGTGGACCAGTTTAGTAAGATTTGTCATCTGGTGCAGTTCAATAAATTACCCTGCGCCAAGACTCTAGCTAAGGCATTTGTGAAAGAGATTGTCAGGCTCCATGTTGTTCCCACAGACATTGCTTCCGACAGAGGACCACAGTTTGTGGCTCACTTCTGGCGTGCCTTTTGTGACAAATTAAAGGTTCATTTGTCATTTTCATCAGGTTATCATCCAGAGTCCAATGGACAGACCGAATGGAAGAACCAGGATTTTGCGCAGTTTTTGAGATGTTTTGTAGCAGACAATCAGGAGATGTGGTCGGAATATCTAACATTAGCCGAGTTTGCTCTTAATAATCATATATCTACCTTGGCTGGGTGTTCTCCTTTTTTTGCTGTACAGGGAGACATCCATCTTTTGGTCCATTTTCAAAGATTTGGGCGGCTGTGCCTGAGGAGGAGAGTTTTTCTGGAAGTTTGGAAAGGGTTTGGACCAATGTACTCCATAATTTGAAAGAGGCGAATAGGAGGTCTAAGAAATATTTTGACAGGAAAAGAAGGGAGGCGTCGTTCGCAGTTGGAGACATGGTCTGGTTGTGAGTCGCCCGCCAGGGCCGTGGGGTACTCGGTACCGAGCCTGTTGACTTCTATGGGGGATGTCACGGCGGCTACGACCCGGTCCGTGGCTCTGGGCGCTCACCAAAAAGGGGACATATTTACAGGGGATAAAGTTTATGTAGTGATTCGTGACGCCACCTGTAGTTTCTGGTCAGGGTGACCAGCACTGCTGTGCATGACCTCTGGAAGTGATGGTATTAGGCAGCTAGTTGGTAGGCCTCCTACAGGTGAGGCTGTGTTCTTTCAGGGCAGGTAGTTGTTAGATATTTGGGGAATGGTGATGGTGAATGTAGCAGAGAGAGATGTGCATCGATTAAATAATTCTAGGAAACAGTCCAAGTACAGCTTCAGGGTTTTTATTCACAGTCTGTTGCATGCAGTGCAGATGCCCACCTGGTACTGTGTCCTCCGGGCTTAGGGTCCAGCAACCCCCAGGTACATCGGTCGCACTTGACCAGGACTCCTGTTCTGTGTGTGTCCTTTCCTGGCCTGCTCTCTCTGTGCTGTTCCACTCCTCTCTTCCTAGCACCTCACCATGCAGTCTCTCAGTCCAGAAGCTGCGGACCCTGTCGGATAACAGATTAATTCTGTGCGTCCTTTGCCCTATATAGTTTCCTTCCTGGAGGTAGTGCAGGTGGTTTGTTGTAATGACCCATAAAGTGATCACCACCGCCGTCTTACTAGCGGGGCCTGTAGGTTTCCCACTAGTCTAGGGGCCGGTCCCTGTTGGCCTGGTCCAGATGGGGCCACGGATGGAAATATGTGCTCTCCGTGCCCTTGGACACTTTCTCAAGCTCTCCAGAAGCTCCTCAGTCTTCTTCTTTCTCTTAGAGGACGAGCTCCTAAAGGCAAGCTCTCCTCCCCACCGTCACTCCAAAGAGTGCTCTTTCTTAACTTCTCTTCTACTCTTACTGCTGCCTAGACTCCACCCACCCATACACCTCTTGCTAACCAGCCTGATATGAGACCATCCTTCCGTAGGATACGTCCATATGACCTGCTGATATGGTGTGTGTTGGATGCGGTGTTGGAGTCCTAGGGGTGCTCCCTCCTTACCTGGGAGTGGGGTGTCAGACCTCTGGATGAGGTGCAACGCCTCTGTGGCAACTGAACCCTTAGGGGCACCACAGTTGTCCTCTAGGAATCTGCGTTTGAAGATCACTTCTAAAAAACTGGGGCCTAAATTTGTAAGACCCTTCAAAGTGGTTCAGGTTGTCAACTGTGCAGCTCTGAGGTTAGACATACCCTTGTCCCGGAGAATTAATTCAGTTTTTCATGTATCTTTACTGAAGAAAGTTGACATGCCAGATAAAGAGGCGATGCCGACTGTTCCTCCTATTGATGAGATGGTGAGTTTGAGATTTCTCGCATATTGGATTCCAGGTGGCACAGAGGAGGTTGCAGTATCTTGTGTCCTGGAAGGGTTTCGGTCCCGAGTAGAGATGAGCGACTTTGCCTCCGGGAGGGTCGTGTCGGGTTTCAGACCACCCGACTTTATCAAAAGTCGAGTCCAACGAAATCGGCCAACTATCGGAAAAAGTCGGAGTTCCGACCGAAATCCGACCCGACCCAATGCAAGTCAATGGGGAATAAAAGTCGACAGTGAGTAGAGGACAGTAAACCCTCCTACAGTGCCCATTTCAATGCCAACAACATCAATTCTTATTACTTAAGCTTGTCAACCTTAATTTTCTTTATAATAATAGTAACGCATTGAAAACTGGGGGTTATTTTGCTAAAGTTGTGGGGGGGGGCAGGGCTGGCTCTAGGTTTTCGTGGGCCCCGGGCGAAAGAGTCTCAGTGGGCTCCTTTAACACATACCACAATTCATGATGCTGCGATACGGCAGAGAAATATAGGTATAGTACAATGCCAAACACTTCACTTCTTACATTACATGAGTGATATCTATTGTAAATTCTACAATAGCTCAAAAACCGGACAGTATAATCCTCCATACAGTATTATGGGCACCACATAGTGCGCCATACAGAATAATGAGCCCCATATATTGCTCTATACAGAATAATGAGCCCCATATATTGCTCCATACAGAATAATGGGCCCCATATATTGCTCCATACATAATTGGTCCAATATAATGTTCCATAAAGTATATGATGAGCTCCACATAATGCTCCAATATATGATGGTCCCCATATAAGTGCCAAACAGTATAGGACGGTCCCCATAAAGTATAATGAGCCCCACATATTGCTCCATACAGTATAATGAGTCGCATATAAAGCTCCATACAGTATATGATGGGCCCCATATATTGCTCCATACAGAATGGGCTCCATATAATGCTCAATACAGAATAGGCCCCATATGTGCTCCATATGATGCTCCATGTATAAATGGCCCTATATGATGCCATATAAATAATGAACCCCATATGATGCTCTAGTATATGATGGGCCCCATATATAATGCTCCAGTGTATGATGAGCCCCATTTAATGCTCCAAATATAATGGTCCCCATATATAACGATCCATATATAATTGGCTCCATGTGATTCTCCATATATAATGTGCCCCATATGATGCTCCAGTGTATGATGGGCCCCATTTGTAATGCTCCAGTGTATGATGGGCCTATATAATGCTGCATATATAATGGGCCCCATATGATGCTCCAGTGTATGATGGGCCCCATTTATAATGCTCCAGTGTATAATGGGCCCTATCTATGATGCTCAAGTGCATGATGGGCCCTTAAATATAATTCTCCAGTGTATAATTCTCCTCATATATTGCTCCAAACATTAATAAAAATGAAATACCTCTCCTCGCTGGGCACTGCTCTACTCTGGACTCCTCAGCGTCGCCATCTTCCAGCTCTCTGCACTGTGACTGCTCAGGCAGAGGGCGCACAGATGTGATGTCATCGCGCTCTCTGACCTGAATGTCACTGTCAGGAAATGCGGAAGACGTCACAGAGGCACCGGACCCCTCATAGTACGAAGGCGAGTGGGCCCCCACCTGCTCAGGGCCAGGCACTTGCCCGGGTTCGCCAGGTGCTGAAGCCGGCCCTGGGGGGGAACAGCCCAGTTAGGGATGTGGAAAAACTGGAATATGTTGAGGTGTAGGCTGGACGTTCAGCAGCTGCAAATGGAGGAATTGTAGAAGTCGGAGGAAGAGGAGGACAAAGCGAGCCATTTTGCTGGCAACCTGTGTGTCATCGGGGGAAGGTGGTACAAAATCCTTTGAAATCCAGGCATGGTTCATTTTAATGAAGGTGAGATTACCTACATTTTGGGTCGACAGCTGGGTCCTTCTTTCTGTCAGGATTGATCCAGCAGCACTTAAGACTCTTTCTAATAGCACACTACCAGCAGTGCAAGCGAGCCCCTGTAAGTGTGCTGTTCCGTTTGTCTGGGTTATGTATTGTTTTATTTCCATGCTGTGTATAATCTAATCTTTCATGCTCTCTGCTGTCACCTGGTGGCCCTTTCTGTGTGGCAGCCTGTAACTAATTAATTCTGGTACATGCCTTTCACTTCCTGTGCTGAGGTCACTGCTTCTTCTTCCTGTTAGCAGCCATTTGTTTTCTTAGTTTTTTATTGGAGAGACACGCTTTGCACCGAGCTGTGAAAGGCATCAGTTTTCGACCACCACCACCACCTACTAGTGTTAAGTGATACTTCCCGATATCAAGAAGTATTGGATCGGATTGGGTATCGCCGATACCCAAAAAGTATCGGCGATACCCGATTCCGATACCGGAAATCCAGTGCAAGTCTATGGGACAGAAATATCGGAACTTAAAAAACCCTTCTTTCCTTGTAAACATTAAATATACACACATAGAATACATATATATATATATATATATAATATAACATGTCATTGTGACATATATATATACATATATTATAGTTCATACACTTCTACATAGTAAAATAGCCTCTGATTCAATTGCCGGGTAATGCCGGCATTTGTGAAAATACAGAAGCACCCGACATGAAATGACACATGGTTTACATAGAGTTAACCATGTCTTTTCATGTAGTTTGATATCTGGTTTTCACAAACAATTACATGAGTGTATGTGTGCAAAATTTCACACCTGTAGGGTTTAATTAAAGGTGTAAATTCGTTGTAAAAAAAACTGACTTTTTTGCTACGAATTTACACCTTTAATTAACCCCTACATGTGTCAAATTTTGCACATATACACTTATGTAATTGTTAGTGAAAACAATATATCAAACAACTTGAAATGACATGGTTAACTCTATGTAAACCTTGTGTCATTTCATGTCGGCTTCTGTATTTTCACAAAAGCCGGCAATTGAATTAGCGGCTATTATACTATGTTGAAGTGTATGAAATATAAATATATATATATATATATATATATGTCACAAATTCAATGACATGTATATATATATATATATGAGGTGTAAAATTGTTGAAAAAAAATGCGTGGGCTCCCGCCCTATTTTCTCAACCAGACAGACAAAGCCAGCGAGTGGGGGAAGATAATAATAGCCCAGAGAGGGACGATTATTTTTGACCCCCCCGGCTACTAACATCTGCCCCCAGACACCCCAGAAAAGACTAATCTATAATTAGATTCGCTCTTTCTAGCACTTTGCTCGTCTATTCCCATTGCCCTGTAGCGGTGGCGAATGGGTTAATAAGGGGTTAAAGCCACTTTGCTATTGAAAGGTGACCTTAAGCCAGGTTAATAATTGAGAGCTGTCAATTAGACAACTATCAATTATTAATCCTATTGCATGAAATAAAAATAAAACACACACACTTTAATTAAAAATCATTTTAATGAAATAAAGACATGTTTTTGACCATCTTTTATTTTACTGCAAAAACCATTTCCTGTAATAAAAATAAAATAAAAAAGCAAAATTATTCTTACCTATCCGATGCACAGTCAGGTCCCACTGTGTAATCCATCAGAAAGGGTTAATGTTTACTGCAGGGACAGCAGCTAATGCTGCAGCCTCACAGTAAACCCCCAAATGAATCTTCTCCTCTCCTGGCTGACAGGAGAGGAAGTGGAAAGCTTAATTGATTGCTTCCCACTTTCACTTCAGGTCAGCCAGGGACACCATCAGTGATGTCAGAGGGAATACCGGCTGACCTGAAGTGAACTGATTAACAAAAATAGGGGATCCCCTCGAAAAAAAAATGGCGTGGGGTCCCCCTATTTTTGTTAACCAGCCTGATGAAGCAGACTACTGATGCCTGGATTTTCAGGCTGTTAAGGAGCCAAGATCCATGGACCTTGCCAGCCTGATAATATCAGGCCACAGCAGTCTGCTTATTTTGGCTGATTGACAAAAATAGGGGATCCCCTCAAAACAAAATGGCGTGGAGTCCCCTCTATTTTTGTTAACCTTCCTGATAAAGCAGACTGCTGAGGCTTGGTTTTTCAGGCTGTTAAGGATCCAAGATCCATGGACCTTGCCAGCCTGATAATACCAGGCCACAGCAGTCTGCTTATCTTGGCTGGTTGACAAAAATAGGGGATCCCCTCGAAAAAAATGGCGAGGGGTCCCCCCTATTTTTGTTAACCAGCCAGATGAACCAAACTGCTGAGGCCTGTTTTTTCAGGCTGGTAAGGATCCAATATCCATGAACCTTGCAAACCTGATAATACCAGGCCACAGTAGTCTGCTTAGCTTGGCTGGTTAACAAAAATAGGGGATCCCCACGAAAAAAAATGGCGTGTGGTCCCCCTATTTTTGTTAACCAGCCAAGTTAAATGCAGACTGTTGCGGCCTGGTATTAAAAGACTGTCAAGGCCCATGGATTTTGGCCCTCAACAGCCTAAAAAAAACAGGCTACAGCAGCCCCACAAATGGCGCATCCAAAGATGCGCCAATTGTGGCACTTTACCTGGCTCTTCCCACTTGCACTGTAGCGGTGGCAAGCGGGGTAATAAGGGGTTAATGTCACCGTTGATTGCACGGTGACAATAAGCCCGGTTAATAATGGAGAGGCGTCAATAAGACACAGATCCATTATTAATCCCAAAGTTTTTAAATGTTTAAAGAAAAGACACAGCAAGAAAAAGTATTTTAATGAAATAAAAGAGACAACACAGTTTTCATTAATTTTATTACACGCTCATCCTGTGACGCCATCGATCTCCTTGAAAAAAAGAAAAAAAACAAACCAACAGTATACCACCTGTCCGACGCAGTCCAAAATCACGAATGTCCCACGACGATCCAGCTCTGCTACATCGGAATGTCAGGCAGAGCCTGACATCCCGACGCAGCAGAGCTGCTTACCAGCTTCCCCAGCGGTGACGTCATCGGACTGCTTTACGGCCACGATTACCTGGCAGCACATGCAGTTATCGCGAGAAACTGCAAGTGACCTCCAGGGAGAAGATAATGGCAGCCATCAAGCAGTCCAGGACGTGACCACCGGGGATCTTCTGCCAGGTAAGTGCCACTGACTCCTGACAGACCCGACCGACGGACACTGACAGTGACAGGAACATTCCGATTCCGGTATCCGATATGACAAAAATATCGGAACTCGGAATCGGAATTCCGATACAGCGAATATCGGTCGATACCCGATATTTGCAGTATCGGAATGCTCAACACTACCACCTACATTCTCTTGCTGCTCACACTTGCAGCCATACTCGGTGCTACATCTTCCTGCATCTCATTTCACCTGCATTTCTGGAGAAGTTACTGTATACCAATCATATGCTGTATGTCCAGATTTCCAAATAAACAAGTCTGGACTTCACAATCCTGGTGTGCATCATCTCTCCGGACGCTGAACAGCACTGGTCCTGTCTGCTCTGCATACGGAAGCGGAAGGTAGGAAAACTCTCCCAGCCCCAATCAACTTCACCTCCATTAACCTCATGTGGGGACAGAACAGTAAGGCATATTGTGCCAATTCAGGTCATGTTTCCAGTTTACAGACCCAGTAGTCAAAGGGTAATGAACTGTGAGGGAGAACATCGATAGGGGATGAGAGGTAATTTTGAACCATTGTGGACAACTGCTGTCTCCTGTCTGTTGCAATAAATTTAGTATTACCAATCGTTTGAGCGGTACTCGAGAAATCAGTCCACAACCTGGTCATGAAACCCCTGTCACCAACGCCACTTTGGCTGTGTGCACGCGAACACCTCTTCCATGTTGTCCAGTACGGCTCGTGGTAGAACCTGCACCGCTGCTGTGTGCTGGGAATGCCTCTAACAAACTGTTTACCAGAGTTGCTTGTTTGTTCGCCAATATTAGCTCTAGTTTCTCCTGTGGCATGATGTTCAGTAATTTGCTTTTATAGCGTGGATCGAAGATGCTGGCCAACCAGTAGTCATCCTCCTTCATAATTTTGGCAATGCAAGGGTCCCTTTTTAGGATCCGCAAGGCATAATCACACATGTGGGCCAATGTTCCAGGTGTCAAGGATGCACTGCCAGTGGTGGGTGGAGGAGTACTTTCTGCCAAATCCACATCCCTCCAGTCACGCACAAACCCTGTACCTGACCTTGGCAAGTCAAAATTTTCTCTTGCCCTCTGACAAGCATCCTTCTCCCCAAAATAATCATCCCCCTCATCCTCTTCCTCCTCTTCCTCTTCTTCCACCACCTCGTCCAGGACAGTTCCCTGAGCAGACAGTGGCTGACTGTCATCAAGGCTTCCTCTTCCTCCTCCTCTTCCTCCTCTGCTGCAGATGCCTGATCCTTAATGTGTGTCAAAGTTTGCATGAGCAGATGCATAAGTGGGATGCTCATGCTTATGATGGCGTCGTCTGCGCTTACCAGTATTCCTCAAAACACTGAAGGACTTTACAGAGGTCTTGCAGCATTGGCCACTGCACACCCGACAACTTGATGTTTGTCCTCAACTGCCTGCCCATGTATCCTCCCACAGGTGCATTACAGCCTGCCTCTGTTCGCACAGCATCTCAACCATGTGAATGGTGGAGTTCCACCTTGTTGCAACGTCTATGATTAGGCGGTGCTTGGTGAGGTGGAGCGATCGCTTCAGCCTCTGCATACGACTGGAGTCTACGGGCAAGCTACGGATGTACGAACACAGTCTTAGCACCTTATGGAGCAGGGCTGGTAACTCTGGATAATTATTTATGAAACACTGCACCACCAGGTTCAAGGTGTGAGCCAGGCAAGGTATGTGTCTGAGTTTTGCCAGCGCTATTGCCGCCACAAAATTACGGTCGTTATCACTGACTACCTGGCCTGGCTCAAGATTTAGACTGCCCAGCCACGACTCAGTTTCTCACTGCAAATAGTCGGCCAGTACCTCCGTGGTGTGTCTGTTGTCGCCCAAAGACATCATCTTTAAAACAGCCTGCTGACGCTTACCACTAGCTGTTTGATAATGTGACACCTCGTGTGCAACACTGGCAGCTGCGGATGGAGTGCCCGTGTGACTGCGCTCTGTCGACGAGCTTTCGCTTCTGGAGGAGGAGGAGGGTCGAACGCTTACATCCTACTGTTGCCTATACCGTGGGCTATGCAGCACTGTCAAACCGCCGCTGTCCCCGTGGACCCTGCATCCACCACATTAACCCAGTGCGCAGTGATGGACACGTAACTGCCCTGGTCATGCCTACTGGCCCATGCATCTGTTGTGAGGTGCACCTTTCCACTCACTGATTGTTTGAGTGCATGGACAATGCTGTCTTACACATGCAGGTGTAAGGCAGGGATGGCTTTTCTAGAAAAGAAGTGCCGACTGGGTAGGTCATAGCTTTGGCCTTGCGACGACACCTCAACATTTCTTGCTGGTGGTGAGCTTACAGTTGGGGAAGAGATGTAGCGTTGCTGACTACCTTCAGTCGGAGCAGGTGCACATGTGCTACCTGAGGTTTTGTAGTCCGTCCACGCTTGCAAGTGCATGGTGTTTACATGTCTTAGCATGCAACTGATATTCAAATTTCGGAGATTTTTCCCTCGGCTAAAGTTCCTTCCGCACTTCTTACAGATAAACATTTCCTCATCAATAGGATTTTGGTCAAAAAAGTGCCACACTGCACTCTTCCTAGTATGGGAAAACTTTTCAGGCTTGCACGCTGTGCTAATTTGACCGTCTGGCCAAGTTGTCCTTCAATTCCTTTTGTTTTTTTAACACGTTTTTGGACTGCTATGGGCCTGCCAGATAACCCCAGCTGCGATGTCGATGCCTGCTGTGGATCCTCCTCCTCTTCTGAGCTATTGCCAGCGGCACCATCTTCCCCAATGGATGCCAATCTGGGTCCACAACTGGGTCACCCATCAGCTCCTCTTCAATTTCATCTGCACCTTCCTCTGTGTCACCATGTAAGGTGGTATAGTATGCGGGAAGGGGTACCTGAGTATCATCAGGGTCAGATTCTGGCTCAGTAGACTGTGAGAGCAATGTAGTGCTCTGGGTGAATGTACCAGCAGAATCATCTACCAGTGGCTGGTCATCAGTGCACTCCATAACATATTCATCGTGGACTGGGGAATTCAGGATTTGACTAGATAAGTTAGGCATGGTATGTGAAAAGAACTCCAGGGAGTAATCTGAAGTGTGGCCTGATGCATCTTTCACTTTTGGTGAGGGTGAAGGACGCAAGGAAAGGTGTTGTTCCTGACCAGGAGCCTGCACTGATAACTCAGTGCTTGCAGTTTTTGAAACTTCAGAAGAGGAGGCGATAGAGCTGCAGGCTGTTTCGGCAATGTAAGCCAAAACCTGTTCCTGATGCTCCGGCTTTAAAAGCGGTTTATCTACTACCAGAAAAGGGAGCATTCCATGCCTTCTGGAGCCAGACAATGATGCAGGCTCAATACCTCCTGCCTTAGTTGCTATTGTGCTTTTGGCACTACCAGCAGATGCACCACCAACACCATCAGTACCAGCTGGCTGCCCCACGCCCACGTCTGCAGCCTCTACCACCATACTTCCTCATGTTTGTGAAAATGTACCAAAAATACCAGCAGATATATGGTACTTTATGAGGAGTGTACAGCTGTATATGGTGTAGGGGAAAATGTAAATCTCCGTATATATTTCCGGAGTCACATACAGATGCTCTCTCAGTATGGACTTGACCGTAATACAAACAGCAGAAATACTGTACTGTAGCAGAAGCGTACAACTGTATACGGTGAAGTGAAAAATTTAAATCTCCGTATATATTTACGGAGTCACACACAGACGCTCACTCAGTATGCAGTTGACCGTAATACAAAAAGCAAAAAAACAGTACTGTATCAGAAGCGTACAGCTGTATACGGTGTAGGCAAAAATTTAAATCTCCGTATATATTTCTAGAGTCACACACAGATGCTCTCTCAGTATGGATTTGACCGTAATACAAACAGCAGAAATACGGTACTGTGTCAGAAGCGTACAGCTGTATACGGTGTAGGGAAAAATTTAAATCTCCGCATATATTTCCGAAGTCACAGACAGATGCTCTCAGGCTCAGTATGGATTAGACCAGAAAATAAAAAGCAGAAAAAGGGTACTGTATCAGAAGATACCAAGAAAAATATATTATAGGGGAAAATTTCAATCTCCGTATATATTTCCGGAGTCACACACAGATAGTCAGCATGTATTTGTCCGTGATACCAGCTGGTACACGGTAGTGTGTGAGGAGCGTACAGCTCTATATGGTGAGGGAATAATAAACATCCGGTAACTGCAGAAAAAAAGAATAAAAGTATTAGTGCTGTGTAAAAAGCAGTCTGCACAGCAGTGTACACACAGCAATACAGCTATCAGTCACCTAAAAACCAGCGCTGCTGCATACAAGAAAATCCTCCCCTGTCACTGCACACTAACTGTACAGCACAATTGCTTTCAGCACAAGCACATAAGAACTTCTCTTTCCAGCCCTTACTCTCTCCCTACGGATAAACAGCAAGCAACCTCTCCCTACTGTTAAGATTGGCAGGAGTAAAATGGAGGTCGGCGGTCAGGGCTTTTATAGACACTATGACGCCCCCCAAAAGCAAGCCAATCACTGCAATGACCTTCTCTAAGATGGTTGTGGACGCTGCACATGTCATCTCGTTGCCCATAGTGTACGTCCTTGCTCATTTGCTGAAAAATTCACCTGCAAGCATTCTGGGAAATCCATCTTTGGCGCTTGTTTTGCCGACCCCATTGCCGACTTCACGCTATGGTCGGGTTTCAGTCTGCGAAACCCGACTTTGGCGAAAGTCGCCGACTTATGAATCTGGCCGACCTGTTTCGCTCAACTCTAGTCCCGAGGATAATTCCTGGGTGAAAGCTGAGGATGTCTCGGCCTCAAGGCTGATTAAGGCTTTTCACAGGAGATTTCCGAATAAGGCTCGGCCAAGAGGATCCGGAGGATCCTCGTAAAAGGGGAGGTACTTTTAGAATCTATTCTTTTTGTGGTTTCTGGCTGCTGGTCTTTTTCCCCTGGTGCTGGGCTTGTGGTTGGTCAGGTGATTGTATCACCCTTTATTACCCTGCACCTGCCTCCGAGTCCTTGCTGGACATCAGTGTTAATCCGCTTGAGTTCTGGCTAGGAGCCTTGTTAGCTTTGTGCTATACTTTGTGCAGTTGTGGGAACTCTAGTTCTGCTTGCTTAGTCTTTTTATCTTTTTTCCTTTTGTTTCTGCAGCTTCCTCTATTTACCTGCTAGGATCCCCTTCACCCACCTTCAGGTCTTCTCTTGAGTCTAGACTATTATCGTCGGTGGGTCTATTCGCAAGGAATAGGTCGCCCGTTGCATCATAGGGATCAAGTCTAATCCTAGTGCAGGGTCAGATTCCCCCCCACTCTGTTCCTGAGTTACAGACCTATAACACGTAGCTGACACCTGACTCTCACAGCCAGGTGTGGTCACCGCACCACTCCCAGCAGTATAACACCCTAAATGCTTTGATCAATATCAGTATTTAGAAGGCAGGGAGAGGGAGAGAGCTCACTCTCCCCTTCAATTGACTCCCCAGCAACGTCATTCCGTGGCCCAATCGTTGCCATGATGACCCAGTGTCACCAGACTACAGCAAGAGCATGGTCTAAGGAGCTTGTGTCAGTGCAGCACTGACAGTTATAAACCATTGCAATGCTTGTGCATTGCAATGGTTTAGAACAGTGATCAAAGTGCTGAAAGTGAAAGTCTCATAGAGACTAAAAAGTAAAATAAAATAAAAAAAATTGTACTTTTTTCTTTAAATTGCACACTAATAAAAAAATAAAATATATACTGAACCTATAAATGTATATTTTCATGTTAAAATTAAATAACCACGAATAATACACGTTTGATATTGCCGCATCTGGAAGGACCCGCCACATAAAACTGCTTCACTGGTTAACCCCCTCAGTGAAAATTGTAAAAAAAATAAATAAAAACTGGTGCAAAAGACAATGTATTTTCTTCATATCGTTGAACATAAATAGGAATAAAACTTGATCAACAAGATTAAAGTAAATAAAGTGGTATAGCTGAAAACGTCATCTTGTCCCACAAAAAACAAGCCGCCATACAGTGAAAAAAATGAAAAACTATAGCTTTCAGAATACAGATGCAAAAATAATAATTTTTTTTGTAAAATAGTTTTTGTTTTGTAAAACATCAGAACATAAAAAATATAAATGTGGTATTATACTGACCCTAAGAATAATGCTGCCTTATCAATTTTACCACAAGGTAAAACTGCATAAAAAATACAATTCCTGAATTGCTGGTTTTCGCTCAATCTGCCTCCAAAAAATTAGAATAAAAAAATCAGAAAACTTTTATTCACAAAAATGTTACCAAAAAAAATTTATGTATGTATGCAAACATATGGGAAATGTTATTTATTAACTATTTTATGTGACATACACTACTGTGTAAAAGTTTAGGGTCACTTAGAAATTTCTTTATTTTTGAAAGAAAAACACAGTTTTTCCAATGAAGCTAACATTAAATGATTCAAAAATACACTCTATACATCGTTAATGTGGTAAATGACTATTCTAGCTGTAAATGTCTGGTTTGTAAATCAATATCTTCATAGGTGTATAGAGGCCCATTTCCAACAACCATCACTCCAGTGTTCTATTTGTACTTTGTGTTTGCTAAGGCCTCTTTCACACATCCATTTTTTTGTGTCAGGCATAATCCGTCGAACACCTGAAGGGACGGATCCTGCGCTGAAATGAAAAAACTGATGCAACGGATCCATTTTTTTGCTGGATCCAACCTGAACTTTTGAACCCGGAAAAAGAGGGTTCTGAATGTCCAGAGACAGTGGAAAATGTAGTAGTAGTAGTAGTATTAGTAGTAGTAGTAGTATAGTCCCTGATTTCCAGAATCCGGATCAGACTTTTGACGAATTGCACAAAAGACTGATCCGGTTCCATTGACTTGTATTATTTCCGGCCGCCTGATGAGCCGCTTCAGGCACTATCAAGCGGGTCCGGCAAACAAAAAAAAACGTTGCATTCACAGTTTTGTCTGGCCACTGGAATGTACATTTCCGCCGGATCCGGACAAAAACAGATACAACGCAACGACATCAGGTGCGATCCGGTGCTAATGAAAGTCAATGGTAAAAAAAAAAAAATCCGGTACCGGATCCGTTTTTTTAACAACACGCCGGTTCATGCCTGAAGTCAAAAAACGGATGTGTGAAAGAGGCCTAACTATGTAAGAAGGATAATGAATGGTTAGAATACCCTTGAAAACTCTTGTTCATGTATATTAGCACAGCTGAAAACAGTTTGGCTGATTAGAGAAGCTATAAACCTGACCTTCATTTCAGCTAGTTGAGAATCTGGAGCATTACATTTGTTGGTTCCATTAAACTCTCATAATGTCCAGAAAGAAAGAACTTTCATGTGAAATTCGACAGCCTATCCTTGTTGTTTGAAATTAAGGCTATTTCATGTGAGAAGATGCCAAGAAACTGAAGATTTCCTACAACGGTGTGTACTACTCCCTTCAGAGGACAGCACAAACAGGCTCTAACCAGAGTAGAAAGAGAAGTGGGAGACCATCTGCACAACTGAGCAACAAGACAAGTACATTAGAGTCTGTAGTTTGCGAAATCGAAGCCTCACAGGTCCTCACCTGGCAGTTTCATTAAATAGTACATGCAAAACGCCAGTGTCAACGTTTACAGTGAAAAGGCGACTTCGGGATGCTGGCCTTTAGTGCAGAGTGGCAAAGAAAAAGCCATATCTGAGACTTGCTAATAAAAGGAAAAGATTAATATGGGCAAAAGAACACAGACATTGGGCAGAGGAAGATTGGAAAAAAGTGTTAAGGACAGACAAATCCAAGCTTGAGGTGTTTGGATCACACAGCAGAACAACTGAAAAGATGCTGGAAGAGTGCCTAGCACCATCTGTCAAGCATGGTGGAGGTAATGTGATGGTCTGAGGTTGTTTTCGTGCTGGTAAAGTGGAAGATTTGTACAAAGTAAAAAGGATTTTGAATAGAGAATCCTATCACTCCATTTTGCAACACTATGCCATAACCTGTAGACAGCGCTTGAATAGAGCCATTTTCATCCTTCAACAGGACAATGACCCAAAGCACACCTTCAAATTATGCAAGAACTATTAAAGGGAAGAAAAAGGTAGCTGGTATTCTATCTGTAATGAATTGGCCAGCGCAGTCACCAGATCCCAACCCCATTGAGCTGTTGTGGGAGCAGCTTGACTGTATGGTACCCAAAAAGTGTCCATCAAGCCAAAACAACTTGTGGGAGGGGCTTCTGGAAGCATGAGGTGAAATTTCTCCAGGTTACCTCAGCAAATTAACTGCTAGAATGCCAAAGGTCTGCAATGCTGTAATTGCTGCAAAGAGAGTATTCTTTGATGAAAGCAAAGTTTGAAGGATAAAATTATTATTTCAAATAAAAATCTTTTTTTCGTACCTTGTCAATGTCTGGACTAGATTTAAAATTCATTTGGCAACTCATTTGATTAATAAATGTTTGAGTTTTCATGGAAAACACAAAATTGTCTGAGTGACCCCACAATTTTGAATGGTAGTATAACTCTCTAGTTTAAGGGCATAAAAAATAAGTTTTGACATTTTCAACATTTTTGCTGAATTTCTGATTTTTGCTCAAATAAATGCAAGTTATATCAAAGCAATTATACCATTATAATGAAGCACAATATGTCTTGGAAAAAAAACAGCCTCAGAATCATTGGGACTCGTTGAAGCGTTCCAGAGTTATTACCATATACACTGACATTGGTCAGATTTGTAAAATTTGTCTTGGTCATGAAGGTGAAAACAGGCTTGAGGGTTGATAGAGTTAGGTAATTGTGATATGTTTTTGGACAATAAGAGATGTTGCAGGCAGTAAAAGGTGAAAACATTTCTGAAGTAAATTTTTTTTACATAGTTTTATAGGATCACTGATGACTTATATAATTGTAGTGGTCTATATACTATTGACAAAAGTTAAGTGAAATTCAACTTTAGAAACAAAATCCAGATAACCTTCCTCGATTTCTGATAAAAAAATACAGTTATTGTTTTTACAAAGTTATTACTCTACATAAGATTTTTTTTTTTTTGCAACTACCGTAGTATGTCAACATTTTGTTATACCATTTCTGCAAACTCTGTTATTCTCATGTCATCTACCACAGAGAAACTGGCATCTAGACATCAGGAGAAGATAATCCCCATACCTGAGGGTGTTTTGTTTCTAACAAACAGAATGGACAATAGCAGTCAGCTTGCATTCATGCAGCTTTCCATTAATTAAAAGTCACAAAACAGAAACAGATGGTTCCTTAAGGGATTCTACATGAACACCCTCTGTCACAGAAGTTGCTATTTAACTGGCAATTATTTCATTATTTACTGCACACTGAATCACCACACGCAAAATCATTTTGGACTTAAAGAGAATTCTTTAATATGTAGCATTCACTACCATAATTAACACCCAAAGAACATTCAAATTGCTAAAAATGTACCAAAGCATATGAGGATGCATAGGATGACTTTATTCATAATATACTTGTAAATCAGATATCAAACCATGAAGTGAATATATTTTCTGTATTTCACTTAGCATTGATAATAGCTTTGTTATAGATAGATATTATTTATTGCTAGCTCACAGTAAAACAACATTTTGGCTCTGACAATAAGCATTTTTCAATAGATAGATAAAAAAATTAGACAGAATGATAGATTTTTTTCATTTTTAGACAATTTTCAATGACAAAATATCTTATTTCAGTGGACATATACGTTCACATTTCCAATCATTTTCTTCTTCCCATAATGCATTCAAAATAAAACACTGTGCATTGCTTTTTTTTTTTAAATACCATTCTTTGCCCGCAGCACCTATGTCTATGTGTTCTCATTGTTGCAGACTACAAAGGAATCAGTGTCGTCTGATCCTTCTTACTTTATTCCATATGATCCCTACTTCTTGATGACTTTGACAGTAGAAGATGGAAAAGATGGAGGGAAGAAATACCTGATTGTAGGTTAGTCTTGTAGTCTGAAACCATCAAGATCTAAAGGTCTGTCAAAGATGTGAACACAACGTAATACTGTTAATAAAATTTCTCATGTAGTTTCAATGTTCATTTTAAAAACCTTGACCTAATAAATGAATTATGCAAATTAGAATAAACCTTTAAGAACTCTTTCAAATGTCCGTGATAACCGTCCAATGTTGGATCGCAATGCACGAGCTTGACACCCATCTCCAGATCCAAGAATTATAGCTTCGCATATTTCTATGAGGCTGTCACACTCGGATCAGGAGATGTGTGGTCAGCCGGTGCATTGCAATCCAACATCAGATGGATTATCATGGACATCTGATACAGCCCTAAGGGCTATGAAACATCTTGTGGCACCATGCAAATTGTGAATGGTACAGAGCCATAATAAGGACCCTCTGCTTTTGTTGTTACTTCCAATTGCACATAATACTGGATTTTCAATAAATGCTAGACAATTTTGTGGAAATTAGTTGTCCTTTGGTCCCCGTCTTATGATACAAAATAGAAACTTCTTGAACCTTCAGTGTTGATAGCCAGACTAAACTGCTTTCACCTCTCCTTTGAAACTCTATTAAACACTCCCTGGCATAGTATAGTAGTCATACATGTCCAACAACAGTGGCAACCAAAGACCTTCTGTGACAACGACATTCACATTACACCCAAGCCTGATCACTTTCAGGGGTGAGTCTTAGTGATGACTTCAGGAACAGAGTGATGTTAGACTTTTCTCTGTCTCTGAAACTGCTCACAAGCGGTAAACAGATTACTGCTGTTTGTATCATTGCAAAAGACTTCAGAGTTACATGTTTAACAATTTTACAATTATCCAGGTAAAATATTTCTTATATGTAAATATTACAAATTTAATCTCCTTGAATTATATATCACACCAATAAAGAAAGTAATTATCCTTGAATCCCATAACAAACCCATCATGCCAGTAATTATCATAATTCTTGCTTTCAGACACTGAGTCATAGATGTTTCATTTATCAGCAATTTCAGAAACATCTCTTAGGCAATCAACCTGTTGTCCTAAGGCACATGAAAGTGAAAAAATACATTGTATCTCATTTATGGCTTTAAAATTAAAGCTGAGGTCCTCTCAACTGAAACAACGCAGACTAGCTAGAAGCAGCATATCACTTCTTTATGTCTTGGGCTTGGAATAATAAAAGGTCATATCCAGTGATCATTTGTCTCCATAATTTCACAAGCAATTGGCAAATACAATTTAGAGTCTGCTAAGAAATAAAGCTGATCTCATTCGTAAAAAAGAACATTTATTAATAAAGGGTTTGTAAGGTATTGATGCAGCAGGAATCAGATATATTATTAGATGATGTCATAAATTACTTCCAATTTTCAAACTATCACATCTTTGCATTCATTTCTTGTATCACTTTTTGCCGCATGTAATATATTTAACTGCAGCAATGGTTTGAGTAGTAGTCAAACAATGATCTATGAGAGTATTTTCTAGCTGTTTTTATATGCTTTAGCTATTTCTTTGAAAACAATTTATTTTATGTAGCTCAAACAAGATATTACGATAGTGCACACATATATTCTGATGACAGAACCACTATCAAGCACATTTTCAACTTACTGGGGTTTTTCAGTAGCATTTTGATATTGTTCTAGATGTGTGCAATATATACTACTATTTAACTCTTTCACTGAAGCTTTGAATGGACATTTTTGCTTTTGCAGACTTTGCAGCTTATTCTTGACAAGACTTCCAAAGCACAATTTAATACAGTCTTGCTACGTATGGCTAGAGCAGAAGGCAAGCAAGGCAATTATGTAAAGGTTATGTCTGTAAAAAAGAACAAAGTCTAGTTGGTCATGAGATAAAAAAAGAATAAATATAGCATACCTTGTCCACTATCTTAGAATGTTTTTGACTATATGAAGGACATGACTATTTTAATCTACTGCATTATAGGGAGATTTTCTGTCCCTGAAATCCCAATTATTTTTAGTTGATCTGTGCTGTATTGTAATGTACAACCTCTTTATACAATTTGTTTTTTGTTTATATCTTTCCATCCTCAATCTCAATTCACTCCCTGCAATCAGTTTGTTTACATATGATCTTATAGCCCAGGCGGTTTGCTGGACTTTTTTTTCCCTGCCCTCTTCCCGAACACTGCACATTCATTGGCTGTTAGTATCTGCCCAGCACTGCAAGTGCTTGGTGATACTTGCATATCAATCGAGTATCTGGGTGCTTGGATATGCTCAGCATATTCTACATTTTTAGGAATCAGAGTCCTATAGTGGGGATGCTTTGTTGAACCATCATATCAAAAAGCCTTCTTAAGGGTAATCTTGTGTTTTGCTGTTTCTTTGATACACCTTCTGCATTTAGTCTAGGGTCAGCTGAAGCAAGGAGAGAGGCTGAGTACAGCCTCTAGGCAGGGCTTAGGATTTGCAGTCCGTTGATTAAAATATAGCTTCTTCAGGTGTCCACATTTTTTTACAAAATTGACTGTATTATCATCCATATAGTTTAACGTGCTTTGTGTGAAATTACGGTGGTTTGAAATTTTTAAAAAACGCTTGGCCTGCTATAGGTGACCACTTTTTTTTATTAAAACAATTTAGTTTCAATTAATCAAGGAAAATTGATTTTCAAAGACTTAACATTTTCAAATTGTGTAAAGTGTGCGGTAAGGGATGGGGAAATGGAAACGCTGATGATGTTACTCGCAGATGCTGAGGGCTAGGGCAACTGTGACTGCTGCTGGAGCACAAGAAAAACATTTCTGTCCCACTTTGCAGGGAGGCATGCTGAAACCACACCAGTGCAAACAGGTTGTTGGTTGGAAAGCAATGCTTCCAGCATGCTTGCCAACACCACACAGTCTTCCACATGGTAAGTTTTAAACCACCCAAGAGTCTGGATCACTTAATTCTCACCCTGATCCTCCTTCCTTCCTCCCATGATTTCGAGTCCCAGAGACAAGTGATCCCACATTAGGACACTCTGAGGCTCTTTACATCATCATTTCTTGATTGTGGACTCTCACCCTGCATGTTACAAGAGGGACAGGAGAACATGCTGTTTAGCAATGCATAAAACTTAGAGCATCCATGGTTAAAAGAAAAGTACAGCATCAAATTTTGTCTAAGGAAGTAGATGATGATGAGACACAGTTGCCAATAACTCAGGTTCTTGTTAAGTCAGCAAGTCAAGAGAAACAGGGTGTGGCAGTGGAAGGTAAGGTGGTGGATGACTAAGTCATGACCCAACCTTGGAAGTTGGCATGCAAATCAAGGCCTTCAATGCTGATGAGGGAGGGGTCAACAGCACTGAAACAGGCAGGAAGAAGCAGTGATGTGACTAGATGGAGAAAGTGGGAAACTATACCGCAGAGCATCGACACTTATGAATTTCTCTGTCAATGAGGTAGGTGTTCACTAGTCTGGAACTTTTTAAAGAGGGGTCAAAAAAATGGTCTGTGCCATGCCAAGATCAGGACTGACACAAACTGAATGTGGCAACACCTATGTATCAGGAAGTAACATATAAATCAATTTAAATAGTGGATGATATATAGTTGCTAAGTAGATGAATGGTAGACCATTAGAAAATTTAGAAGAAACCCAACAAAGAAAACCTCAAACTTATTGTGTAATCTAAAATGAGAAGTACAAGGACCAATAGATGTTTTAATTAAAAATATCTTTATTAACCCCTTCCCGACCCATGACTCCGACGTCGGCGTCATGAAAAGCGGTGGCATCCCGACCCATGACGCCGACGTCGGCGTCATGGTGAAAATCGCGTTCCTGCAGGTCGGGTGACCGGGGTCATTTAAATGTCACCCGACCCGCAGATACAGGATGACCGGCGGATAACCCCGGGGGGGTGGCTTTGCCCCCCCTGGTGTTACGATCGCTGTGATTGGCTGTTGAAAGTGAAATAGCCAATCACAGCGATTGCTATGTTATATTACTAAATATTTATTTTCCAGCAATGGCTGATGCTGCAATAGCATCAGCCATTGGCTGGAGTTTGGTGACCGCTGTGTCACCCCCCCAGATCTGATTGGAGCTAGCATCCACATGACGCTATCCCTCAATCAGATGTGGAGGGGAGGTGTCAGGTATGGCTGCCCTCGCTCTTCACCCTCATCCCGTCCGTGGAAGGTGCAGAGCTGAGGTGCTGCCTGCTGCCCTGACGTCTGACAGGTCCCTGCCTGCTGCTACCGCCGCCGATCGCCCCCTGCTGCAGCCGCCGCTGCGCCGATCGCCCCAGCGCCGATCGCCCCCAGCGCCGATCTCCCTGCCTGATGATCGCTGTCCTCCTCTCCCCTCTTCTGCCTAACTTCACCCCTGCCCCAGTAATCACCACCCTCACCTCTGATCACCCCCCTCACTGTGATCACCCCCCCGGCCCTGTGATCACCCCCTGCCCCAGCAACTACCCCCCTGCCCCAGTAATCCACCATCCCCCTGCCCCAGTAATCACCCCCCTTCCCTAGTAATCACCCCCCTGCCCCAGTAATCACCCGTCCCTGTGATCACCCCCAGCTGCTGCTGCCGATCGCCACAGCTTCCGCCAGCTGCCACAGCAGCGCGCCGATCGCCCAGGCACCCAGCTGCCGCTGATCGCCGCTGCTGCTGCCTCTGGTCTCTGGTGGTCGCCCCTGCTGCTGCCGCTGGTCTCCGCTGCTGCCTGTGGTCTCTGCTGGTTACCATTGCTGCTGCTGGTCTCCGCCGCTGGTCTCCGGTGGTCGCCGCAGCTGCTGCCGCTGGTCTCCGCCGCTGCTGCCTGGTCTCCGCTGGTTGCGCTGCTGCCTGTGGTCTCGCCGCTGCTGCCTGGTCTCCGCGTGCTGTGGCTCCGCGCTGTTGCCGCTGGTCTCCGCCGCTGCTGCCGCTGGTCTCCGCCGCTGCTGCCTCTGGTCTCCAGTGGTCACCGTTGCTGCTGCCGCTGGTCTCCTGTGGTCGCCGCTGCTGCTGCCTTGGTCTCCAGTGGTCACCGTTGCTGCTGCCGCTGGTCTCCTGTGGTCGCCGCTGCTGTGCGTGCTCCTGTGGTCTCCGCCGCTGCTGCCGCTGGTCTCCGCGCTGCTGCCTCTGGTCTCCGGTGGTCGCCCCTGCTGCTCCGCTGGTCTCGCTGCTGCCTGTAGTCTCCGCTGGTCACCGTTGCTGCTGCCGCTGGTCTCCTGTGGTCGCCGCAGCTGCTGCCGCTGGTCTCCACCGCTGCTGCCCGGTCTCCGCTGGTTGCCGCTGCTGCCGCTGGTCTCCGCCGTTGCTGCCGCTGGTCTCCGCCGCTGCTGCCGCTGGTCTCCGCCGCTGCTGACTGTGGTCTCTGCTGGTCGCCGCTGCTGCTGCTGATTGCTGCTGGTGCCACTGATCACACCGCTTGCTGCCGCCGATCTCCTTTTCTACTGTCCTTTGCTGCCTGATTTCACCCCTCGCACTTGTGATCAACCCGTTCCCCAGTAATTCCCCCTGTGCTGCTGCCGGCCTCCTGCCCCCTCCAGCGCCTGACAGCCCTCTCCTGCCGCCCAGCGCCTGACAGCCCCTCTGCCGCCACCCAGCGCCTGACAGCCCCCTCCTGCCGCCCAGCGCCTGACAGCCCCACTCCTGACATCCCCCTCCTGCAGTACGTTTCACCAACCACTCGCACATACACATGCACAACCACTAATAAAGTTAATCTTTTTTTACACACGCACACACACCATGACCCACTCATCCCAATCATCCCAGTCTCAAAAGATGTACTCAGCTGAGGAGGCATATGCTTTTATTGCCTCCGAAGCTGATAGTGAGGGAGAGGACCCCACTTTTCTGTATTCCTCCCCCTCTTCCTCCTCCAGTGACACAGACGTACCAAGACTTTGCAATACAAGAAACTGTCCGGAGCCCCGGGAGGAAGAGTCGGAGGCCTTAGAGTAAGAGCCAGAGACCAGGGGAGAAGACCCAAGACCAAGTGTGAGTAACCCCCAACCTAGTGCTAATCACGCCCAACCTAGCACTAGTGCCCCCTCCTGGACCCCCATCCCTGAAAATTTAGCTCCACGGATTCCTGATTTCGTTCCCCAATCAGGAATCTTGTTCGAGACTGCCAACTTCAGAGAAATATACTTTTTCAAAGTCTATTTCTCGGAGTCAATTGTCAGTCTTATGGTGGAGCAATCAAACTTGTACGCCCAGCAATTTTTGGTTGAAAACCCTACTTCTTCATTTTCTACTTGGAGTCCCGTTAACTCTGTAGAAATGATGAAATATTGGGGACTGGTCCTTCACATGGGTATTGTGAAGAAACCGGAAATTCGCCAATACTGGAGTACTGATATTTTATATCAAACTCCAGTATTTAGCATGGTTATGACTCGCAAACGTTTTGAAGCGATTCATAAGTTTCTTCATTTCTGGGACAACACTGACAGCCTTCCCCGCGATCACCCAAATTTTGATAGACTGTTCAAAATTTGGCCGATCATTGAACACTTCAGCAACAAGTTTGCTGAAGTGTACATTCCCGAAAGGGAAATTTGTGTGGATGAATCCCTCATCCACTTCAAAGGGAGGCTTCAGTTCCGTCAGTACCTGCCCAGCAAGAGGGCGAGGTACGGGATAAAACTCTACAAGCTGTGTGAGAGTACCTAAGGGTACACTCTCAGCTTTAGAGTTTACCAAGGAAAAGACACCAAGATCCAGCCCCCAGAATGTCCACCTGCTCTGGGCGTGAGTTGGAAAATAGTGTGGAATTTGGTCCACCCACTGCTTGATAAAGGTTACCATCTGTATGTTGATAACTTTTATACAAGCATCCCACTATTTCAATCCTCTCTCTGCCAGAGCTACCGCAGCTTGCGGTACTGTGCACAGAAACAAGAGGGGTCTCCCTTTGCCGCTAATTGAGCAGCCTCTCCCAAAGGGCGAGAGCCGAGCCCAATGTAGCGGCAACATGCTTGTGGTCAAGTTCAAAGACAAAAGGGACGTCTTTTTCTTGACAACATTCCATGGTCCCGGCACCACGGCCACCACTGTTCGCGGTACAAACCGTCTACAAACCGGACTGTGCCCTGGGGTACAACAAACACATGGGGGGAGTTGATCTTTCTGATCAAGTCCTCCAGCCCTATAGTGCCTTATGGAAGACGAAGGTGTGATATAAAAAGCTGGCTGTGCACATCGTGCAAATGGCACTGTATAACGCATACGTGCTATCACGATGTGCTGGCCAGACCAACAACACCTTCCTTCAGTTCCAGGAGTCAGTGATATAGGCCTTGATTTTTGGAGAGGAGGACAGAGCGCACCCCAGCACCCCTGGAACTCAAGTTTCCCGTATGGTACCAGGGCAACATGCTCCCACTAAGGCGAAAGCAAAAAAAAAGGTGCCGGGTATGCTATAAAAGGGGGATAAGAAGGGAATCTCGTTTCCAATGTGAAACGTGTCCTGACAAACCTGCACTGTGTTTGAATGAATGCTTTAGTATTCATCACACATCCGTGGATTAAACACATCCTGACATTCCCGTACAGCACTCACCCACACCAGACTGACATACACAACAACACACACACACCAGCCTGATGTACACTACACCACACACCAACCTGACATAGTTTATGTCAGGTTGGTGTGTGGTGTATGCTACACCACAATCACCAACCTGACATACACTACAACACACACACCAACCTGACCTACACTACACCACACACGCCAACCTGACGTAGTGTATGTTAGGTTGGTGTATGGTGTGGTGTAGTGTACGTCAGGTTGGTGCATGTGTTGTAGTGTACGTCAGGTTGTGTGTGTGGTGTATACTACACCACACATATCAACCTGACACACTACACCACATACCAACCTGACGTAGTGCATGTCTGGTTGGTGTGTGGTGTATGTCAGGATGGTGTGTGTGTGGTGTATACTACAGCACACACACCAACCTGACATGCACTACACCAAACCACACACCAACCTGACCTACACTACACCACACACGCCAACCTGACGTAGTGTATGTTAGGTTGGTATGTGGTGTAGTGTACGTCAGGTTGGGGCGTGTGTTGTAGTGTACGTCAGGTTGGTGTGTGTGTGTGGTGTATACTACACTACACATATCAACCTGACACACTACACCACACACCAACCTGACCTAAACAACACCACACGCCAACCTGATGTAGTGTATGTTAGGTTGGTGTGTGATGTGGCGTGGTGTACGTCAGGTTGATGTTTGTGGTGTAGTAAACACCACACACACGAATCTGACGCATACTACACTACACACACCAACCTAACATACACTACATCACACCACACACAAACCTGACATACGCTACATACTTTCCATACGCGACATGGTGTCCGCTAACAATTGGAGCTAATTTTCCCTTCAAAAAGTCAAATGGCGCTCCTTCCCTTCCGGGCCCTGCCGTGCACCCAAACAGTGGTTTATGACCACATATGAGGTATCAGTGTACTCAGGAGACATTGCCCAACAAATTTTAGGATCCATTTTATCCTGCTGCCCTTGTGAAAATAAAAAAATTGATGATAAAAGAAAATTTTTGTGAAAAAAAAGTACTTTTTCATTTTTACGGATCAATTTGTGAACACCTAGGGGTTAAAAGTGCTCACTATGCATCTAGATAAGTTCCTTGGGGGTCTAGTTTCCAAAATGGGGTCACTTGTGGGGGTGCTCCAATGTTTAAGCACACAGGGGCTCTCCAAATGCGACATGGTGTCCGCTAACGATTGGAGCTAATTTTCCCTTCAAAAAGTCAAATGGCGCTCCTTCCCTTCCGGGCCCTGCCGTGCGCCCAAACAGTGGTTTATGACCACATATGAGGTATCGGTGTACTCAGGAGACATTGCCCATCAAATTTTAGGATCCATTTTATCCTGCTGGCCTTGTGAAAATAAAAAAATTGATGATAAAAGAAAATTTTTGTGAAAAAAAATACTTTTTCATATTTACGGATCAATTTGTGAACCACCTAGGGGTTAAAAGTGCTCACTATGCATCTAGATAAGTTCCTTTGGGGGTCTAGTTTCCAAAATGGGGTCACTTGTGGGGGTGCTCCAATGTTTAGGCACACAGGGGCTCTCCAAATGCGACATGGTGTCCGCTAACGATTGGAGCTAATTTTCCCTTCAAAAAGTCAAATGGCGCTCCTTCCCTTCCGGGCCCTGCCGTGCGCCCAAACAGTGGTTTATGACCACATATGAGGTATCGGTGTACTCAGGAGACATTGCCCAACAAATTTTAGGATCCACTTTATCCTGTTGCCCTTGTGAAAATAAAAAAATTGATGCTAAAATAAATTTTTTGTGAAAAAAAAGTACTTTTTCATTTTTACGGATCAATTTGTGAACCACTTAGGGTTAAAAATGCTCACTATGCATCTAGATAAGTTCCTTGGGGGGTCTAGTTACCAAAATGGGGTCACTTGTGGGGGTGCTCCAATGTTTAGGCACACAGGGGCTCTCCAAATGCGACATGGTGTCCGCTAACGATTGGAGCTAATTTTCCCTTCAAAAAGTCAAAAGGCGCTTCTTCCCTTCCGGGCCCTGCCGTGTGCCCAAAGAATGGTTTTGACCACATATGAGGTATCGGTGTACTCAGGAGACATTGCCCAACAAATTTTAGGATCCATTTTATCCTGTTGCCCTTGTGAAAATAAAAAAATTGATGCTAAAAGAAAATTTTTGTGAAAAAAAAGTACTTTTTCATTTTTACAGATCAATTTGTGAACCACCTAGGGTTTAAAAGTGCTCACTATGCATCTAGATAAGTTCCTTGGGGGGTATAGTTTCCAAAATGGGGTCACTTGTGGGGGTGCTCCAATGTTTAGGCACACAGAGGCTCTCCAAATGCGACATGGTGTCCGCTAACGATTGGAGCAAATTTTCCTTTCAAAAAGTCAAATAGCGCTCCTTCCCTTCCGGGCCCTGGCGTGCGCCCAAACAATGGTTTATGACCACATATGAGGTATCGGTGTACTCAGGAGACAATGCCCAACAAATTATAGGATCCATTTTATCCTGTTGCCCTTGTGAAAATAAAAAAATTGATGCTAAAAGAAAATTTTTGTGAAAAAAAAGTACTTTTTCATTTTTACGGATCAATTTGTGAACCACCTTGAGGTTAAAAGTGCTCACTATGCATCTAGATAAGTTCCTTGGGGGTCTAGTTTCCAAAATGGGGTCACTTGTGGGGGTGCTCCAATGTTTAGGCACACAGGGGCTCTCCAAATGCGACATGGTGTCCGCTAACGATTGGAGCTAATTTTCCCTTCAAAAAGTCAAATGGCGCTCCTTCCCTTCCGGGCCCTGCCGTGTGCCCAAAGAATGGTTTTTGACCACATATGAGGTATTGGTGTACTCAGGAGACATTGCCCAACAAATTTTGGATCCATTTTATCCTGTTGCCCTTATGAAAATAAAAAAATTGATGCTAAAAGAAAATTTTTGTGAAAAAAAAGTACTTTTTCATTTTTACGGATCAATTTGTGAACCACCTAGGGGTTAAAAGTGCTCACTATGCATCTAGATAAGTTCCTTTGGGGGTCTAGTTTCCAAAATGGGGTCACTTGTGGGGGTGCTCCAATGTTTAGGCACACAGGGGCTCTCCAAATGCGACATGGTGTCCGCTAACGATTGGAGCTAATTTTCCCTTCAAAAAGTCAAATGTCACTCCTTCCCTTCCGGGCCCTGCCGTGCGCCCAAACAGTGGTTTATGACCACATATGAGGTATCGGTGTACTCAGGAGACATTGCCCAACAAATTTTAGGATCCATTTTATCCTGCTGCCCTTGTGAAAATAAAAAATTGATGCTAAAAAAAATTTTTGTGAAAAAAAAAGTACTTTTTCATTTTTACGGATCAATTTGTGAACCACCTAGGGGTTAAAAGTGCTCACTATGCATCTAGATAAGTTCCTTGGGGGGTATAGTTTCGAAAATCGGGTCACTTGTGGGGGTGCTCCAATGTTTAGGCACACAGGGGCTCTCCAAATGCGACATGGTGTCCTCTACGATTTGAGCTAATTTTCCCTTCAAAAGTCAATAGCGCTCCTTCCCTTCGGGCCCTGCCGTGCGCCCAAACAGTGATTTTGACCACATATGAGGTATCGGTGTACTCAGGAGACAATGCCCAACAATTTTTGGATCCATTTTATCCTGTTGCCCTTGAAAAAATAAAAAAATTGATGCTAAAAGAATTTTTTTGTGAAAAAAAAAGTACTTTTTCATTTTTAAGGATCAATTTGTGAACCACCTAGGGGTTAAAAGTGCTCACTATGCTTCTAGATAAGTTCTTTGGGGCATCTAGTTTCCAAAATGGGGTCACTTGTGGGGTGCTCCAATGTTTAGGCACACAGGGACTCTCCAAATGCGACATGGTGTCCGCTAACGATTGGAGCTAATTTTCCTTCAAAAAGTCAAATGGCGCTCCTTCCCTTCCGGGCCCTGCCGTGCGCCCAAACAGTGGTTTATGACCATATATGAGGTATTGGTGTACTCAGGAGACATTGCCCAACACATTTTAGGATCCATTTTATCCTGTTACCCTTGTGAAAATAAAAAAATTGATGCTAAAAGAAAATTTTTGTGAAAAAAAAAGTACTTTTTCATTTTATGGATCAATTTGTGAACAACCTAGGGGTTAAAAGTGCTCACTATGCATGTAGATAAGTTCCTTGAGGGATCTAGTTTCCAAATGGGGTCACTTGTGGGGGTGCTCCAATGTTTAGGCACACAGGGGCTCTCCAAATGCGACATGGTGTCCGCTAACGATTGGAGCTAATTTTCCCTTCAAAAAGTCAAATGGCGCTCCTTCCCTTCCGGGCCCTGCCGTGTGCCCAAACAGTGGTTTATGACCACATATGAGGTATTGGTGTACTCAGGAGACATTGCCCAACAAATTTTAGGATCCATTTATCCTGTTACCCTTGTGAAATAAAAAAATTGATGCTAAAAGAAAATTTTGTGAAAAAAAAAGTACTTTTTCATTTTTACGGATCAATTTGTGAACCACCTAGGGGCTAGGGGTTAAAAGTGCTCACTATGCATCTAGATAAGTTCCTTGGGGGGTCTAGTTTCGAAAATCTGGTCACTTGTGGGGGTGCTCCAATGTTTAGGCACACAGGGGCTCTCCAAATGCGACATGGTGTCCTCTAACGATTGGAGCTAATTTTCCCTTCAAAAAGTCAAATAGCGCTCCTTCCCTTCGGGCCCTGCCGTGCGCCCAAACAGTGGTTTTTGACCACATATGAGGTATCGGTGTACTCAGGAGACAATGCCCAACAAATTTTTGGATCCATTTTATCCTGTTGCCCTTGTGAAAATAAAAAAATTGATGCTAAAGAAAATTTTTGTGAAAAAAAGTACTTTTTCATTTTTACGGATCAATTTGTGAACCACCTAGGGGTTAAAAGTGCTCACTATGCATCTAGATAAGTTCCTTGGGGGGTCTAGTTTCCAAAATGGGGTCACTTGTGGGGGTGCTCCAATGTTTAGGCACACAGGGGCTCTCCAAATGCGACATGGTGTCCGCTAACGATTGGAGCTAATTTTCCCTTCAAAAAGTCAAATGTCACTCCTTCCCTTCCGGGCCCTGCCGTGCGCCAAAACAGTGGTTTATGACCACATATGAGGTATCGGTGTACTCAGGAGACATTGCCCAACAAATTTTAGGATCCATTTTATCCTGCTGCCCTTGTGAAAATAAAAAAATTGATGCTAAAAAAAAATTTTGTGAAAAAAAAAGTACTTTTTCATTTTTACGGATCAATTTGTGAACCACCTAGGGGTTAAAAGTGCTCACTATGCATATAGATAAGTTCCTTGGGGGGTATAGTTTCGAAAATCGGGTCACTTGTGGGGGTGCTCCAATGTTTAGGCACACAGGGGCTCTCCAAATGCGACATGGTGTCCTCTAACGATTGATGCTAATTTTCCCTTCAAAAAGTCAAATAGCGCTCCTTCCCTTCCGGGCCTGCCGTGCGCCCAAACAGTGGTTTTTGACCACATATGAGGTATCGGTGTACTCAGGAGTCAATGCCCAACAAATTTTTGGATCCATTTTATCCTGTTGCCCTTGAAAAAATAAAAAAATTGATGTTAAAAGAAATTTTTTGTGAAAAATAAAGTACTTTTTCATTTTTACGGATCAATTTGTGAACCACCTAGGGGTTAAAAGTGCTCACTATGCTTCTAGATAAGTTCCTTGGGGGATCTAGTTTCCAAAATGGGGTCACTTGTGGGGGTGCTCCAATGTTTAGGCACACAGGGACTCTCCAAATGCGACATGGTGTCCGCTAACGATTGGAGCTAATTTTCCCTTCAAAAAGTCAAATGGCGCTCCTTCCCTTCCGGGCCCTGCCGTGCGCCCAAACAGTGGTTTATGACCATATATGAGGTATTGGTGTACTCAGGAGACATTGCCCAACACATTTTAGGATCCATTTTATCCTGTTACTCTTGTGAAAATAAAAAAAATTAATGCTAAAAGAAAATTTTTGTGAAAAAAAAAGTACTTTTTCATTTTTACGGATCAATTTGTGAACAACCTAGGGGTTAAAAGTGCTCACTATGCATCTAGATAAGTTCCTTGAGGGATCTAGTTTCCAAAATGGGGTCACTTGTGGGGGTGCTCCAATGTTTAGGCACACAGGGACTCTCCAAATGCGACATGGTGTCCGCAAACGATTGGAGCTAATTTTCCCTTCAAAAAGTCAAATGTCACTCCTTCCCTTCCGGGCCCTGCCGTGCGCCCAAACAGTGGTTTATGACCACATATGAGGTATCGGTGTACTCAGGAGACATTGCCCAACAAATTTTAGGATCCATTTTATCCTGCTGCCCTTGTGAAAATAAAAAAATTGATGCTAAAAAAAATTTTTGTGAAAAAAAAGTACTTTTTCATTTTTACGGATCAATTTGTGAACCACCTAGGGGTTAAAAGTGCTCACTATGCATATAGATAAGTTCCTTGGGGGGTATAGTTTCGAAAATCGGGTCACTTGTGGGGGTGCTCCAATGTTTAGGCACACAGGGGCTCTCCAAATGCGACATGGTGTCCTCTAACGATTGATGCTAATTTTCCCTTCAAAAAGTCAAATAGCGCTCCTTCCCTTCCGGGCCCTGCCGTGCGCCCAAACAGTGGTTTTTGACCACATATGAGGTATCGGTGTACTCAGGAGACAATGCCCAACAAATTTTTGGATCCATTTTATCCTGTTGCCCTTGAAAAAACAAAAAAAAAATTGATGCTAAAAGAAATTTTTTGTGAAAAAAAAGTACTTTTTCATTTTTACGGATCAATTTGTGAACCACCTAGGGGTTAAAAGTGCTCACTATGCTTCTAGATAAGTTCCTTGGGGGATCTAGTTTCCAAAATGGGGTCACTTGTGGGGGTGCTCCAATGTTTAGGCACACAGGGACTCTCCAAATGCGACATGGTGTCCGCTAACGATTGGAGCTAATTTTCCCTTCAAAAAGTCAAATGGCGCTCCTTCCCTTCCGGGCCCTGCCGTGCGCCCAAACAGTGGTTTATGACCATATATGAGGTATTGGTGTACTCAGGAGACATTGCCCAACACATTTTTAGGATCCATTTTATCCTGTTACCCTTGTGAAAATAAAAAAATTGATGCTAAAAGAAAATTTTTGTGAAAAAAAAAGTACTTTTTCATTTTTACGGATCAATTTGTGAACCACCTTGAGGTTAAAAGTGCTCACTATGCATCTAGATAAGTTCCTTGGGGGGTCTAGTTTCCAAAATGGGGTCACTTGTGGGGGTGCTCCAATGTTTAGGCACACAGGGGCTCTCCAAATGCGACATGGTGTCCGCTAACGATTGGAGCTAATTTTCCCTTCAAAAAGTCAAATGGCGCTCCTTCCCTTCCGGGCCCTGTCGTGTGCCCAAAGAATGGTTTTTGACCACATATGAGGTATCGGTGTACTCAGGAGACATTGCCCAACAAATTTTAGGATCCATTTTATCCTGTTGCCCTTGTGAAAATAAAAAAATTGATGCTAAAAGAAAATTTTTGTGAAAAAAAGTACTTTTTCATTTTTACGGATCAATTTGTGAACCACCTAGGGGTTAAAAGTGCTCACTATGCATTAGATAAGTTCCTTGGGGGGTCTAGTTTCCAAAATGGGGTCACTTGTGGGGGTGCTCCAATGTTTAGGCACACAGGGGCTCTCCAAATGCGACATGGTGTCCGCTAACGATTGGAGCTAATTTTCCCTTCAAAAAGTCAAATGTCACTCCTTCCCTTCCGGGCCCTGCCGTGCGCCAAAACAGTGGTTTATGACCACATATGAGGTATCGGTGTACTCAGGAGACATTGCCCAACAAATTTTAGGATCCATTTTATCCTGCTGCCCTTGTGAAAATAAAAAAATTGATGCTAAAAAAAAATTTTGTGAAAAAAAAAGTACTTTTTCATTTTTACGGATCAATTTGTGAACCACCTAGGGTTAAAAGTGCTCACTATGCATATAAATAAGTTCCTTGGGGGGTATAGTTTTGAAAATCGGGTCACTTGTGGGGGTGCTCCAATGTTTAGGCACACAGGGGCTCTCCAAATGCGACATGGTGTCCTCTAACGATTGATGCTAATTTTCCCTTCAAAAAGTCAAATAGCGCTCCTTCCCTTCCGGGCCCTGCCGTGCGCCCAAACAGTGGTTTTTGACCACATATGAGGTAACGGTGTACTCAGGAGTCAATGCCCAACAAATTTTTGGATCCATTTTATCCTGTTGCCCTTGAAAAAATAAAAAAATTGATGTTAAAAGAAATTTTTTGTGAAAAATAAAGTACTTTTTCATTTTTACGGATCAATTTGTGAACCACCTAGGGGTTAAAAGTGCTCACTATGCTTCTAGATAAGTTCCTTGGGGATCTAGTTTAAAAAATGGGGTCACTTGTGGGGGTGCTCCAATGTTTAGGCACACAGGGACTCTCCAAATGCGACATGGTGTCCGCTAACGATTGGAGCTAATTTTCCCTTCAAAAAGTCAAATTGCGCTCCTTCCCTTCCGGGCCCTGCCGTGCGCCCAAACAGTGGTTTATGACCATATATGAGTATTGGTGTACTCAGGAGACATTGCCCAACACATTTTAGGATCCATTTTATCCTGTTACTCTTGTGAAAATAAAAAAATTGATGCTAAAAGAAAATTTTTGTGAAAAAAAAGTACTTTTTCATTTTTACGGATCAATTTGTGAACAACCTAGGGTTAAAAGTGCTCACTATGCATCTAGATAAGTTCCTTGAGGGATCTAGTTTCCAAAATGGGGTCACTTGTGGGGGTGCTCCAATGTTTAGGCACACAGTTACTCTCCAAATGCGACATGGTGTCCGCTAACGATTGGAGCTAATTTTCCCTTCAAAAAGTCAAATGGCGCTCCTTCCCTTCCGGGCCCTGCCGTGCGCCCAAACAGTGGTTTATGACCATATATGAGGTATTGGTGTACTCAGGAGACATTGCCCAACACATTTTAGGTTCCATTTTATCCTGTTACTCTTGTGAAAATAAAAAAAATTGATGCTAAAAGAAATTTTTGTGAAAAAAAAAGTACTTTTTCATTTTTACGGATCAATTTGTGAACAACCTAGGGGTTAAAAGTGCTCACTATGCATCTAGATAAGTTCCTTGAGGGATCTAGTTTCCAAAATGGGGTCACTTGTGGGGGTGCTCCAATGTTTAGGCACACAGGGGCTCTCTAAATGCGACATGGTGTCCGCTAACGATTGGAGCTAATTTTCCCTTCAAAAAGTCAAATGTCACTCCTTCCCTTCCGGGCCCTGCCGTGCGCCCAAACAGTGGTTTATGACCACATATGAGGTATCGGTGTACTCAGGAGACATTGCCCAACAAATTTTAGGATCCATTTTATCCTGCTGCCCTTGTGAAAATAAAAAAATTGATGCTAAAAAAAAATTTTGTGAAAAAAAAGTACTTTTTCATTTTTACGGATCAATTTGTGAACCACCTAGGGGTTAAAAGTGCTCACTATGCATATAGATAAGTTCCTTGGGGGGTATAGTTTCGAAAATCGGGTCACTTGTGGGGGTGCTCCAATGTTTAGGCACACAGGGGCTCTCCAAATGCGACATGGTGTCCTCTAACGATTGATGCTAATTTTCCCTTCAAAAAGTCAAATAGCGCTCCTTCCCTTCCGGGCCCTGCCGTGCGCCCAAACAGTGGTTTTTGACCACATATGAGGTATCGGTTGTACTCAGGAGACAATGCCCAACAAATTTTTGGATCCATTTTATCCTGTTGCCCTTGAAAAAACAAAAAAAAAATTGATGCTAAAAGAAATTTTTTGTGAAAAAAAAAGTACTTTTTCATTTTTACGGATCAATTTGTGAACCACCTAGGGGTTAAAAGTGCTCACTATGCTTCTAGATAAGTTCCTTGGGGGATCTAGTTTCCAAAATGGGGTCACTTGTGGGGGTGCTCCAATGTTTAGGCACACAGGGACTCTCCAAATGCGACATGGTGTCCGCTAACGATTGGAGCTAATTTTCCCTTCAAAAAGTCAAATGGCGATCCTTCCCTTCCGGGCCCTGCCGTGCGCCCAAACAGTGGTTTATGACCACATATGAGGTATCGGTGTACTCAGGAGACATTGCCCAACAAATTTTAGGATCCATTTTATCCTGTGCCCTTGTGAAAATAAAAAAAAATTGATGCTAAAAAAAATTTTTGTGAAAAAAAAAGTACTTTTTCATTTTTACGGATCAATTTGTGAACACCTAGGGGTTAAAAGTGCTCACTATGCATCTAGATAAGTTCCTTGAGGGATCTAGTTTCCAAAATGGGGTCACTTGTGGGGGTGCTCCAATGTTTAGGCACACAGGGGCTCTCCAAATGCGACATGGTGTCCGCTAACGATTGGAGCTAATTTTCCCTTCAAAAAGTCAAATGTCACTCCTTCCCTTCCGGGCCCTGCCGTGCGCCCAAACAGTGGTTTATGACCACATATGAGATATCGGTGTACTCAGGAGACATTGCCCAACAAATTTTAGGATCCATTTTATCCTGCTGCCCTTGTGAAAATAAAAAAAATTGATGCTAAAAAAAATTTTTGTGAAAAAAAAAGTACTTTTTCATTTTTACGGATCAATTTGTGAACCACCTAGGGGTTAAAAGTGCTCACTATGCTTCTAGATAAGTTCCTTGGGGGGTATAGTTTCCAAAATGGGGTCACTTGTGGGGGTGCTCCAATGTTTAGGCACACAGGGACTCTCCAAATGCGACATGGTGTCCGCTAACGATTGGAGCTAATTTTCCCTTCAAAAAGTCAAATGGTGCTCCTTCCCTTCCGGGCCCTGCCGTGCACCCAAACAGTGGTTTATGACCACATATGAGGTATCGATGTACTCAGGAGACATTGCCCAACAAATTTTAGGATCCATTTTATCCTGCTGCCCTTGTGAAATAAAAAAATTGATGCTAAAAAAAATTTTTGTGAAAAAAAAGTACTTTTCATTTTTACGGATCAATTTGTGAACCACCTTGAGGTTAAAAGTGCTCACTATGCATCTAGATAAGTTCCTTGGGGGGTCTAGTTTCCAAAATGGGGTCACTTGTGGGGGTGCTCCAATGTTTAGGCACACAGGGGCTCTCCAAATGCGACATGGTGTTCGCTAACGATTGGAGCTAATTTTCCCTTCAAAAAGTCAAATGGCGCTCCATCCCTTCCGGCCCTGCCGTGCGCCCAAACAGTGGTTTATGACCACAAATGAGGTATCGGTGTTACTCAGGAGACATTGCCCAACAAATTTTAGGATCCATTTTATCCTGTTGGCCGTGTGAAATTGAATAAATTGTTGCTAAAAGAAAATTTTTGTTGGAAAAATTATAATGTCCATTTTTTCCTTCCACTTTGCTTTAGTTCCGGTGAAGCACTTGAAGGGTTAATAATCCTCTTGAATGTGGTTTTGAGTACCTTGAGGGGTGCAGTTTTTAAAAAAGGTGTCACTTTTGGGTATTTTCTTTCATATAGACCCCACAAAGTGACTTCAAATGGGAGGTGGTCCCTAAAAAAAATGGCTTTGTTAATTTTGCTGTAAAAATGAGAAATCGCTGGTCAACTTTTAACCCTTATAACTTCCTAAGAAAAAAATGTTGTTTCTAAAATTGTGCTGATGTAAAGTAGACATGTGGGAAATGTTATTTATTTACTATTTTGTGTCACATTACTCTCTGGTTTAACAGAATAAAAATTCAAAATTTGAAAATTGCGAAATTTTAAAAATTTGTCAAATTTCCTTTTTTTTCACAAATAAACGCAAAAATTATCAACCTAAATTTACCACTAACATGAAGCCCAATATGTCACGAAAAAACAGTCTCAGAATCGCTAGGATCCGTTGAAGCGTTCCTGAGTTATTTCCTCATAAAGGGACACTGGTCAGAATTGATAAAAATGGCAAGGTCTTTAAGGTCAAAATAGGCCGGGTCATGAAGGGGTTAAACAGAAGTGGTAATCGGTAGCAATACAACCAAAATGTGCACGTACTTGGAATATAAGGTCAATAATGAATAAGGTAAAAAAACATATAATGATGGAAAAACCAGCAGACTAATGTTATGTTCTGCTACAAGCACTAAGGAAAGAAAGGGATATCTGTCCCTAAGATAGAACTAAGCTTGATCCCTACGATGTAACGGGGAACCTGATACTGCGATCAGACCCGCTAAAGTCCTCAGCTAGTCTGTACGAAGACCTATAGATGCGAGGGAGGGATCCCTACAAGAACTAGGGACTGGGAGAAAAGGTGGACACCTCCTAACAGAAGTTGTAGCAGTAAAAAGAAAAACAAAAAACATAGAACATAGAGGACAAAAGACCAGGCAAAACTAATATAGAAAGGTAACAAAGCACCCGGCTAGCTTAAGAGTAGAAATTACAATGAAGTCCAGCAAAGCCAGAAGGGCGGAGCAGGATTAAGTAGGCAACAAAGGTCATGTGACCAGCAAGATAGAAAAAACCTAACAGGAGAGTTCTAACAGTACCCCCCCTTCTAAGAGGATCCTCCGGATCCCCTAGGCCCAGGCTTACCCGGAAACCTCTTGTGAAACGCTCTGACAAGTCTGGACGCAGAAACATCATCCGCCCTCACCCATGAGTTATCCTCGGGTCCAAAACCCTTCCAAATGATGAGATACTGCAAACTCCCTCTATACCGTCTAGAATTTAGGATGCGGGAAATTTCATATTCCCCATCCTCCACCACAGGGGGAACAGTGGCAGTGGCGTCTCCATACGGCACATCAGCTCTTTTCAACAGAGAAACATGAAACACCTGATTAATCTTCTAGGAGGTAGGAACCTCCAACCTAACAGCCGATTGGTTAACAATCTGAAGCACCTTAAAGGGCCCTATAAACTTGGGACCCAATTTTTTAGAAGGAATCCTCAACCTTAGATTCTTAGAGGATTACCAAACCATGTCACCAATAGCAAACAAATCCTCTTGCCGTTTCCTATCAAAGTACCTTTTAGATTTTCTGTTAGCCTCCTGAAGATTACCACGCACATCCGTCCAAACTCTCTCCAAATCACCAGAAAAATTCTCCTCTTCAGGCACGGCCGATACCAATTTGGAGAATGGCCCAAACGACGGATGTCTCCCAGTACAACAAAAAAAGGCGAACAACCAGCAGAAGAGGATGTATGGTTGTTAAGAGCAAATTCAGCAAGTGGCAGAAACTCAGACCACCCCTCTTGATTGTCTGCCACAAAACAACGCAAGAACTGCTCAACATCCTGATTTTTCCTTTCTGTCTGGCCTTTAGACTCAGGATGATATCCGGAAGAAACGACAAATGAACTCCCAACCTGTCACAAAAGGAGCACCAAAAACGAGCCACGAACTGAGGTCCCTTATCAGAAATAATGTCAGTAGGAGCGCCATGTAGTCTGACAATTTCCTTGACAAAGGCCTTAGCGAGAGTCTTAGCGCAGGGCAGTTTGATGATAGGAACCAAGTGACACATCTTGCTAAACGGTCCACGACCACCCAGATGACAGTGAAACCCTCAGAGGGGGGAAGGTCAGTAATAAAGTCCATAGTCCAAATGTGTCCAAGGAGCACTAGGAACTCCAGAGGGCAAAGCAACCCCACTGCAGGAGTATGTGAAGACTTAGATCTAGCACACACAGTGCATTGACGCACCCACTTAATGACTTCCTTCTGCCATCCAGGCCACCAAAAACTGCGACCCACAAGTCTCTCGGTCTCAGAGATTCCAGGATGACCTGCCAACCGAGACTCATGACACTCAACAAACAAATCTCTCCTAAAGGTCCCAGGCACAAACAACCTGCCATGGGGAGTGTTAGATGGGGCATTCTCCTGTGCTTTAAGAATCTCATCTTCCAACACAGAGTCCAAAGCTGCAATCACAACCCCTTCTTGTAAAATGTTCTCCTCCTCCTCAGCACCGACCATGGGAGAAAAGCTGCGAGACAAAGCATCGGCTTTCACATTCTTAGTACCTGGGATGTAAGTAACGGAAAAATTAAACCGCGAGAAAAACAGTGCCCACCTAGCCTGACGGGCATTCAAGCGTTTGGCAGCATCAAGATAGATCAGGTTTTTATGATCAGTGAAAACCTGAACGGGAAATTCAGCACCTTCCAAGAGATGCCGCCAGTGTTCAAATGCGAGTTTAATGGCCAACAATTCCCGATTACCAATATCATAATTCAGTTCAGTCTCAGAAATTTTTTTTGAAAAAAATGCACAAGGATGTACTCCATCCGTGTTTTCCTGAGACAACACCGCACCGACCACCACAGAAGAAGCATCAACCTCAACGAAAAACGGTTTAGTCACATCAGGCTGCATAAGGATGGGAGCAGAGCTGAACCTCTCCTTTAAAAACACAAAAGCTTCAATGGCCTCAGTAGTCCACTGAACCGCATTAGCACCTTTCCTGGTGAGATCGGTCAGTGGGTTGACAATAATAGAACATTTTTTAATGAATTTTCTATAATAATTGGCGAAACCCAAAAACCTCTGTAACAATTTCAAACCAATAGGCCTAGGCCATTCCTGCACAGCTTGAACTTTCACCGGGTCCATCTCAAAACCTTCGCTGGAGATAATGCAGCCCAAAAAACTAATTCTCTGTACAGCGAACTCACATTTCTCCAGCTTAACAAAAAGCGAATTGTCACTCAATAACTGTAATACCTCACGAACGCTCCGCCAATGAGACTCCAGATCCGGCGAATAAATCAAAATGTCATCCAAATACACAACCACATTTTAGCCGTTCAAAGGTCTAAGGATGTCATTAATAAGATTCTGAAAAAATGCAGGAGCATTGGTAAGGCCAAAAGGCATAACCAGATTCTCAAAATGACCCACAGGAGTGTTAAAAGCAGTCTTCCATTCGTCACCCTCATTCATGCGCAACAAATTGTATGCCCCGAAGATCAATTTGAGAGAACCAATTGGTACCCGCTAACTGGTTAAACAAATCAGGAATCAATGGCAGTGGGTAAGGATTGCGTACAGTAATTTTATTAATCTCACGAAAGTCCAGACAAGGACGTAAACTGCCGTCCTTTTTTTTAACAAAAAAAAAATCCAACAGCCACAGGAGACTTGGAAGGCCTAATGTGACCGGCGGCCAAGCTTGTCTGTATGTATTCCTCCAAAGCCTTTCTCTCAGGAATAGTAAGATTAAATAAACGACTTTTAGGAAGAGTCGCTCCAGGGACAAATTCAATATTACAATCATAGTCTCTATGGGGAGGTAAAATCTGTGATTCCTTCTCAGAAAAAACTTTCCAAAAATCCTGAATAGGTACAGGTAGTTCCCCTTTATCCACAGCAGCAATACACCCGTTACAACACTTGTCATAACACTTAGAACTCCAGGACTTAATTTCATTGGTAGACCAATCCAGAACAGGATTGTGCAATTTTAACCAGGGTAACCCCAAAATCACCGGAGAAGGTAAATTATTCAATACTACCAAATCCAAATTCTCTTGATGAACACCATTAATAGTAAGGGGAAATTCACAGACCTTGTGAGTAATATTCTTCAAGGGAGAGCCATCAACAGAAACCATGGCAATAGGGGATGACAAAGGTTTTGGTTTTAATTTAGGTTTTCCAAGAATCCCTAATCAATCACATTCAGAGTTGAACCACAATCGACAAATACCGAAAATCCATTAATTTTTCCTGAGCCGCAGTAGTAGTGGCAGAAAGAAAGACACCCTTAGTATTTAAACAGGCTATACGGGCGGAATTGACCTTTTTTTTTCTTTGTTCATATGAAGCACACAGTTCTTAATGAAATGGTCAGACTTGCCGCAATAAAAGCACAAACCTTCAGAAAACCTGCGGTCTTTTTCCTGAGAGCAAGGTGCCATCGCTCCAATCTCCATCGGCTGTCCAATGTCAGTACAGACCCTCTCAAGACTTGGAGCTGACATGGCAGAGGATTTACTCTCATTAACCATTGCACGCAGTCTCCTATCCACCCGTATAGCTAATTGCATAGCCTCTTGCTAGTTACCAGGTATGGGATAAGCAATCAGCAAATCTTTAACCCTTTCACTTAGCCCTGCAAGAAACAAACTTTTCAAAGCTGAATCGTTCCACCCCACCTGAGTAGACCACTGTCGGAAGTGAGTACAATATTTTTCCACATTACCTGATCCCTGCCTCAAACATCTCAACTCTGTCTCAGCGGATGAGACACGATCAGGATCATCATACAACAACCCCAAAGCAGAAAAAAAAACTATCCACTGATCTAAAGCATGGATCACTAGGTTGCAGAGAAAAGGCCCACTCCTGAGGTTCTTTGCGCAAAAATAACATTATGAACCCTATGCGCTGTGATTCATCACCAGAGGATCTGGGTCTCAAACGAAAATACAAGCAAGCATTTTTAAAAGAAAAAAAATCTGTTGTTCACCAAAAAATAAATCAGGCAAACGTAACTTTGGCTCCACGAAATGTGCTCCAGAACAGCTACTCATGTGTTGCTGAAGCTCGGACACCTCCAGAGAGAATCCCTGCAGGCGTTGAGCCAACTCCTGAACCGAAACCATTAGGGAAACAGGAAATCTTTCCTTAGAGATATTTTTCTTGGTCTGGACATACTGTTATGTTCTGCTACAAGCACTAAGGAAAGAAAGGGTTATCTGTCCCTAAGATAGAACTAAGCTTGATCCCTACGATGTAACGGGAACCTGATCCTGCGATCAGACCCGCTAAAGTCCTCAGCTAGTCTGTACGAAGACCTATAGATGCGAGGGAGGGATCCCTACAAGAACTAGGGACTGGGAGAAAAGATGGACACCTCCTAACAGAAGTTGTAGCAGTAAAAAGAAAAACAAACAACATAGAACATAGAGGTCAAAAGACCAGGCAAAACTAATATAGGAAGGTAACAGAGCACCCAGCTAGCTTAAGAGTAGAAATTACAATGAAGTCCAGCAAAGCCAGAAGGGCGGAGCAGGATTAAATAGGCAACAATGGTCATGTGACCAGCAAGATAGAAAAAACCTAACAGGAGTTCTAACAACTAATACATTGGTAATCATAATAAACACATATAAATTATAATCACAAAGGTAAAGCCCCGGGTAACACCAAAGCAAAAACAATGTCAGAAAAAAGTGTAAAAGGGTTTATAAAAAAAATACATAAAAAATTTTTTATAAAGAAATTTTTGGTGTCAAAATATATATATATACATATTTTGTCAAAATACTGGTATAACCTGTACTGTTTGCACAAAAAAGATGTATAATTAAGAAATAAATAGCACCAGCTTGTATTCATATGCACTAAAAACAGAGTTACAATAAAGAGTTAATAAGTGTTTGTGGAAAAAAAAGGGCAGGGTTGTGCCAAAAAGTGACCCTGCAGCAATACATAGAAAAGAACAATAAGGGGTACAATAAATACTTAGTAAAAATGCAAGCAAAGAGTAGGTGCAAATATGAGGTAGTAAAGTGTTAAAGTGCAATAGCAGCAGCTCAGAGGAATAAAAGGGGCTTATACCTTTAAAGTCCGCCGGTCCAAGTACAGCGCACACCCCAACACACGTTTCGTAACTAATTCCTTCATCAGACGGAGAAAGCGTAAAACTATACCCCAGAGCATTGACACTTGTGAATTTCTCTGTCAATGAGGTAGGTGTTCCCTAGTCAGGAACTTTTAAAAGAGAGGTCAATAAATGGTCTGTGACATACTAAGATCAGCAGTGGCATTACCACTAAGAGTGTAAGCACCACCAGCATGATTAGACATGTCACCAAAGCACCGAACTCAGTGGACAGAACGCCAGTGTCTACAATTTGAGACAATGTGCAACACCACTGCCTCTTTCCCTGTGCTAGTTGCTAGCCAGTCCACTGTTTGTGACACTGGCGCAGATGCCTGCTGCTCTTCACCTGTCCTTGAGCATTCTGAGGCACCATCATCAGGCACTTCCAAGTCCTTGTTCCAGCACAGCATTGAGCTGTCCCTACCCTAGGTCTTGGAACGAAAAAGAAAAGTTCCCAGCCACCCAAAGGCCCAAAAGCTAAAAGGGCACATTTCCAGGCTGCTTGCCATGGAATTGTTGCCATTTTGTGTTATGAACAAGGATAATTTCCATCGATTTATGGTGGCAGCTGTCCCTCGGTACTCAGTCTCCAACAGCCACTATTTCTCTTAGTGTGGTGTCCCCACCTCATACCAGCATATTTCCAGGAACATCACTAGTGCCCAAATAAATACACTTACATTATCACTTAATGACCGACACGTGGACAAGTGCTTGTGGCCAAGGACGCTATATTTTCTTGACAGCACACTAGTGAACACTGTGTAGTCAGCTGCAGAGTCACACCCTTGTTTGGCACATGTGCTACTGACAAGGAGGATTGCTAGCCCTACTTCTATCAGACTTTTCTTAATGTCCTACACCAGTCCTTGCACCTTCTCCTGCTCCTCTGCATCCTCCCTCTCCAATGTGTTATTTCAAGGCATATCATCCACTTTGGTCAGTATTTGGAAGCTCTTCAGCACTGCCTCAGCAAAGCGTTAACAGCCTCTGCTAAAGCTGTCTAGAAGGCAAATTGCACACTGCAGCAGAGTTATTGAAAGGAATAACAGGCAGTACTCTTGTTGCTGAACCTACAGTACAACCAGGCATGGTCTTGTGTGATAATGGCTGTTATTTGATAGCGCCTGTGAACTTGGCAAACTCACACCCGTAACGTGCTTGGCCCACATGCTCTACTAGCTAGTTCATGGTTTCTGAAAATGTTATCAGATTTACCAGAGATTCTGGTCACGGTACACAGCATCAGTGCCCTTTTCTGCAAGTCAGTTACAGCTGCAGGCCGCTCTGGCAAAGCTGCAGCAGCGATTGCAGGTGGCACTCCACCGACTGGTGAGCGACATGACTGCATGCTGGAACTCTACACTGCACTTGCTAGCAAGGCTTTATGAGCAGCAAAGGCCTATTGTGGAATACCAGCTCCATTACACCCGTTGGCATTCTTTTCATCGTCCGCACATAACAACTGAAGAGTAGACACAGATATCTGACATTTGTGTGGTTCACCAAGACTTTGAGGACTCCACAAGGATGGTGAGCGGAGATATCGCCATAGTCAGAGCAATGATTCCACTTCTGTGCCTACTTAAACAGTAGCTGCTGACAATTAAACTTGAAGCTTTGCATGCTGACCAGGTGAATATGAAGACATGCAACGAGACATCTGTCAATTGATAGCTGTCATTAAACTAAAAATTGGCACTGTCACTAATGAATAAATTATAAGTAGTCAGGATGGGATGATCCAATGCTAATTAATTCCAATTGTTCTGATTCATTTTTTATGCTTCATTCATTTACAATCAAATTTCTGCATACCCTTTATAAATATGTGTGAATAAAACAAAGTCTTTCTATTGAGATTGACAGTTTCTACATAAATAGCTTTTTGTTATTATGTACCTTTTTGTGTATAGTGAACTTCATTATACAGTGCCTAATTTTGCCATAAATATTGGAAAATATGATTGCGTAAATCACTTTATCTATATACTGGTCTATTTGAACAGTCACTTTTATTGACTGGAGTTATGAAAATTCATAGCACATTTTCTTATTTCATAAATTATTGCATGACACACAGAGCAACAGAATTGTAGATATTTATAAAAGTAAACAAGGCAAACACATCATTTCAAGAGATCAATTATTTAGGTGTATTATTTGTGAAGAAAAAAGAAAAAAGGATACATTTTGCCAAAAGTATGCAATAAAGAAAAAGCACTATAGCTATAATGGGTACTTGTTCTATTCATGAAAAAAATGAATACAACACATCCGTGCAATACAGACATCTGAATGAAGAATTAAGCCGATAGATAGCATAAACAACTTAAAAAGTTGTATGCACATACCCTTTCTTATATTTCATGGAAACCTCAGACACAAAACAATCTAATTGACTTTAAACCTCTCAAGTTTTCAATTTCCTCAGCAGCCCAAATTTGTTAGTATATTTGGTAATAACTTTGGAATGCTTAGTTTTTGTAAGATTATTTTCTGGGCAAATCCCACATTATGTTAGGTGTTAATTTAGGTTTATTTTAATTTAATCTATTTATGGCGATATCTGAAAATTGTCAAAATAAAAAAAAAAAACAATTTGAAAACTAGAAGTTTTGTCTTATTAAATCATGTGAAACTAAATAGAATTTACTATGTCTTGTTTTTCATCCTAAATTTTGAAACCTTCTCTTATTATCTCAGGATGTTGGAAGTCTTAAAAGTTTAACACCAATTTCTTTATTTTTCCATGAAATTGACAAAACCTATTTTTTAGGAATCACTTTTTGTTTGAATTGACTTTGAGAGTTCTGTTTGTCATGTATGTCATAAAGCTTCCACAAAAGATCCCATGAAAAAAACTGCTTCCTTTAAAGAATACAATGTCACATTCAAGTAGTTTGCTAATCCTTGAGGCTCTTCCAGGACTTAATGCAATGTGAAATGAAAAAAAAATGAAAAATTATATTTTGTTACACTAAAACTTTGCTTTAGTCTTAATTTTTCATTTTCACATGGAGTAATAGAACATACACCACATTTTTTTACACAATTTCACTTGAACGCTCCATTAACCTATATCTAGTCAGAAAATACTGTTTGGGCACATGAAGTAAATTAGAATGTAAGGAGTTCTATTTTTTTTTGGAGTAAAAATTTGGATGCCATATTTGACTGAAATCTTGAGGTGAGGAGCCAGAGCGACAGAACCCACAAGTGACAACATTTTGGAAAGTACATCCTGTAAGAAAATCATTTAGGGTGCTGTGTGCATTTTAAATTTACAATTGCTTCACAGAATTTTATAATTCTGAGCCATGAAACAAAATAATATGTTTTACCCACTAAAATATTTTATATTCGCGTAAAATAATATAAATAATACAGTTTTGCCTAAATCTTAACAACCATATATTGCCGGATTCAGAGAAATTGTGTAACAAGTTGAGAGGGTTTTTTTTTATCTCTCTTGGGTTAAATATACACTTTAACTGTAGATTTTCCCCATAGACTTGAATGAAATGAGGAAAGTCTGTAGTTAAAAAACACAAATCAGTTTTTGATGTACAGTCATGGCCAAAAGTTTTGAGAATGACACAAATATTATATTTTCACATGATCTGCTGCCCTCTGGTTTTTATGTGTGTTTTGACAGATGTTTTTATCACAGACAGAAATATAATTGCAAACATATGAGTAACAACAGCTTATATTGACAGTTAGAATGAGTTAATGCAGCAAGTCAATATTTGCAGTGTTGACCCTTCTTCTTCAGGACCTCTGCAATTCTCCCTTGCATACTCTCAATCAACTTCTGGACCAAATCCTGACTGATAGCAGTCCATTCTTGCACAATCAATGCTTTCATTTTGTCAGAATTTTTAGGTTTTTGTTTGTCCACCCGTCTCTTGATGATTGACCACAAGTTCTCAATGGGATTAAGATCTGGGAAGTTTCCAGGCCATGGACCCAAAATCTCTATGTTTTGTTCCCTGAGCCATTTAGTTATCACCTTTGCTTTATGGCAAGGTGCTCCATCATGCTGGAAAAGGCATTGTTGATCGCCAAACTGCTCTTGGAGGGTTGGGAGAAGTTGCTCTTGGAGGACATTCTGGTACCATTCTTTATTCATGGCTGTGTTTTTAGGCAACACTGTGAGAGAGCCGATTACCTTGGCTGAGAAGCAACCCCACACCTTAATGGTTTCAGGATGCTTAACAGTTGGCATGAGACAAGACTGGTGGTAGCGCTCACCTTGTCTTCTCCGAATGAGGCGTTTTCCTGATGTCCCAAACATTCGAAAAGGGGATTCATCAGAGAAAATAACTTTACCCCAGTCCTCAGCAGTCCACTGCTTGTACCTTTTTGCAGAATATCAGTCTGTCCATGATGTTTTTTTCAGGAGAGAAGTGGCTTCTTTGCTGCCCTCCTTGAGACCAGGCCTTGCTCCAAGAGTCTCCGCCTCACAGTGCATGCAGATGCACTCACACCTGCCTGCTGCCATTCCTGAGCAAGCTCTGCACTGCTGGTAGCCCGATCCCGCAGCTGAAAAACTTTTAAGAGACGGTCCTGGCACTTGCTGGTCTTTCTTGGGCGCCCTGGAGCCTTTTTGGCAACAATGGAACCTCTCTCCTTGAAGTTCTTGATGATCCGATAGATTGTTGACTGAGGTGCAATCTTTCTAGCTGCGATACTCTTCCCTGTTAGGCCATTTTTGTGCATTGCAATGATGACTGCATGTGTTTCTTTAGAGATAACCATGGTTAACAGAAGAGAAACAATGATGCCAAGCACCAGCCTCCTTTTAAAGTGTCCAGTGGTGTCATTCTTACTTAATCATGACAGATTGATCTCCAGCCATGTCCTCATCAACACCCATACCGTGTTAATGGAGCAATCACTGAACAGAGGTTAGCTGGTCCTTTTAAGGCAGGGCTGCAATGATGTTGAAATGTGTTTTGGGGGATAAAGTTATTTTCTAGCCAAATATTGACTTTGCAAGTAATTGCTGTTAAGCTGATTACTCTTTATAACATTCTGGAGTATATGCAAATTGCCATTAGAAAAAGTGAAGTAGTAGACTTTGTAAAAATTAATATTTGTGTCATTCTCAAAACTTTTGGCCTATGACTGTATTTCTGCTTTGGTAATGGACTTGACACGCATGTAACCCACTCATAATGTTCCCAATAATGTTTTATCAAAGCTAATTAATAGAAAGGATACTAAACAAAATAGTTTTGTTAAAACATGATATCCTAAAAGAGACTAAGAAGCAGATGAAAAAAGTATGATGAAGAATGTAAAAAATTATCTGAAAAACCACAAAGAAAAAAAAATGCAAGCAGCCTAACAAAGCAAAGAAATAGCTGGGCACTATCAAAAAAGATGGTTTGAGTTGTGTAAGTACGGGTTAATTAACACTTAAGGCTGGTTTCACATTTGCATATGTGTGCTCAGCGTTTCATCCCATAGATCCACCTGAGTCATACTTACATATCTTTAACATGATGTACGCAGAAACATGCGTTTGCATGCATCATTTTGCGGTGTACGTCGGTGTCCGGCGAACGCAACATGTTGCATTTTTTTAAAGCGTCAAAAATATGTCAAATATGCGCAGTCATGCGCATGCGGATGAATGCATCAAAACAACACATTACTGTCTATGGGAATGCATTGGTATGCAAAGACATGCGTACGGATGCGTTCGATAAGCATGCATTCATCATGAGACATACCCTTTTGGTGTCTGTCATATCGAACGCATGCGCATAAACCACGCAAACGCATGCAAAGAAATGTAATACAAACGTGAAGTGATTTTTTGGCATCATGCGTAAGATGATGCAGATAAAATACCACTGCGTAAACATGCATTTGCATGCGTTTTTACATGCGTTTGTGTATGCAGATGATATGCTGTGCACATATACGGAAATGTGAACCTAGCCTAACAAAGTGCTTGTAGCTTGTAGTACTCATTCATGTGAATCTGAAAAGTCTTTGTAAAGGAATCATAGAAAGCACTACCAGATAGTAAAATCCATCTTCTTTATCGTGAAAGACATCAAAAGTATACAGAGTTCAGGAAGTGTGCAAGCATCATGACCCAAAGCCTCCACAGTGTCAAAATACACTTTATGAAAACTTACGCTGTCCGATTTTTAATCAAATAACATACAGACAGCACTCTTACCCATGCTATTTAATTGTGATGTTAAAATGAACACTTTTTCTCTATGACTGACTGTCTATAATAAAAAAACAACACATTGATTTCCTGATATTCACCTTTTTGAGTCTATGGATGCAAAATAAAAACCAAATCCCACACAGAACGTTCATGTGACATACAACTTTTAGGATATATTATATTATAAACCTAGGAAACAATTTGATCATGTACATTTTTTAATGTGGCTATTATTGATGAGCAACCATGCCCCCCAGTGCTTGATACTCGATTGAGCATCGGCGTGCTCGGATGCACTCATAATTTGATTGATTTTTGCGGATGCTCAAGTGCCTTGCTTGAGTACCCATCACAAATGTTTCACGGCTGTTAGAAATCCAATAAACATGCAGGGTTTGCCTGCCATGCACAGTAATGTCATAACCATGTTAGCTACTGGCATTATTGTGATTGGCAGACTGCATTGTGTCATCGGGTCTTATATATGACACGGTGACATGATGCTTGGCACAATCTCCTCTTAAAGCAGCTAAGGGAGAGCTGATCTAGGAGGAAGATATTAGATTAAAGCAGGCATATAGAAGTGTTAATTGCTCTGCTCCTATTATCCACATTGTACGTTACCCAGCTTTCTGGACATCTTTTTACACAGACCTTCCTTACCTTTGCTCCTAGTATCCACATGGTACGTTACCCAACTTTCAGTTTCTACACAACTTTTTACACAGACCTTCCTTACCTCTGCTCCTTGTATCCACATGGTATGTTACCCAGCTTTCTACACAGCTTTTTACACAGACCTTCCTTACCTCTGCTCCTAGTATCCACATGGTACGTTACCCAGCTTTCTACACGGCTTTTTACATAGACCTTACTTACGTCTGGTCCTAGTATCCACATAGTATTTCTTCCAACTAACCTCTCCTGTACCCCAGTGTTATTTATGAGCTATTTTAGTTTGGCTTGACATATGCATCTGGTCCAGTCTTAATTGTCTGACCAAGATGAGTACAAACCACTCCTCTGTGCTTCACACCTTTGTAGCACATATATTGCAAAGCACAAGTCTGCCAAGACTTTAGTCTGCAGTGTGTATTTTACAAAGTGAGATATGAATTAAGCCAGAATTGAACCAGAAGGGAACTGAAGGTAACTGGATACAGTCACTGTTAGCAATGTTTCTGTTCACTTTCACTCTGACCCCTATAATCCTTCACTTTCTGCTAACCCCCCTAATCCCTACACCAAGTAAAGATCTGTTCATCTCTTCTTCAATCCTCCCAATCCATCTCACCTCTTCCTCAGATCTGTTTCTCAACATACAATCCTCTGTCTCCAAACACAGACAGCCCCTCATGCCCTCTCCTGCTCCCACCTGCTAACACTCTCTCTACTCCTCCTCACTGCCGGTAATATCTCACCAAATCCTGGTCCTCCTCACCACATTCCCACAGTCATTTCTACCTCCCATCCATGCTCTATCACAAATTTCCGTAACCTCTCCAACCTTATACCCATTTGCCTGGCCCCTACTTCACCTGTACCACTAACAGGAGCTCTGTGTAACGCTAGCTCTGTCTGAAACAAACTTTCCTTCATCCATAATCTTTTTATTACTAACAAACTTTCCTTCCTCGCCATCACTGAAACCTGGTTCAACCCCTCTGACACAGCCTCTCCTGCTGCACTCTCATATGGTGGATTCCATCTTTCCCACACCTCCGGCCCCAGCAACAAGCATGGCGGAGGAGTTGGCTTTCTCCTGTCAGATGTTCCTTCACCTCAATCCCACTGCCACCCTCTGTTACCCTTCCTTCCCTTGAGGTGCACTCTGTGCGCATCTACTCCCCCTCCAACCTTCAAACTAGCTGTCAGTTACTGCCCCCCAGGGCCATCCACCACCTTCTTTGACCACTTCACCACCTGGCTACTTCATTTCCTTTCCACTGACATCCCCACTATAATCTTGGGTGACTTCAACATCCCCATCGACACTTTCCTCTCAGCTGCCACTAAACTTCTATCTCTCACTTTCTCCTTCAGCCTCACTCAATGGTCTTCTACAGCCACTCACTAAGATGGCCACACACTAGACCTCATCTTCACCCGCCTCTGCTCCCTATCTAACCTCTCTAACTCACCTCTTACTCTTTCTGACCACAACCTAATTACATTCTCTTCCCTCTTCTCTCCAGGTCCACAATCCCCACCCCACAAATTTGCACACCCTCGCAGAAATCTTAAACATCTCGATCTACACTCACTGTCTGAATGCCTCCTCCCTCTTACAGACATAAGTTCCCTACTAGTGTTGAGCGATAATGCTCGATATCTAAAAATATTGGATCGGAATGGTATCGCCGATATCACTAAAATATCGGCAATACCCGATACCGATACCGGAAGTCCAATGTAAGTCTATGGGAACCAAATATCGACATAAAAAAAACCCATTCTTGCCTTGTTGGTTAATTGTACATGAAGGAAAACAACAAAGGTAATGTAGAATGTATTGGGGGAGGTTGAGGAGACAATAAAGGCATACATGTTTAACCCAAGGCATTGGAATAGCATTAATATATTTTTTTTTGGAAATACGTTTGGATTGACGAACAAATTGACAATGTTGTTAACCTTTTTTCTATTTTGGCAAATATGTATGTTTCACAACTTCCATGCTCTTCACCTTTTTAACTTTTGCCAGTGCCACACTTTCTCCTTCATAATCTTCAGCAGCATCATCTTTCTCATCAAATTATTCTTCACCTTCTTAATCTTCTTCTTAAACTTCTTGCTATTCATGTTTTTGTTTACATTACTCATATTGTTATTATTAAACTATTAATCTTCTTCATATTCAAATTCTTCATCTTCTTCCTCTTCATCTTCTTCATCATATTCTTATTTGTGACAGAGATTCCTGTACTTGTAATCTGTAAAAGTATGAATTTTTCATTCTTCCGTTCTTGCTGTCACAAAAGATTTAAATTACAACAGTATTTGTCCGTGTTCAGTTTAGCCTGCAGCAGCAGGCATTTTCCAGGGGCACCACGAGGAGGAACGGACTCACCCCCATACACTGCTTAGTCTTCTTCTGCTTAGAATTTAGAGCATATATTTTGCTCTTCATTTTGGTCTTATACTTCATGTTCTTCTGCTTTTTGATCTTCTGCTTATTGTTCTTCTCTCTGATGTTCTGTATCTTGTAGTTTTCTTAACCTTCTTTGTCCTGTTGGTGATCTTCTTCAGGGTATTCTTTTATTTTTTTCTTTGTGATGGTGTTCAGACTGGTTGGCTTCATGCTCGTCGTCCTTGTTGTCGTCATCTTCTTCTGGGTGGTCTTTAAGGTCGTCTAATTTCCGAGAACCAGCTGACGTTACTGGAACCCGGACGGGTATCAGATGGAACAAGAGACAATGGAAGTAACGAGGACCAGCTGACTGTGCTGGAACCCGGAGGGGCAGCAGAAGGAAAAGAGGCAATGTCACAACCGAGTACCAGCTGACGTTACTGTGACACGGTTACTAAGCAGGAGGTACCTGTGCTCCAAAGCACTACCAAGGACCAGCAGACGTTGCTGGAACTCGTATACGGAGATGGAGGCACCTAGGCCAAAGGCACTGGGGAGAACCAGTTGATGGTACTGGACCCCGGACGGGTAGCAGAAGGAAAAGAGGCAATGTCACAACCGAGTACCAGCTGACGTTACTGTGACACGGTTACTAAGCAGGAGGTACCTGTGCTCCAAAGCACTACCAAGGACCAGCAGACGTTGCTGGAACTCGTATACGGAGATGGAGGCACCTAGGCCAAAGGCACTGGGGAGAACCAGTTGACGGTACTGGACCCCGGACGGGTAGCAGAACGCACCCATGAAAATGTAAGTTAACAGGACGCAAGCCGTCCGCAGTTACCGAATCACACAGTCCTACAGTGGGTGCTTGTCCTATTGTCACAATGGAAACAGCCTTTATTTACATATCACACAGCACACATAGGAATCACCTAAACTGCAGGCACCATAGAGTCGGCTAACCCGAATGCAACACGACAGCACAACTTATTGGAGGATAATTGACGTTCACACTGCCAGGAAACAGCTGTCGTGCTGTAACCAGGCTGGCCAGGAGTCAGTACCCCTGCCAATTACTTACGAGCAACAAATGGCGGTGTTGTAGCCCAGGGAGTAGAGTTCAGGTGGTAGAAAGATGAACATAACAGGAGACATGGAAAACGTTGCCAAACAGTCATTTAATCTGAAAACGGACAGGCAAATTCAGGTGATATCCATGCCTTGTTCATTTTCAGAAAAGTAAGCTGGTCTACATTCTCTGAGGATAGTCGCATGCGACGGTCTGTTAGTACACCACCTGCAGCACTAAAGACGCACTCAGATAATACACTGGCAGCAGGGCAAGCCAGCACCTCCAATGCATACTGGCTAAGCTCTGGCCATGTATCCAACTTAGAGACCCAAAATTTGAAAGGGGAAGAGGCATCTGGGAGTACACTTAGAGGGAAAGACAAGTAGTCTGTCACCATCTTACGGAAACGTTGCTTCCTGGTGACTGGAGCCGTCTCGGATGGTGTAGACCTTGCTGGCGCTGTCACAAAACTTCGCCACATTTGTTGTGAATGGGTTTGAGATGAGTTCTGAGCAGAGGTTCCCTCTGGTGGTTACAAGCGGTACTAGTGAGGATTGTGAGGACTGGGAATCAGGTGTTACTGATTGGTCTTTTATAAGGAGTCATTTTCCCATCAGGGTTGCCGGTGATCAATTGTTCTGGTCTGAATCCTTCTTTCCAGTTTCCCTTGTAGCCTGCTGTGTCGTGTCTGCATCTCCTGCTATCAGATAAGACAATTTCTTATTTTGTGTTTTTGCTATATTTTTGCATTTTGTCCTGCACTTCTGTGGGGGCCTTCAGGGTCCCCTCCGGGGGCTTTTGCCCTCTCAGTTTAGTCCAGCCACTGTGTTTTGTACTTTTGCTTTTTCCAGTTTTTTTCAGTGGCTGCTGTTTTGTTTTTGTTACACCAGAGAACTAATTTAGGTGGTAGAGGTCGTGTGATCTCAGGTGATTTTGAAATTAGTAGAGTTGGTGTTTTTTCAGGGTTTTCTGAGATTGCAGTAAGTACCCTTCCTATCCTTTTCTATTTAGATAGTTTGGGCCCCAGCGTTTGCTCATACTATTTCTTTCTGTGTCAGTATTTCCTCTTGTCTAACCGCCATTACATGTTTGGGGCTTTCTATTATCTTTGGGGTTCTGCTCCGGGGCAGATAGCTTTCCTATTTCTATCTTTAGGTGTAGTTAGTTTCTCAGGCTGTGACGAGGCGTCTAGGACCAACGTAGGAACGCTCCACGGCTGCCTCTAGTTGCGGTGGTTAGTCAGGGTACTGCAATCTCATAGATTCCAACTGCTCTGGTGTATTTCCTTTTTTACCTGCACTCCTCAGCTACCGTAACATAACACACATTTGTAACATACAGCACTTGCCCTGTGCAGAGGCGCTGCTTGTGCTCCCTCTTGTTGTAGAGGTGTCTACACTGCCTCGACGCACAGAGCTGCTTTGTAAAGCAGTAGCAGCAGCATCTCTCTCGGCTGGAATGTACAACAGTATGGATTGCACCAGTGTGTCTTGGTACTCCCGCATTTTACGGTCCCGGTTCCCCGGTGTGATGAGGGTTTGTAAGTTGTTCCGGTAGCGAGGGTCTAGGAGGATGTACACCCAATAATCTGACGTGGTGAGAATGTGGGCGATGCGGCGGTCGTTTCTCAGGCACTGAAGCATGAAATCAACCATGTGCTGCAGACTCCCAACTGGCCAACAAAAGCTGTCCTGTGGAAGAGGAGTCATCTCTGCCTCCTCTGCATCACCCCGCCCTCGCTCTACATACTGACTAGAGCGTTGTGTACCTCCCTCTGTAGGGATTTCTTCCTCCTCCATTGACTCCTCCTCCTCCTCATCCTCCTCACAAAGTGAGCCCTGCCCAGCCCTTTGTGAGGAACCACGTTGCGCTGACTGTCCTGAAGGTAATTGAATTTGTGACTCCTCATCCTCCACCTCTTCCAAAACCTCTTCCTTTAGTGCTTTCAGTGATTTCTGAAGCAGGCAGATAAGGGGGACAGTCATGCTGACTAGTGCATCATCTGTACTCGCCATCCGCGTTGAGAAATCAAACGCACGCAAAACGTCGCAGATGTCCTTCATAGAGGCCCACTCAGTAGTGGTGAAGTGTGGACGGCGCAAAGAGCGATGTAATGTATGTGATACAGTTCATATAGCGTCTTGTGCTTGGGTGCGATGAAAATACTTGAGACACAGGTTGAAAAAGAAAGTCTTGTATTGCTTCATACAAATTGGCAAAAATAAACACACAGGTTGCAAACACAGAAGCAGGAGACACAGCAGGCCAAAGTAATCTAAGTTCATCAATAACTCTCCACAACAGATTCAGATCTTCTTCTATGTTACCGCAAGTCCATGCAACCGTGAGGCTTTCAAGAGCAGAGTTCAGAGTCCACAAGAGCTCCAGAGTTTCTCAGTAGAAATGGCTGGAGTACAAAGTCCAAGGCTTCAGGAGTCAGAACACAGGTTCACTGCAGGCCAGATTCTGAAGCACTGATTGCTCAGGTGTGGCTGCCTAAGAAGCAAACGGAGAGAATCAGGGCGGGAACATACAAGCTGGAAAACTCCATTTTAACTGAGGGCAAGATAGCTGCAGCAAAACAGAAAGCAAAATGGCCGACGAACAAACTGAGTTTCAGAAACAGATATACAGAACCTTACATTACTCCCCCCTTAGGGGCAACCTCCGGATGACCTCAGACCAGGCTTATGTGGGTACCTCTGATGAAACTGACGGAGCAAGCGAGGAGCATTAACGTTATTGACTGGTTCCCATGAGTTGTCCTCCACTGGGTAGCCCTGCCATTTGATCAGATATTGTAACTGATTTCTATACAACCTGGAATCTAAAATCCTTTCCACCACAAATTCTTCCTGACCATCGACTAGCACTGGGTCAGGGCAAGGAGAAGAACGTCCAGGAAACGTATTGGGTGTTGCAGCCTTTAGTAGGGATACATGAAAGACAGGGTGGATTCTCATAGTTCTGGGCAATTGAAGACGACAAGCAACGGCACTTATAATCTTACTGATTTTATAGGGTCCAATGTACTTATGTCCCAACTTAGATGATGGAATCCTTAACTTAAGATTTCTGGTTGACAGCCAGACCAGGTCTCCTACCTTAAAAACTGGTGCAGGTTTACGAAATTTATCTGCTGCCTTCTTGTACCTTTCCTGAGCCGATTCCAGATTCTCCTTTAGAAGATCCATATTCTTCTGTAAAGTCGTGACTCTTTCAGCCACTGCTGGCAAAGGCGTCTCTATGGGAAATCGTGGTAGAATATTAGGATGATAACCTAAATTAGAGAAAAAAGGAGACTGTTTAGTGGAGGCACTCTGAGAGTTGTTGTAAGAGAACTCAGCCAATGGAAGTAGATCCACCCAATCATCCTGTAGGTGGCAGATAAAACAGCGGAGATACTGCTCCAGGGTTTGATTGGTTCGTTCGGTTTGTCCATTAGTCTGGGGATGAAAAGCAGAAGAAAGGTTTACTTTAATGTCCAATGCTGCACAGAAATTTTGCCAAAACCTAGAAGTGAATTGCACCCCTCGATCCGAAATAACCTCATCCGGTACTCCATGTAAACGAAACACATCTTTAATCATCAAATCTGATGTCTGTTTTGCAGTGGGTAAGCCGACACAAGGGATAAAATGAGCTGCCTTTGTTAAACGATCAACCACCACTAGAATAGTGTTCTTCCTTGAGAGGTTGGTAATTCGACAATGAAGTCCATAGAAATGGATCCCCACGGGCGGGACGGGGTGGGAAGAGGCTGTAACAGACCATTGGTGAAGAGCGAGGTGTTTTGCATCTTGCACAAACCTCACACGAAGTGACATAATCCAAAACATCCTTCCTACAAGTGGGCCACCAAAAGAAACGAGAAAGAAATTCCTGTGTCTTTAGAATTCCTCTATGCCCGGCTATTTTGGAATCATGAATGAGTTGCAATACTCTCAATCTGACTGTTTCAGGTATATACAGACGTTGTCCCAGAATCCACACACCATTCTTAAAGACAAGACTTACGTCCCTTGGGGTTGAGCCAAAAAAGAATCCGCATGGTATGCTTCCTTGATGTCTTTAATTAGGTCTTGATGATGAATCACTCCTAGGAATCTAGAGTCAGGAAGAATAGTCTTAGGAGGAGTAATTGGACGTGTCTCTGCTGAGTAAATCCTAGAGAGTGCATCAGCCTTTCCATTGCGCGATCCTGGTCTCATAAGAAATAATAAAATTAAATTGGTTTAAGAAAAGATTCCAGCGAGCCTGGCGAGGAGTCAGGCACTTAGCCGACCTGATAAACTCAAGATTACGATGATCTGTCAGAACGACTATTTGCTGTGCAGCTCCTTGCAGAAGGTGTCTCCATTCTTTGAAGGCGGCAATAATGGCCAACAACTCTCTATTACCCACATCGTAGTTCTTCTCAGCCGAAGACAACTGCTGGGAAAAGAAGGCACAGGGATGCAAGACATTCTTCTCACCTGTTCTCTGAGAGAGTATAGCTCCCACGGCACAGTCTGAAGCATCCACCTCTATTATGAAGGCAAGCTCTGGGTTGGGATGTACTAGAATAGGTGCAGTGGTAAATTTATCTTTTAGACGGGAAAATGCTTCCTGGCTTGGGGAGTCCAGGAGAACTTAGACTCTTTCCGGTAAGTTGGTGATAGGTGACACTACCTCAGAGAAATTTCTAATGAAACGTCTATAGAAGTTTGCAAACCCGATGAAGCGCTGTACCTCCTTCACATTTCTAGGACTTGGCCAATCATTGATGGCTTGGGTTTTACTTCCATCCATACTAATTCCTTGTGTAGACAGTACATACCCAGAAATTGAATTTCGGTCTTATGGAATTCACACTTTTCAAGCTTGATGTAAAGATGATTTTGTCTTAGACGTTCCAAGACCATTCTCACATGTCCATGATGTTCCTCTGTGGAGTTAGAAAAAATTAAAATATCATCCAAATAAATTACCACGAATGTATCTAGGAGATCCCTGAAGATGTCATTCACCAAGTGTTGAAAGTGGCGGGGGCGGTACTCAGACCAAAAGGCATAACCAGATATTCAAAGTGTCCATAGCGTGACCTGAATGCAGTCTTCCATTCATCCCCAGGTCTAATACGGACTAAGTTATAGGCCCACGAAGATCTAGTTTAGAAAAAATTTAGCATGTCGCACTCTCTCCAATAACTCAGGGATTAAAGGCAATGGATAACGGTTTCTAATAGTAACCTTATTAAGTTCCCTATAGTCTACGCATGGTCTCAGGGATCCATCTTTCTTCTTTACAAAGAATATGGGTGCCCCTGCAGGAGATGAAGAGGGGCGTATGAAGCCCTTGGCTAGATTTTCGTCTATGTACTCTTTTAAAGCCTTCAGCTCGGGCCCCGCCAGGGGTAGATCTTACCAAAAGGTATCTCTGCTCCAGGCAATAATTCAATTGGACAATCATATGGACGGTGAGGAGGAAGCTGGTCAGCATTCTTCTTGTCACATAAATCCACATAGTCCTGGTATACAGCTGGTAATTCAGGGACTGACATGGTTCCTTTAGGAACAGAGCAAGCTGAAATTTTTTGACTCATCTGTTTCTCTGGGAAGTGTAATTCCTTGGTCTCCCAGTTAATGGTAGGATTCTGAGCCTGCAGCCATGGTAGCCCTAGAATAATGGGAAAGTGAGGAGAAGAGATAAGCATAAGGACAGTTTCTCTTGATGATCTTTACCCATAAGAACCTTTAAAGGCTCTGTTTCCTGATCCACTGGTCCAGAGGTCAGCAGGGAGCCATCCACAGTTTCCATCTGTACGGGAGCAGCCTTCTTCACTGAACGTATTCCCTGTTTTAGAGCAAAGGAGACATCCATAAAATTTCCACTTGCACCTGAGTCGATCATGGCAGAGCTAGACACCCAGGCTGAGTCAACCCAGAGTTTGATGGAAAGAAAACAGTGAGAATTGTTTTTCTTACAACTCAGCTGGGACACCGCTGAGGAAACTTGAAAGATGGCAGCATTTACACAGTCAACGTCCTCAGAGGTAACGGAGTTTAAGTCCGAGAAATCAAGATCTGCTGCGGCAGCTATCTCTGGAGCCTGAGGCTCGGACCTGACAGATCCCCTCTCACAACACTCACAATGAATGAGTGCTGCAGTAGTCTTGCGAGAACGGCTGGACAGTTAATAATAAAGTGCCCTGACTTACCACAGTAAAAACATAGATTCTCCTTAAAACGATGTTCCTTGCGTGCATCACTAACCCGTCGTAGCAAAGAGTCTACCTGCATGGGTTCAGGTTCAGGTTCCCGTGTAATCCTATTCAAAGGTTCCTTAGCTGGAGAGGAAGGTAGGAAAAGGTTAGTACGATTGCTTTCGAACCATCTCTCTTGCCTGCGTTCAGTTAAACGAGTATCAATACGGATGCAGTAGTTAATAAAGTCACCTAACGCATGGGAGGGTCGGCACGAGCAAGTTCATCCTTAATTAGTGGGATAACCCCTTTCGAAAAATAGATTTTTTGGCGGAATTGTCCCAGGTGGTATCAAGGGCCCATCTCCTGAAATCCAAGGCATATTCAGCTACTGAGTGCTTACCTTGGCGCAAAACTAACATGGCTGCTTCAGCTGTTGCACCTCGATTGGGTCATCAAACACCTGCCCCATGGCTGAAATAAAATCATCAAGGTGATTCAAACAATCATCCTCAGTCTCAATCAGAGGGTTTGCCCATATCAAAGCCTTGTTGGTAAGCAACATAATTATAGTAAGCACCTTAGATCGTTCAGTAGGAAATTGTGAAGCATGTGCAGAAAAAAAAAGATTACATTGATTAACAAATCCCCTGAATTTTTCACGTTCACCACCAAAACGAAAAGGGGGCAACTTGGGAATCCCAGAACTCGGGGCCATGGCAGGAGCCTGGACTCGCCCCTCTAGAACCTCAATCCTGGCTCGCAAATCCTGAGTAGTCTGTCCAACCACTTGCAAATTGTGATTATTTAGGTCCTGAAGATTTGTAAGACGGGTCTTTATATTCTGCAAATCTGCAAGGATATTATCAGTCACTCCACAAAGTTCCTTTATGCGGGCCTCCATTTTCCAGATCTTTTAAGACAGGATACTGGAAGAAGAGGAGAGAAAAAAAAAACAATAGTGTTCACCTGTGGCAACACTGAAGAAAGAAAAAACTTTAAGGGAACTGCTCACCTGGAATGGTTGTGAGAAGTCACAACCACTATCATCACAGAAAGCTTTCAACCAGACATCTGATATCCAGAGTTTCAGCAGACAAAAGAGAAAGAAAAAAAAAAACAATAGTGTTTACCTGTGATAACTCTGCAGAAAAAAAACTTAAGGGAATTGCTCACCTGGAATGGTTGTGAGAAGTCACAACCACTGTTATCACAGAAAGTACAACCGGACATCCGATATCCACAGTACAGCAGACAAGCCTTTCCAGACCCAGCAGACACTAACGTTTGGCTTCAGAATCTTGTAATGTATGTGATACAGTTCATATAGCGTCTTGTGCTTGGGTGCGATGAAAATACTTGAGACACAGGTGAAAAAGAAAGTCTTGTATTGCTTCATACAAATTGGCAAAAATAAACACACAGGTTGCAAACACAGAAGCAGGAGACACAGCAGGCCAAAGTAATCTAAGTTCATCAATAACTCTCCACAACAGATTCAGATCTTCTTCTATGTTACCGCAAGTCCATGCAACCGTGAGGCTTTCAAGATCAGAGTTCAGAGTCCACAAGAGCTCCAGAGTTTCTCAGTAGAAATGGCTGGAGTACAAAGTCCAAGGCTTCAGGAGTCAGAACACAGGTTCACTGCAGGCCAGATTCTGAAGCACTGATTGCTCAGTGTGGCTGCCTAAGAAGCAAACGGAGAGAATCAGGGCGGGAACATACAAGCTGGAAAACTCCATTTTAACTGAGGGCAAGATAGCTGCAGCAAAACAGAAAGCAAAATGGCCGACGAACAAACTGAGTTTCAGAAACAGATATACAGAACCTTACAAGCGACTTGATTGCACCTGATGCAGCTGATACTCCATTACTGCTGTCTGCTGCTCACACAACCGCTCCAACATATGTAACGTGGAATTCCACCTGGTGGGTACGTCACATATGATGCGATGTTCAGGAAGGCGAAATCGGCGTTGCAGAGCAGCAATGCGCGATCTGGCTATGCTGGAACGTCGCAAGTGAGCGCACTCTAGGCGGACCTTCTGCAGCAGTCCAGCAAGATCTGGATAGTCCCTCAAAAAACTCTGCACGACCAAGTTGAGCACATGTGCCAGACATGGTATGTGAGTAAGGTTGCCAAGGCCCAGAGCTGCCACCAGATTTCGGCCATTGTCACACACTACCAAGCCTGGCTGGAGATTCTCAGGCAAAAACCACACGTCGCTCTCCTGCTTGATGGCATTCCAGACCTCCTGCGCTGTGTGGCTTAGATTCCCCATTGAAATCATTTTCAGGACGGCCTGTTGACGTTTGCCACGGCTGTGCTCATATCGGTCGCAATAGGTAAGTGTTCACGGGTCCATGTGGAGGTTATACCGTGACGGCTCGTGCAGCGATGATTCTGAGGAACTGGAGTAGGAGGAGAATCAATGTGTACAGACTGGATTCCTGCAATCCTTGGAGTTTGGCAGAACACGTACAGCACCACTGGCAAGATCTGTACCCGCTCCACAACATTGACCCAATGGGCAGTGAGGGAAAGGTATCGTCCCTGGCCATGGGTACTGGTCCACGCATCGGTGGTCAGGTGGACCCTGCTACTGACGGCGTTTAGTAGCGCATGTTTAATGTTTCCCTCGACATGTTTTTGCAGAGCAGGGACGGCTTGCCTGCTGAAATAAAATCGGCTTGGCACATTATATTGTGGGACTGCCAATGCCATTAAGTTCCTGAAACTGTCAGTCTCCACCAGCCTGAATGACAGCATTTCAAGGGACAGGAGTTTTGCAATGCCAGAATTCAGAGCTGTGCTCGTGGATGGTTTGCCGAGTATGGTCGTCTTTTATCCCATGCCTGTGGTACCGATGGCTGTTTGTGGCCTGGGAGTGTGACGATGACTGTGAACTTGCTGCTGTGGGTGGAATAACAGTTTGTCTATGGACAACAGTGACCGAGGTTCTTCCATGGAGATCCGTGAGGAAGCCGAATTAGGTGTGTGTGAGCTGGAGGTAGAGGCTCCAACACGACCTGAAGATGTAGGTTGGCCTACATCTCCAGTGTGTCTTTGTAACTCAGCTACGTGCTTTGTCCGTACATGTTTCCACATATTTGTGGTATTCAGGTTACTGATATTTTTACCTCTTTTAACTTTTTGCTTACACAGCTTGCATTTAACATAGCAAATATCATCTACAAGTCTGTCAAAAAAGGACCACGCAGTGCAAGTCATGGGAGCGCCAATTTTGACATTTGTAAGAGAACTGCTCCCAACAGGTGCCAAACTGGAGGCTACAGGCAAGCGAGTCTGCAGCCTACCTCTCCCTCCTCTTTGTACCGTTGGGACAATCTCTTCCTCAGAGCTGCTCCCACCACCTTCCTGTTGCTCACGCCATGTTGGGTCTCGGACTTCATCATCTCCACTACCCTCTTCCAACACCTGCTGCTGTTGGATGGTCTGGGCAGCACCATGCTCCACAAAACCTGGCACCTGAGTCTCATCATCATCATGAGATGCGTTCTGCGGTGTGCTGTCCATCGGCACTGGCTCACCCGCCTCTTCAGATTGAGAGAGACACAGCTGTTGCGCATCACTGCATACTCCCTCTTCTTCAAATTGCAGAATGCTGCTTGCCTGTGCCCGTGTTTGCGAGCCAACAGATTCTGAGAACAGAAGCAGAGACTCAGCTGTCTCCTGTACAGAACTCTCTGACTGCCTGGGCAATTTGACAGGCGGTGAACAGACAGATGGTTGCTCAACAGTGTTGTGTTCCTGAGAGGAGGTGGAAGGAATTGAAGTCGATGCATTGGCTGCCATCCAACCAACAACGGCTTCAATTTGTTCTTCCCGCAGCAGGGGGGCACGCCGAGCTCCTACCAAAGTGCGCATAAAGGAACGCTCATGGGTAAAACTGGTGGATGCTGTGTCACTGAGGGCGGCAGCAGCCACAGAATCCCCACGTCCTCTCCCTGCTGAAACTCCACGGCCACGACCACGTGCCTTACTCACTGACTTCTTCATCTTGGTAGATTGATAAAGAAAGTCAGAAAAGTTATAAGGCCTAAGTGTGGTTATTACGCAGAGACTGAAGTGAACACTGAAACACAACTGTTCACAATCTGTGAAAGGCTACTCCTTTGTCTACTTCTATAGTGTTTGCAACCAATGTATTGGATACGGATGGAAGCGCGTCACACTAATAGATTATATTATTTTAAATGGAATGGAGCAGAACCAATTGGAGAGAAATGAAAAGGATGAGGCACTGAGACACGCTCAGCAGAGTACAAGCAGCAGTGCTTGAACAAGTAACTGGAGCGTGATGTGCACTCAAAAAATAAAAAACACAGACTGAAGTGAACACTGAAACACAACTGTTCACAATCTGTGAAAGGCTACTCCTTTGTCTACTTCTATAGTGTTTGCAACCAATGTATTGGATACGGATGGAAGCGCGTAACACTAAAATTTAAATTGCATGGAGCAGCAAGAATTACACTGAAGAAAAAAAAAAGAGTCTGTGAGTGACACGTGCAGATGCCTACAGACAGCGTTGCATGCAGAGCAAACTGCAGCGTCACCTGCACTCACACACACCTTGCAGAGCTGTTAAAACAACACTGCAGGCAAAAGGAAGCTTTACACAGCGGTTGGTGCTAGCCTGCCTAAAGCACAGTACACTAAATCGCAATCTCTAACTGTCCCTCAGAGTCAGCACAGCAGCGTTCTGTCCCTTACTAAATTCACAGCACAGTGACGCTAAAATGGCGGCGGCGCCTTTTATAGTGCATTCTGACATCATTTCAGCATCCAATCACAGCCATGCCATTAGTTAACATGACCACAGCAGTACAGGATGTGCCCACACTTCTTAGGATTCCTCATTGGCTGACTAAAATCACATTGCCTCTCAAAGAATTATGGGAACTTCCGATTCCGGTATACGATATATGGAAAATATCGGAAATAAGTATCGAAAGGCCGATACAGCTAATATCGGCCGATACCCGATACTTGCGGTATCGTATCGCTCAACACTATTCCCTACACAATGTGGATACCGCTGCCGCTCTATATAACACCACAATAGCTGCAGCTCTGGAATCGGTCGCTCCTCCACACATACGAAAGCTTGCAAAATCAACAGACAGCCCTGGCACACCAGCCTGACCAAAGAACTGAGGCGAGCTAACAGGGCTGCTGAGCGGAGATGGAAAAGATCCCACTCCAATGAGGACTTCATCACATTCAAACAGTCCCTCACTATTTTCAAGACCACGCTCGCTGCAGCAAAACAAACCTACTTCTCATCTCTCATATCCTGCCTGTCTCACAACCCTAAACAGTTATTCAAAACCTTCAATTCTCTCCTCCGCCCCCAACCACCTCCTTCCTCCCCACTCATCTCAGCTGAAGACTTTACCTCATTTTCAAGGAGAAGATTGATAACATCACACACAGTTTTGGACAACAACCCCCTGAGCCCTTCCTCCTAACTGCCCTGCCCTCCTCCTCCAAAACCAACTTCTCCACCATTACAGAAGACCGACTCTCTACTCTACTCTCAAGATCACATCTCACTACCTGAGCACTTACCAAATCCCATCCCACTTCATCCCAAACCTCATCACAGTCTTCATCCCAACCCTAATCCATCTCTTCAACCTATCACTAGCAACTGGTGATTTCCCCTCAAGCTTTAAACATGCCTCAATCACAGCTATCCTCAAAAAACCTTCTCTTGACCCATCCTCTGTATCTAGCTATCACCCTATATCACTTCTCCTCTATGCCTCAAAACTACTGGAACAACATGTCCATCTTGAACTGTCCTCCCACCTCTCTTCTTGCTCCTCCTCGACCACTTACAATCTGGCTTCCGACCACACCACTCCACTGAAACTGCCATAACTAAGGTCACCAATGACCTATTAACTGCCAAGGCCAAGTGACACTACTCTGTCCTCCTCCTCCTGGACCTGTCCTCTGCCTTTGACACAGTGGACCATTCCCTATTACTACAGACCCTCTCTGTTAGGGCTGGCGGAACGCACCAATTAAATATATATATATATATATATAATAGGTGCGTTTGCAGCTCGGGGTCCACCATGCAGGCAGAGCCTGCTGCTAGTAAGATGGCACAATATGGCGGCATAAGCGAGCTCTGTTACTCCACAGAGTCTCTGATATAGACCCAGTGGCTCTATATGGCGGTATGAGTGAACTCTGTTACTCCACAGAGTCGCTGTGGTAGAGACTGTGTCCTGTTAAACCCATAGGAGTACACAGATAACTGCAGAGCAGAGAGCAGTCCGTGGTCATGCAGACAGTAAAGCAAACAACCAACTCCTCACCGGAGTAGCTGGTATTCTAGAGGCTATTTCAGCCAAGCCCTGAATGCGTGCATCCAAAACTCCTCACCGACGGTGCCGGTATTCTAGAGGCTTATTTCAGCCGAGCCCTAATTGCATGCGTACATGACTACACTGGCGCAAAGCACATAACAGGATTGATACTAGCGCATGGCCATGTGGCCATGCAACCCTTTTATAGCCACAGCAACTTCGGGACCTTCCCAGAAGGACCAATGGGAGACTGCCACAGAACTCGAGCAGGCTCAGGACCTTACAAGAGGACCATGGGAGTTGCTGCAGTACCTGAGCATGTGACCCCTGATCTCCAATGAAGATCTTACACTGTACATGCTCAGAAGGGGAAAAGCAGGACTTAGTCCCACAGACGTCTGCTCGCTGCTGACCAGTACTGGCTATAAAGGCAGAACCCAGAAAGGCAGCAGTACTCCTTTGCACAGTATGAGACTGAGCAAGAACCTGGGACCGACGTCTCAGATGAGCAGGAACCACTGCGGCAGGAGAATAGGAGACCGCAGCAGAGATGGCTCGAGGTTCCCCCTGTGCAGAGGCGGGAACTCGACCCCTAACACTCTCATCTCGCATCATACCTAACAGACTGGACATTCAGCATCTACCACTCACACACCACCTCCTCACTACGCCCCCTATCCATCTGAGTCCCGCAAGGTTCAGTCCTAGGGCCCCTGCTCTTCTCCATTTACACCTTCGGCTTCGGACAGCTCATAGAATCTCAAGGCTTTGAATATCACCTCTATGCTGATGACACACAGATCTACATTTCTGGACCTGATATCACCTCCCTACTAAACAGAATCCCTCAATGTCTGTCTGCTATTTCATTCTTCTTCTCTAGATTCCTAAATCTTAATATGGACAAAACAGAATTCATCATCTTTCCCCCATCTCACAAAACCCCTCCAATGGACCTATCAATTAATTAAACGACTGTCTACTCTCTCCAGTCCCACAAGCTCGCTGCCTCTGGTTTATCCTTGACACTGATCTCTTTTTTTAAACCACATATCCAAGCCCTCTCCACCTCCTGCGGACTTGAAATCGAAAATATCTCACGGATCCATACATTCCTCAACCAAGCATCTGCAAAAAAACTAGTCCATGCCCTCGTCTCTCCCGGCTCGACTACTGCAACCTCCTGCTCTGTGGCCTCCCCTCTAACACTCTCACACCCCTCCAATCTATTCTAAACTCTGCTGCCCGACTAATCCGCCTGTCACCCCGTTATTCTACAGCATCTCCCCTTTGTCAATCCATGCACTGGCTCCACATTACACAAAGACACCAGTTCAAAACCCTAATCATGACATCCAAAGCTATCCACAACCTGTCTCCTCCATACATCTGTGACCTCGTCTCCCGTACTTACCTGCATGCAACCTCCGATCCTCGCAAGATCTCCTCCTCCCTCCCCTCTTATCTCCTCTTCCCACAATCGCATACAAGATTTCTCCCACGCATCCCCCCTACTCTGGAACTCTCTACCACAACATATCAGACTCTCGCCTACCATGGAAACCTTCAAAAAGAATCTGAAGACCTACCTCTTCCAACAAGCCTACAACCTGCAGTAACCACTGATCCACCAAACTGCTGCACGACCAGCTCTACCCTCGCCTACTGTATCCTCACCCATCCCTTGAAGATTGTGAGCCCTCGCGGGCAGGGTCATCTCTCCTCCTGCACCAGTCGTAACTTGTATTGTCTTAGATTATTGTACTTGTATTTATTATGTATACCCCACCTCACATGTAAAGTGCCATGGAATAAATGGCGCTATAATATTAAATAATAATATTAATACTTGTATACCACTGCTGCACAATTAAAACAAAAGTTCTTTTTAGAGCTACATACTGTCCTTTTTCTAGAAAAACCGCTGTTACCTGCATTCAGTATAGGGATAGCTGGTGGAGAAGGGATAGTTTTGGATTAGAGGCAAATAGGCACAGCTTATTTGTAAACTGTTGCTGTAACCAAAAAATAAAACTCCTTTTAATGTTGCATATTTTGTTTTCCCTATTAATACTATATAGTTTGCAGGCATATATTATATACCTAATACAAAATGTGCAAGGTGAGTGGTAAGGGATCGGGAAGTGGACATGCTGCTGATGGTGCATGCATATGCCAAGGCTGTAGTTCAGTTGAAACTGTTGATGCTAATGGAGCACAACAAACATGCTCATTCACGAGATCTAGCTCCCTGTCCCACTTTATAGGGGGGAGCACGGCAACACTTTTTAAGCCATAAAAGTGCAAAATGGTGGTCAGCTGGATGACAGATAATCCTTCCAGTATGGTTCCCAGGACTACCCTGTCTTCGACATGGTCCAGTCACACTAGCCAAGAGTCTTGACCATATAATCCTCTCTTTCATTCTCTGTCACGACCCAACAGGGGTTGGTCCAGCGGACAGCACAACCACACAATGGGATGTAAAAAGGCAACCCATTTTGAGAGTAGACTCTTCCCACCTGCATATGTTTGTCCATCTGCACCAGTGTGTCCTCTTCCCTAGTAAGAAACAGGGGGTAGATTTGGTGTATGTCTCTCCCTGAGACATACTGTATATCCACCCAGATTGCAAGGGCCATGGCAGCCTCCAGTGACCCAGGAGTAGCATACTGCAGCAGGGTATCCTAAAGCCTAGCCGACAGACCCTGACAAAAATGGCTCCTAAGAGCAAGGTCATTCCACTAAGTGTCAGTGGCCCATCTTCTTAACTTTGAGCAATACTCCTCAGCCTGCCGACCCCCCTGTTTGATCTTATGAAGTCGAGACTCAGCCAGGAAACTCCATCAGGATCCCCATACACCAGCAGCATTGTTGCAAAAAACTCAATCACCAACCGCACAGATGGCGAATCGGTCGGCAGGGAGAAGGCCCAGGATTGGGGATCACCTTTAAGAGGGGAGGCTATAATCCCCACATACTGTTCCTCACTCCCTAAAGAACGATTGTGAAGCGTGAAATATAATTTACAGTGTTCTTTGACTACAATAAATTTATCTCTCCCTCCAGAGAACCAGTCAGGGAGAGAAATTTTTGGTTCCGGTTGATCTTGGACATGAGCCAAGACCAAAAACCCCGACACCTGCTGAAGCTACTGCACCACTTGAGTCTGCAACTCCGTAACCTCATCTGTGAGGGTCTGGACCAGGTGAGCAAAAGTCTCCACTTCCACCATAGGTACACGGGAAGAATGCTACGGTTGGCAATAATGTCACGACCTAACAGGCGTTGGTCCAGCAGACTGCACAACACACACACAACAAGAAGGAAAAAGGTGGAGGAAGGCCAAAACAATAGGGAACGAGCTACAGGGCACCTCCTAAACAACAATCTGTGCCTATCTCTAAACTACCCTAACGCCCTAAACGGGTCTTTTCCCCATCGCCATTATGTGCCTAGTCCCTATGTGTCACCTCACTATACCACAGCCAGTGTACTGGCTGCCAAGAACGCTAGCATCACCATTGCAGATGTATAAAAACAATGTTTAGTGAAAAGCACCAGACAAAGAAAGAAAGGAACAACGAAAAACTTAGCTCAAGCTTCTGCTGTAAACTCCACACAGCAGAGTATACGGAATCAAAACCTCAAGCAGCTGATACACAGATGGCACAAGAGAGCTCCAACTCCTACCCTGGTGTCCAGGGAAAAACTCAGCAGCTGCCAGCAAGGAAACTGTCATTAACCCTTGTGGCCCAAAAGTAAAAACCATGTTTAAATTAAAGCAGAACCACAGCTGTTACAACTCCAAAAATGAGTCATGACATCCTTCTTCCTCAAACCATGACAAGTCCCAGAAGACAAGTGGTCCTACACTTGGATACTCCAAGGAGCAATTAATTTCCATTT
>JARQOD010000002.1:193792704-193859686 GCA_033576555.1 Oophaga sylvatica
ACTAGGGTTAGGGGTGTGTTGGGGTTAGGGTTGGAGTTAGAATTGGGGGGTTTCCGCTGTTTAGGCACATCAGGGGCTCTCCAAATGTGACATGGCGTCTGATCTCAATTCCAGCCAATTCTGCGTTGAAAAAGTCAAACGGTGCTCCTTCACTTCTGAGCTCTGCCATGCGTCCAAACAGTAGTTTATTCCCACATAGGGGGTATCAGCGTACTCTGGACCCCAAGAGTTATTGTGCAATTTGTCCTATTTCTTCTGTTACCCTTGGGAAAATAAAAATCTGGGGGCGAAAATATCATTTTTGTACAAAAAAAATTATTTTTTTGTTTTTACGGCTGTACATTATAAACTTCTGTGAAGCACTTGGGGCTTCATAGCGCTCACCACACACCTAGATAAGTTCCTTGTGGGGTCTATTTTCCAAAATGGGGTCACTTGTTGGGATTTCCACTGTTTAGGCGCATCAGGGGCTCTCCAAATGCGACATGACGCCCCCAGACCATTCCATCAAAGTCTGCAATCCAAAACGTCACTACTTCCCTTCCGAGCCCCAACGTGTACCCATACAGTAGTTTTCTCCCACATATTGGGTATCAGCGTACTCAGGACAAATTGGGCAACAACTTTTGGGGTCCAATTTCTCCTGTTACCCTTGTAAAAATAAAATATTGGGGCGAAAATATCATTTTTGTACAAAAAAAATTATTTTTTTTTTTTACGGCTGTACATTATAAACTTCTGTGAAGCACTTGGGGCTTCATAGCGCTCACCACACACCTAGATAAGTTCCTTGTGGGGTCTATTTTCCAAAATGGGGTCACTTGTGGGGGGTTTCCACTGTTTAGGCGCATCAGGGGCTCTCCAAATGCGACAAGACGCACCCAGACCATTCCATCAAAGTCTGCAATCCAAAACGTCACTACTTCCCTTCCGAGCCCTGACGTGCGCCCATACAGTAGTTTTCTCCCACATATTGGGTATCAGCGTACTCAGGACAAATTGGACAACAACTTTTGGGGTCCAATTTCTCTTGTTACCCTTGTGAAAATAAAATATTGGGGGCGAAAAAATCATTTTTGTAAAAAAAAAAAAAGATTTTTTATTTTACGGCTGTACGTTATAAACTTTAGTGAAACACCTGGGGGTTCAAAGTTCTCACCACACATCTATATAAGTTCCTTGAGGGGTCTAGTTTCCAAAATGGTGTCATTTATGGGAGTTTCCACTGTTTAGGCAGATCAGGAGCTCTCCAAACACGACATGGCGTCCAGCCAATTCTGCGTTGAAAAAGTCAGACGGCGCTCCTTCCCTTCCAAACTCTGCCATGCACCCAAACAGTGGTTTACCCCCACATATGGGGTATCAGCGCACTCAGGACAAATTGCACAATAACTTTTGGAGTCTTGTTACCCTTGGAAAAATAAAAATTGGGGTGAAAAGATCATTTTTGTGGAAAAAATATGATTTTTAAATTTTACGGCTCTACGTTATAAACTTGTGTGAAGCACTTGGGGTTCAAATTGCTCATCAAAAATCTAGATAAGTTCCTTAGGGGGTCTAGTTTCCCAAATGGGGTTATTTGTGGGGGGTTTCCACTGTTTAGGCACATCAGGGGCTCTCCAAATGCAACATGGCATCCAAACTCAATTCCAGCCAATTTTGGTTGGAAAAAGTCAAATGGTGCTCCTTCCATTCCGAGCTCTGCCGTGCACCCAAACAGTGGTTCCCCCCCACATATGGGGTATCAGCGTACTCAGGACAAATTGTACAACAACTTATGTGGTCCAATTTCTCTTGTTACCCTTGGGAAAATAAAAAATTAGTGACTAAAAGATAATTTTTGTGGGAAAAAAATAGGATTTTTTATTTTCATGCCCGGGCATTATAAACTTGTGTGAAGCACTTGGGGGTTCAAAGTGCTCACCAAAGATCTAGAAAAGTTCCTTAGGGGGTCTAGTTTCCAAAAATAGGGTCACTTGTGGGGGGTTTCCACTGTTTAGGCTCATCTGGGGCACTGCAAACGGAACATGACCCCCATTAACGTCTGCATTCCAAAACGTTACTACTTCCTTTCCAAGCCCTGCCGTGCGCCCAAACAGTTCCCCCCCCCACATATGGGGTATCAGCGTACTCAGGACAAATTGGACAACAACTTTTGGGGTCCAATTTCCTTGGGAAAATTCAAAAATTTGGGACTAAAAAATCATTTTTGTGGAAAATTGATTTTTTTTTTTTCACACCCAGGCTTTATAAACTTTTGTGAAACACTTGAGGGTTCAAAGTGCTCACAACAGATCTAGATAAGTACCTTAGGGGTTCTAGTTTCCAAAATGGTGTCACTTGTGGGGGTTTCCACTGTTTAGGCGCATCAGGGGCTCTCCAAACGCGACATGGCATCCAATCTAAATTCCAGCCAATTTTAGTTTGAAAAGTCAAACGTCGCTCCTTCCCTTACAAGCTCTGCCGTGTACCCAAACAGTGGTTTTCCCCCACATATGGGGTATTGGTGTACTCAGGAGAAATTGCATAACAATCTTATCTGTCCATTTTCTCCTTTTACCCTTGTGAAAATAAAAAAAAAAGTTTGTAAAAGATAATTTTTGTGGCTAAAAAGTAAAATATTCATTTTTTCCTTCCACGTTGCTTTAGTTACTGTGAAGCACCTGAAGGGTTAATAAACTTCTTGAATGTGGTTTTGAGTACCTTGAGGGGTCAGTTTTTAGAATGGTGTCACTTTTGGGTATTTTCTGCCATATAGACCCCTCAAAGTGACTTCAAATGTGAGGTGGTCCCTAAAAAAATGGCTTTGTAAATTTTGCTGTAAAAATGAGAAATCGCTGGTCAACTTTTAACCCTTATAATTTCCTAACAAAAAAAAATTTTGGTTCTAAAATTGTGCTGATGTAAAGTAGACATGTGGGAAATGTTATTTCTTAACTATTTTGTGTGATATATTTCTCTGTTTTAAGGGAATAAAAATTCAAAGTTTGAAAATTGCAAAATTTTAAAAATTTTCGCCATATTTGCGTTTTTTTCAAAAATAAACGCAAGTTATATCGAAGAAATTTTACTACTAACATGAAGTACAATATGTCACGAGAAAACAATCTCAGAATCGCGAAGATCCGTTGAAGCGTTCCAGAGTTATAACCTCATAAAGAGACAGTGGTCAGAATTGTAAAAATTGGCCCGGTCATTAACGTGCAAACCACCCTTAGGGGTGAAGGGGTTAATATACTGATGCTGTATAATTAAAGGGAGAGATCTAAAAAGTAGAGGATCTTCGGCAAGATAAATGTTTTAGCTGTTAAATTTCTACCGAATATGGAAAGATCTAGTTTAGCGAAGTATGAAGTGTCAAGCGAAACAGTTCTAAGAATTGTATCAATATTGCTTTTGATGATATTTGCTAGCGTGTTAGATAATGGAAATCCCCAGGTAGATTATCTCCTTTTCCTCCCATTTAAAATCTGTTTGTTTACTCAGTTCTTCTATCTCCCAACTGTTCATATTAAGTGTCAGAAATTTTGATTTATGAATATTAATTTTAAAGTATGAGACTTTGATAAATAACTCCAGTTCCGAAGATAAAGCAGCTAGTGAGTTCTTTGGATCAAGTAAGGTCAGAAATAAATCATCCGCAAATAGGCCAATTTTAAATTCTCTTTGAGAAGTTCTAATTTCTTGTATATCTATATTTGATCTGATTCTCTCAGCAAGGGGTTCAATAGCAAGGATGAACAAGAGAGGTGATAGTGGACAACCCTGTCTTGTTCCATTAGAAATGGGAAATTGATCCGATAAAAAATGATTTGCGTAGATTCTTGCACTGGGTGTCGAATAGAGGGCAAAGATAAATTACAAAAATCTAGAATTGAAGCCAAATTTTTCAAGAGTAGTCTTGAGGTATGTCCAATTTAATCTGTCAAAAGCTTTTTCGGCGTCCAGTGCAAGAAGAGCCGCTTGGGATCCCAGGGTCTCAATCTTGTTTATCAAAATTTATCACTCTCCTCGTTCCATCTAATGCCTGACGCCCTTCCGTAAAGCCAATTTGATCATCGGAAATTAAGGAGGGAAGAATATTTTTTAACCGATCAGCTAAAATTTTAGAGTAAATTTTTATATCACTGTTAATAAGCGATATTGGCCTATTGTTTTGGATTCTCTCAGGGTCTCCTCTCCCCTTTGGGATCATGACGATTGTCGCCTCTAGCATTTCTTTAGGGAATGATCCCTGAAAGGATGCCATATCAAAGACCTTTACCAAATGTGGGGCCAAAACCCTTTTAAAATATTCATTTGAAAAACCATCTGGGCCTGGGGATTTTTGAGTTTTGAGTTTATTAATAGTGTTAACTATTTCCCTTTCAGTGAAAGGTTCATTGATTAAATCTAAATCGTCTGGAGAAATTTTAGGTAGATTAATATTAGAGAAGAAAATGTTTATAGCTTCCAAATCGACTCTTGGGGAATTATGATCGTCTTTCAAGTTATACAGATTCTGAAAAAATTCTGCAAAAGAATTAACTATATCTCTTGGGTTTATTAAGGTTTAACCTAGGGGAGTAATGATTTTATTAATTCTCCTATTAATTCTTTCTTTTTTAAGTCTTGCCATCATGTACTTAGTTGGTTTGTTTATAGATGTATACATTTTGAATTTGGAAGCTCTGATAATTGAATCATAGTCACGGAAAATTTCTGACCTCAATTTTTGTATAAGCTTCAATATTTCCGCTTGAATGAGAGAGGATGGTTTCTGTAAACTATTTTGTTGATCTTCTTTTTTACTAATCTGTGACTGTAAATTGACAATGTTAGCTCTATTTCTTTTCTTATATCTTGAAGCTATTTGAATCAAGTTTCCCCTGATCAGAGCTTTATGTGCATTCCACAATGTGAAAGCATCTATTGTGGAAGACATGTTTTCCTTAAAGTAATTATATAATGAATTTTCATTTTCCTGTCTGAATTCAGGTATTTTGAACAGATTTTCCAAAGATATGTATTCTCAGAACAGGAACCCAATGAGAACTCCGCTAAAATCAGGAAGTGATCTGAAATAGTTTTTTGTAAAAATTTAATGTTTTTGAATTTACCCATTGTAAATATATTGTCAAGAAAAAGATCAATACGTGAAGCTGTGCCATGAACATCTGAAAAATGTGAATACTCTCGAGAAGACGTATTCAAACACCGGAAAACATCATAAAGTTCATTCTGTCTCAACCAGCCTTTTAACATCGGCGCTTTGTCTCGTACAGAAGAAGATGAATCTATTGAGCTGTCTGGAACAATATTAAAATCACCCAAGAAGATAACATCTCCTGATTTGATTTTTTCAACTTTTTTTAGTAGCTTATTCAAAAAGGAGATGTGCTTGGAGTTTGGAGCATAGATATTCACTACTGTGCAAGGTACATTGTTTAATACGCAAATGAGAATGTGAAATCTGCCCAACGGGTCTGATACCTCATCAATCAAGCTGAAATGGGACAGCGCTACCTATCATCGTAATTACCCCAGCTCTCTTGAATGGAGAAAGTGCCTTAAAAATATGTGGAAAATTTTTATATTTAAAGTTTGGATGATTGTCCCTTGCCAACTTGAACTCCTGCAGACATACCAAATGTGTACGATTGAATTCCTTCCATAAAGTAAATCTTTTATTAGGGCTGTTAAGGCCCCTGACATTATAGGACAAAATCTTCAATAAAGCACTCAAATACAAGAGAAATAAAGAATAAAACAACAATCAGCCTTGACAAAGGCCATGTTTGACTGTAGAGACCGTGTTCTTTTCTTTAAATGCCTCTTTTTTTTCCTGTACACTCTATGTTGATGGTTTTTCCCAAAAAGCTCGACTTTTGTCTCATCTGACCAGAGAACATTCTTCCAAAACGTTTTAGGCTTTCTCAGGGAAGTTTTAGCAAACTCCAGCCTGGCTTTTTTATGTCTCGGGGTAAGAAGTGGGGTCTTCCTGGGTATCCTACCATACAGTCCCTTTTCATTCAGACGCCGTCGGATAGTACGGGTTGACACTGTTGTACCCTCGGATTGCAGGGCAGCTTGAACTTGTTTGGATGTTAGTCGAGGTTCTTAATCCACCATTCGCACAATCTTGCGTTGAAATCTCTCGTCAATTTTTCTTTTCTTTCCACATCTAGGGAGGTTAGCCACAGTGCCATGAGCTTTAAATTTATTGATGACACTGCGCACTGAAGACACAGGAACATTCAGGTCTTTGGAGATGGACTTGTAGCCTTGAGATTCCTCACAATTTGGTTTCTCAAGTCCTCAGACAGTTCTTTGGTCTTCTTTTTTTTCTCCATGCTCAATGTGGTACACACGAGGACACAGGACAGAGGTTGAGTCAACTTTAAACCATTTTAACTGGCTGCAAGTGTGATTTAGTTATTGTCAACACCTGTTAGGTGGCACAGGTAAGTTACAGGTGCTGGTGATTACACGAATTAGAGAAGCATCACATGATTTTTCAAACAGTGCCAATATTTTTGTCCACCCCCTTTTTTAGGTTTGGTGTGGAATTATATGCAATTTGGCTTTAGGTCAATTCTTTTTGTGTTTTATTATTGAAGACAAATTAAATGAAGATAATAATACAAAATAATTTGTGTTTGCAATCATTTTCAGGAAAAAACTGAGTATTATCTGACAGAATTGCAGGTGTGCCAATACTTTTGGCCACCACTGTACTGACCCAAATAGTTATACAAAAAGATTACCTGGTCATATATTGGTCAAAGGAGTGAAGCAAAATGCAACATAGTGTTGTAGGGGCCGTGACATGAGACAAGAGGAGCTATGGGACATTAGAGACAAGTGCCCATATGTGGGTATAAATGGTTCCAAGATCCCAGAGGAGGCAATTGGGAAGAGACCGCAATAGCATAAATGAAGACAATGAATGGAGAAAATTACATGAGACTGAGATAATAATTACCTGTGTGGTAGGAAGGTAAGGTACACTGTGCGTCCCGGAGTTAGCTGTAGCCCCACTGGCAAACAGGACCTTTTATATGTGCATGACATCGGACCATGTGACCAGCGTCAGGTGAATAGTGGCTTGCCTTACGCTCATGCTGTCTCGGAGGAAGCGGCGAAAATAGCCGAGTCCAAGCTCTAGAGAAGGAAAGTGCGCGCATGCGCAGTGAAGTGAATAGGAGCGATGTATGGCACAGAGCGGTAGGAGGTACAAGAAGGCAGGAAAACATTGAAAATAAAGGAGATACTGACTGGAAAGCACAAAGGGGGAGGAAAAAAGGTGGGAAGAGACCAGAGAAAAAGGAAAAAATATACTGCGAAAGGGATATTCACTGTGACCTCTATATAATCTGCAATGAAAAAAGGCACTATAAGTAACAAAACAATGATAACATATGTGTTATATGAAATGATAACATCTATATATTAGTGGTCGAGTTCCCGCTTCTGAACAAGGGGAATCTCGAGCCATCCCTGCTGCGGTCTCCCATCCGTCTCCGGCCACAGTGGACTCTGCTCAGCTTAGACGTCGCTCCCAGCGTCTCGCCCAGTCTAACAGTGTGCAGAGGGTTACTGATGCTTCTCCAGGCTCTGCTATTGTGGCCAGTACTGGTTAGCGGTGAGCAGACGTCTTTAGGACAAAGTCCTTGTTTTCCCCTTCTGAGCATGCCCAGGGTGAGATCTCTCATTGGAGATCAGGGGTCACATGTTCAGGTACTGCAGCAGCTCCTATTGGTCCGCCAGTAAGGTCCTGTGACTACCGGTGTTCTGGAACAGTTTCATTGGTCCTTGTTTCTGGCAGGTCCTTTAGCTGTTACTATAAAAGAGTAGCATGGATGGGCCGCCATGCGCTAATATCAATCGTTATATGCTTTGCGCCAGTGTGGTCATGGTGTGTGTGGTTAGGGCCCGGCTGAAATAAGCCCCTAGAATACCGACTTAATCGGTGAGGAGTTTGGTATGCTAGCTGGTCAGGGTCGTGTCCTAGATGCCCTAGATTACCAGCACAACCGGTGAGGAGTTTGATTGCCGTATTCAGGGCCTGGCGTTCAGACGCCATAGATTGCGGGTAACTCCCGCGAGGACATTAGAGCATGATCACGTTCTATGTTAGCTTAGCAGTCAATTGTGTACCTGAGTGCCTGACAGGACACAGAAGTTTGTCTTAGCAGCTCTGTGACGTAACAGGGTTCGCTTTCAACGCTAGACAGCGCACTAGCGTGTTTATTTTGCGACTCAGTGGTGTTAAGTGAGTTCACACACATCGCCATTTAGCGCTGCGGCACTCCTTCTAGCGGCTCTGTGAAATAACAGAGTTTGCACATATTGCCACAGCGCGTTACGGCGTTTATTTTGGGATTAACAGAGTTCGCTCCTTGCGCCATTTTACTATCAGCAGGCTCCACCTGCACGGTGGATCCCGGGCTGCGAACGCACCTCTCTACATCATATATTTGTGCGTTTCGCAGACCCTACATAAATATATATATATACAGTACAGACCAAAAGTTTGGACACACTTTCTCATTTAAAGATTTTTCTGTATTTTCATGACTATAAAATTGTAAATTCACACTGAAGGCATCAAAACTATGAATTAACACATGTGGAATTATATCCTTAACAAAAAAGTGTGTGACAATTGAAATTATGTCTTATATTCTAGGTTCTTCAAAGTAGTCACCTTTTGCTTTGATGACTGTTTTGAACACTCTTGCCATTCTCTTCATGAGCTTCAAGAGGTCGTCACCGGAAATGGTTTCCACTTCACAGGTGTGCCCTGTCAGGTTTAATAAGTGGTAATTCAGGCCTTATAAATGGGGTTGGGACCATCAGTTGTGTTGTGCAGAAGTCTGATGGATACACAGCTGATAGTCTTACTGAATAGACTGTTACAATTTGGATTATGGCAAGAAAAAAGCAGCTAAGTAAAGAAAAACGAGTGGCCATCATTACTTTTAGAAATGAGGGTCAGTCAGTCCGAAAAATTGGGAAAACTTTGAAAGTGTCCCCAAGTGCAGTTGCAAAAACCATCAAGCGCTACAAAGAAACTGGCTCATATGAGGACCGCCCAAGGAAAGGAAGACCAAGAGTCACCTCTGCTTCTGAGGATAAGTTTATCCGAGTCACCAGCCTCAGAAATTGCAGGTTTACAGCAGCTCAGATTAGAGTCAAGGTCAATGCCACACAGAGTTCTTGCAGCAGACACATCTCTACAACAACTGTTAAGAGGAGACTTTGTGCAGCAGGCCTTCATGGTAAAATAGCTGCTAGGAAACCACTGCTAAGGACAGGCAACAAGTAGAAGAGACTTGTTTGGGCTAAAGAACACAAGGAATGGACATTAGACCAGTGGAAATCTGTGCTTTGGTCTGATGAGTCCAAATTTGAGATCTTTGTTTCCAACCACCGTAGTCTTTGTGCAACGCACAAAAGGTGAACGGATGGTCTCTACATGCCTGGTTCCCACCATATAGCATGGGTGAGGAGGTTTGATGGTGTGAGGGTGCTTTGCTAGTGACACTGTTGGGGATTTATTCAAAATTGAAGGCATACTGAACCAGCATGGCTACCACAGCATCCTGCAGCGGCATGCTATTCCATCCGGTTTGCGTTTAGTTGGACCATCATTTATTTTTCAACAGGACAATGACCCAAAACACACCTCCAGGCTGTGCAAGGCTATTTGATCAAGAAGGAGAGTGATGGGGTGCTATGCCAGATGACCTGGCCTCCACAGTCACCAGACCTGAACCCAATCGAGATGGTTTGGGGTGAGCTGGACTGGAGAGTGAAGGCAAAAGGGCCAACAAGCGCTAAGCATCTCTGGGAACTCCTTCAAGATTGTTGGAAGACCATTTCCGGTGACTACCTCTTGAAGCTCATTAAGAGAATGCCAAGAGTGTGCAAAGCAGTCATCAAAGCAAAAGGTGGCTACTTTGAAGAACCTAGAATATAAGACATATTTTCAGTTGTTTCCCTCTTTTTTGTTAAGTATATAATTCGATATGTGTTAATTCATAGTTTTGATGCCTTCAGTGTGAGTGTACAATTTTCATAGTCATGAAAATACAGAAAAATCTTAAAATGAGAAGGTATGTCCAAACTTTTCGTCTGTACTGTATATATATGTGACCACACTGGAACTGATAAGAACCCGAGGTATCAATATATGAAATGGGAATTCAGGAACTTAGTGACAACCTTGTATTCCCTATTTAGGCCCCAAGGCTCTAGTGTTTGGAGTGTATATATCCAGAACGCTTCCCTGGATTTTAGCCGTTTAACCCTGTCACCACCTCTCCTGAGTGGGGGAACACTATCTATAATCTGATATCTTAATTGTGACTAGTGTTGAGCATTCCGATACTGCAAATATCGAGTATCGGCCGATATTTGCTGTATCAGAATTACGATTCTAAGTTCCGATATTTTTGTCATATCGGATACCGGAATCGGAGTATTCCCACAAAGTCTATGGGAGTTCCTGTGAAGTACGTGACACAGGAACTTCCCGAAACTGTCACGGTCAGTGTCGGTCGGGTCTGTCAGGTGTCAGGACACAGCAGAGTCAGCATTACCTGGCAGAAGATCCCCTTCCCCGGTGGTCACGTCCTCCTGGATGGCCGCCATTACCCTGTCCCTGGCGGTCACTTGCAGAAACTCGCGATAACTGCAGTGACTGCCGGGTACTGGGTAATCTCGGCCAGCTGTACTCTCGCGACAGTTGGCCGTAAACCAGTCCGGATGACGTCACCGCCGGGGACGCAGCTCTGGTAAGCAGCTCTGCTCTATGTGGATCTCAGGCTCAGCCTGTCATCCAGATGTAGCAGAGCTAGACTCGTCGTGGGACACTCGTGATTTTGGACTGCGTCGGACAGGGAGTATTTGTGTTGGTTTGTTATTTTTGGTATTTAACAACAGAACGATGGCATCGCAGGATGAGCGTGTAATAAAAATAATGAAAACTGTGTGGTGTTTTATTTCATTAAAAGACTTTTTTCTGGCTGTGTCTTTTTTTTTAAATTTTCAAACTATGATTAATAATGGATCGGTGTCTTATTGACGCCTCTACATTATTAACCGGGCTTATTGTCACCGATCAATCAAAGGTGACATTAACCCCTTATTACCCCACTTGCCACCGCTACAGGGCAAGTGGGAAGAGCTGGGTAAAGTGCCACAATTGGCGCATCTTTGGATGCGCCATTTGTGGAGCTGCTGCAGCCTGGTATTTTTAGGCTGCTGAGGGCCAAAATCCATGGGCCTTGACAGTCTTTTAATACCAGGCCGCAGCAGTCTGCATTTTACTTGGCTGGTTAACAAAAATAGTGGGTGTTGTGGATGTTTTAGAAATGAATTCTGAGCAGAAGCTCCCTCTGGTGGTTACAAACAGTACTGAACTATTCAATGAGGATTGGCAATCAGGAATCACAGACTGGTCTTATATAAGGGAGGTTCCCTCCCATCATGGTTGCCGGTGATCAATTGTTCTTGTCTCAACTTTGTTTCCTGGTTCACTTGGAAGCTTGCTGAGTCTTGCCTCTTCTCCTGCTCTCAGATAAGATATTTTCTGTTTTTGTTTTTGTGCTTACCATTTGCATTTTTCTCTGAATTTCTGTGAAGTTAGCCAGGTACCCCTCCTTGGGGGGCTTGGGCTCCTCTCAGTTCCTCTGGAGCCACTGTTATTTGTTCATTTGCCTTTTCCAGTTTTTTCAGTGGCTGCGGCTTAGTTTTGTTACACCAGAGAACTATTTTAGGTGGTAGAGGTCGTGTGATCTCAGGTGTTTTTGCAATTAGTAGCGTTGGTTTTTTAGGGTTTTTTTGGATTACAGTAAGTATCCTTCCTATCCTTTTTCTGTCTAGGCAGATTGGGCCCCAACGTTTGCTCATACTATTTTCTGTCTGTGTCTGTATTTCCTCTTGTCTAACCACCATTACATGTTTGGGGGCTTCCTATGTTCTTTGGGGATCTGCTCCGGGGCAGATAGCTTTCCTCTTTCTATCTTTAGGTGTAGTTAACCTCTCAGGCTGTGACGAGGCGTCTAGGAACATCGTAGGAACACTCCACCGCTGCCTTTAGTTGTGGTGGTTAGTCAGGGTACTGCAATCCAGTAGATTCCAACCTCTCTGGTGTACTGCCGTTTTTGCCTGCTCTCCTCAGCTACCAAAACATAACAATATCACCGGCCAAACTGAAAATTATATGGTACTCACAGAAGGGAAAAATAGTGTGGAAAGAAAAAAGGTTGTCAGAGTTGTCAGAGATTTTTTTTTTCCTGTTTGTTGCATTTTTTCTCTGTTTTTTCTCTGGGTGCTGAGGAGGATTTTTTTTTTCTCTCTCAATGGAGTTTGCACAGTTGTCTGGCTGTGTGGATTAGCTTGCCACTGAGGTTCGGAGTATTGCTACCTATCTTGCTAGGTTGCCAGTTGTGGAACCTAGGATTCCCATGCCAGATTTGTTTTTGGGGGATCGAGCTAAATTTCTGAATTTCAAAAATAACTGTAAGTTGTTTTTTGCCTTAAAACCTAAGTCCTCAGGTAACGCAGCACAGCAGGTTCAAATTGTCATCTCTCTCCTGCGCGGCAATCCTCAGGATTGGGCTTTTTCCCTGACACCTGGGGACCCTGTTTTGAGTAATGTTGATGCATTTTTCTGGCTCTGGGGTTATTGTACGATTAACCTAATGTCACTGATCAAGCTGAAAAAACCTTGTTTGCATTAAATCAGGGGCTTGAGGATGCTGAGTTGTACTGTCAGAAATTCCGAAAGTGGGCAGTCCTGACCAAATGGAATGACGATGCTTTGGCAGCCCTTTTTCGGAAGGGTCTTTCAGAGAATGTAAAAGATGTTATGGTGGGTTTCCCTGCTCCCTCTGGTCTCAATGATTCTATGTCATTAGCGATTCAAATTGACAGACATTTGCGTGAGCGTAGAAGTATGTGTGGAATAGTGTTGCCTTGTGAACCAGCTTCTGAACCCATGCAGTGTGATAGAGTGGCTTCTGGGGCACAGCGTCATGAGTTTCGAAAACGCAATGGGTTATGTTTCTACTGTGGTGATGCCTCTCATGCTATTTCAGTCTGCCCTAAGCGTGGAAGACGTTTTGCACGCTCAGTTGTCTTGGGTAGTGTTCAGACTAAATTTCTGTTGACTGTTACCCTGATTTGCTCCCTGTCCACATTTTCTGCTCAGGATTTTGTTGATTCGGGAGCAGCTATTAACCTGATGGATTTTGATTTTGCTAAACGTTGTGGGTTTCCCTTGATACCCCTACGGAAGTCTATTCCCCTACTGGGGATTGAGTCTACCCCTTTGGCTGAGAGAGAGGAAATGTGATGTGACCATCACAGGAAAAATGAAACCGGGCATATTGAAAAACTAACAAATCTTTATTGAAACATACAAAGACACATTCCATTAAAATAGGAGGCAAAAACAGTGTAAGGCAGATGGACCATGAAAACAAATGCAAGTCCAGGAAAGCAAGGGAGTCGCACTGGCCCAGGCGAATCAATGGTAGATGACTATGTAATGAAATCACAATACAATGACAATAATATGAATGATGCAATGACTCGCATGCACGTAGATCACATACAGTTAGGTCCATAAATATTTGGACAGAGACAACATTTATCTAATTTTGGTTCTAGACATTACCACAATGAATTTGAAACAAAACAAATCAGATGCAGTTGAAGTTCAGACTTTCAACTTTCATTTGAGGGTATCCACATTAAAATTGGATGAAGGGTTTAGGAGTTTCAGCTCCTTAACATGTGCCACCCTGTTTTTAAAGGGACCAAAAGTAATTGGACAAATGACTCCAAGGCTATTTCATGGACAGGTGTGGGCAATCCCTTTGAAATGTCATTCTCAATTAAGCAGATGAAAGGGCCGGAGTTGATTTGAGGTGTGGTGTTTGCATTTGGAAGGTTTTGCTGTGAAGGAAACATGCGGTCACAGGAGCTCTCCATGCAGGTGAAACAAGCCATCCTTAAGCTGCAAGAACAGAAAAAAACCCATCCAAGAAATTGCTACAACATTAGAAGTGGCAAAATCTACAATTTGGTACATCCTGAGAAAGAAAGAAAGAAAGCACTGGTGAACTCATCAATCCAAAAAGACCTGGGAGCCCACGGAAGACAACAGTGGTGGATGATCGCCGCATACTTTCTTTGGTGAAGAAGAACCCGTTCACAACATCAACTGAAGTCCAGAACACTCTCAGTGAAGTAGGTGTATCTGTCTCTAAGTCAACAGTAAAGAGAAGACTCCATGAAAGTAAATACAAAGGGTTCACATCTAGATGCAAACCATTCATCAATTCCAAAAATAGACAGGCCAGAGTTAAATTTGCTGAAAAACACCTCCAGAAGCCAGCTCAGTTCTGGAAAAGTATTCTATGGACAGATGAGACAAAGATCAACCTGTACCAGAATGATGGGAAGCCAAAAGTTTGGAGAAGAAAGGGAACGGCACATGATCCAAGGCACACCACATCCTCTGTAAAACATGGTGGAGGCAACGTGATGGCATGGGCATGCATGGCTTTCAATGGCACTGGGTCACTTGTGTTTATTGATGACATAACAGCAGACATGAGTAGCCGGATGAATTCTGAAGTGTACCGGGATATACTTTCAGCCCAGAATCAGCCAAATGCTGCAAACTTGATTGGACGGCGCTTCATAGTACAGCTGGATAATGACCCCAAGCATACAGCCAAAGCTACACAGGAGTTCATGAGTGCAAAAAAGTGGAACATTCTTCAATGGCCAAGTCAATCACCAGATCTTAACCCAATTGAGCATGCATTTCACTTGCTCAAATCCAGACTTAAGAGGGAAAGACCCACAAACAAGCAAGACCTGAAGGCTGCGGCTGTAAAGGCCTGGCAAAGCATTAAGAAGGAGGAAACCCAGCGTTTGGTGATGTCCATGGGTTCCAGACTTAAGACAGTGATTGCCTCCAAAGGATTCGCCACAAAATATTGAAAATAAAAATATTTTGTTTGGGTTATGTTTATTTGTCCAATTACTTTTGACCTCCTAAAATGTGGAGTGTTTGTAAAGAAATGTGTACAATTCCTACATTTTCTAACACGTATTTTTGTTCAACCCTTCAAATTAAACGTTACATTCTGCACTTGAATTCTGTTGTAGAGGTTTCATTTCAAATCCAATGTGGTGGCATGCAGAGCCCAACTCGCGAAAATTGTGTCACTGTCCAAACATTTCTGGCCCTGACTGTACATAAAGAAATGATCACAAATGGCTAATTAATTGTGTGCAGGTGTACAAATATGCCTCTTACAAAAACACTGGGGAGGGTACTAAAAAAAGAGAGAGATAATTCTCAGTATAACTGACAAGTGTCATAATAGCATTTAGTAGCCTCTCTCCAAGTGGATAATGGTTGTTCAATGGGGTCACAATTCAATTAAATTATACAAAGATCTACCTGCATATAGGTGGAATGAATAAATCCAAAGTGCTCGCAAAGGGTTATCAAATTACATACAAGTGTGCATATAGGTCCCTTATGCAAAACGCTGGAGAGGGTGCTCAAATAAGATTCAGAACTGCACGCTTAAACTGACCAATGTCAGAAAAGTATTAGATTACCTCTCTCCAAAGATAGCGGGTGGGAGCCTGGGTCTGCACGTCTGCCCCGATGCGCGTTTCGGCACGATTGCCTTCGTCAGGGGGCGTGTTAGACGACAGAACCAGGAGGCTTAAATGTCAGTGAACCGGAAGTTCAATGCCGCGACTCGGAAGTGACGCCTCCGTTGCTGTAACGACTGAGAATGCCGAGCAGTGCCGGCGTCATGTGGAGGTAGGCGTGTGTCTCCATTGTGACCATCCACATGAAGACGCCGGACATCGCGCAGCATTCGCCGAGCAGCAGGGAGGCGTACGAAGTCGCGGCACAAAACCGCCGTATAGGCCAAATGGTAAAACAAATGAATATAGTGGTATAAGGACATATTAATACTCGTGTATGTAGATAAGCTAGAGCATATAAATAGCTGTGATGTTACAGCGAAATAACACACCGTGTGAATGAAATAAATAAATAATGAATAACAACAATACAAAATATAACCCAAAACATATAAGCAGTCCAAAACATGTGATAAATGTCATTGATAATAACAAATAATAATATACAAATAATATACAAATGATGTTGCTGAAAGAACCTATTAGCAAAATAATAATAATGAAAAATAATGAAAAAAGAAAAATAATAATAATAATAATTTTAAAAGAAAAATAATGAAAATAATAAATAAAATAAAAATTAAAAAAATAAATATAAAAATAAAATAAGTTAAATATAAAATAATTATGATGATATTTAACAACAAATAAATAAATAATGTAATGAACTGGAAATAAAAATAAAAATAAAAATAAGAATTTTGGAGGATCTTTCTGAAGAACACAACTCTTCACCTGGAGGTAGGATACCTCAGTCCATTCGTCCGCATTCCAGGAGGTTCCCCCCTCTCTCGAACTGTAGTTCCATAGACCTTTTTGTCAAAGTAGTTACTGAAGAATTGGGTACCATTCCATCTAGAATTATCAACGATAATCTGACCACTAGTGAGCGTAATCGCCTTAAGCATCTTAGGAACCTCCCTGATGTTGTGATCAAGTCGGCAGACATGGGGGGTAACATCGTAATTTGGCCTAAAAAGATGTATGAGAAGGAGGCATACCATCACCTGAACAATAAAATCTGTTATAAGAAATTAACATACAACCCCTTGTCTGCCTTCTCGTCACAACTCAGGGAGATTCTTACCAGGGCCAGATCAGCAGGGGTTATTACCAATGAATTAGAATTGGCCCTTACGGTGAAAGAACCCAAATTTGTGCCTTTTTTCCTTCAGCACATGGTTCGGTTACACGACATTCCTGAGAACATTGTGTCTGACAGAGGAGTCCAGTTTGTTTCCAGATTTTGGAGGACTTTTTGTTCTAAACTTGGTGTTCAATTGTCTTTCTCCTCTGCTTTTCATCCTCAGACCAATGGACAAACTGAGAGAACAAACCAGACATTGGAGACTTATCTGAGATGCTTTGTGTCTGCTGATCAAGATGACTGGGTCTCTTTTTTGCCTTTGGCTGAGTTTGCTCTTAATAATAGGGCAAGCTCTTCCACTTTGATGTCTCCATTTTTCTGCAATTTTGGGTTTCACCCTCGATTTTCTTCGGGACAGACGGAGGAATCTGTCTGTCCGGATGTTGACTCTGTTGTGGAGCGTATGCAGCAGATTTGGGACCAGGTAGTGGAGAGGTTGTCCCTCTCTCAGGAGAAGGCCCAGCGGTTTGCCAACTGGCATAGGACTGATGGTCCTCGGTTTAAAGTGGGGGACTTGGTCTGGTTGTCCTCAAGAAATATCACTATGAGAGTTGCATCTCCTAAGTTTAAGCCTAGTTCATTGGACCTTACAAGATCATGGAGATTCTTAATCCTGTTTCCTTTCGTTTACTTCTTCCAGGGACATTTAAGATCCATAACGTGTTCCACAAGTCCTTATTGAAGAGGTTTGTCGAGCCAGTGGCTCCTATGGCTGCGCCTCCTGACCCTGTTTTGGTTTGGTTTTGGTACCTCAAGGGGGGTACTGTTGTAAATGTTTTAGAAATGAATTCTGAGCAGAAGCTCCCTCTGGTGGTTGCAAACAGTACTGAACCATTCAATGAGGATTGGCAATCAGGAATCACAGACTGGTCTTATATAAGGGAGGTTCCCTCCCATCATGGTTGCCGGTGATCAATTGTTCTTGTCTCAACTTTGTTTCCTGGTTCACTTGGAAGCTTGCTGAGTCTTGCCTTTTCCTGCTCTCAGATAAGATATTTTCTGTTTTTTGTTTTTGTGCTTACCATTTGCATATTTCTCTGCATTTCTGTGAAGTTAGCCAGGTCCCCCTCCCCAGGGGGCTTGGGCTCCTTTCAGTTCCTCTGGAGCCACTGTTATTTGTTCATTTGCCTTTTCCAGTTTTTTCAGTGGCTGCGGCTTAGTTTTGTTACACCAGAGAACTAATTTAGGTGGTAGAGGTCGTGTGATCTCAGGTGTTTTTGCAATTAGTAGCGTTGGTTTTTTAGGGTTTTTTTGGATTACAGTAAGTATCCATCCTATCCTTTTTCTATCTAGGCAGATTGGGCCCCAACGTTTGCTCATACTATTTTCTGTCTGTGTCTGTATTTCCTCTTGTCTAACCGCCATTACATGTTTGGGGACTTCCTATGTTCTTTGGGGGATCTGCTCCGGGGCAGATAGCTTTCCTCTTTCTATCTTTAGGTGTAATTAACCTCTCAGGCTGTGACGAGGCGTCTAGGACCATCGTAGGAACCCTCCACGGCTGCGTTTAGTTGTGGTGGTTAGTCAGGGTACTGCAATCCAGTAGATTCCAACCTCTCTGGTGTGCTGCCGTTTTTGCCTGCTCTCCTCAGCTACCAAAACATAACAAGTGGGATCCCCACGCCATTTTTTTTTCGAGGGGATCCCCTATTTTTGTTAACCAGCCAAGCTAAGCAGACTGCTGTGGCCTGGTATTATCAGGCTTGCAAGGTCCATGGATATTGGCCCCTTAACAGCCTGAAAAACCAGGTCTCAGTAGTCTGCTTTATCAGGCTGGTTAACAAAAATAGGGGGGACCCCACGGCATTTTTTTTTCAAGAGGATCCTCTATTTTTGTTAATCAGTTCACTTCAGGTCAGTTGGGATTCCCTCTGATGCTGTGGGTGTACTTGGCTGACCTGAAGTGAAAGTGGGAAGCAATCAATTATGCTAACCACTTCCTCTCCTGTCAGCCAGGAAAGGAGATGATTCAGTCGGGGGTTTACTGTGAGACTGTCAGCTTTAGCTGCGGTCTCTGCAGTAAACATTAACCCTTTCAGAAGGATTACATCGGGGGACCATTGGATAGGTAAGAATAATGTTGCTTTATGATTTTACTTTTATTACAGGTGAACAAGGGCTTCACAAGGAATGGCAGTAAAATAAAATCTTGACAAAAACTGTGTGTTTATTTCATTAAAATGATTTTTTATTAAAGTGTGTGTGTTTTATTTTTATTTCATACAATAGGATTAATAATTGATAGTTGCCTAATTGACAGCTCTCAATTATTAACCTGGCTTAAACTCACCTTTCAATAGCATGGTGGCTTTAACCCCTTATTCGCCACCGCTACAGGGCAATTGGAATAGACGGGCAAAGTGCCAGAAAGGGAGAATCTAATTATAGATTTGCCTTTTCTGGGGTGTCTGGGGGCAGATGTTAGTAGCCGGGGGGGGCAAAAATTAATGGTCCCTCTCTGGGCTATTATTATCTGCCCCCACTCGCTGGCTTTGTCTGTCTGGTTGAGAAAATAGGGAGGGAGCCCACGCATTTTTTTTCAACAATTTTACACCTCATATATATATATATATATACATGTCATTGAATTTGTGGCACACATATATATTATATATATATATATATATATATATATATTTATAGTTCATACACTTCTACATAGTATAATAGCCGCTAATTCAATTGCCGACTTTTGTGAAAATACAGAACCCGACATGAAATGACACATGGTTTACATAGAGTTAACCATGTCATTTCATGTTGTTTGATATATTGTTTTCACTAACAATTACATGAGTGTATGTGTGCAAAATTTGACACATGTAGGGGTTAATTAAAGGTGTAAATTCGTAGCAAAAAAAATGTGTTTTTTTTACAACGAATTTACACCTTTAATTAACCCCTACATGTGTCAAATTTTGCACACATACACTCATGTAATTGTTAGTGAAAACCATGTGTCATTTCATGTCGGGTGCTTCTGTATTTTCACAAAAGCCGGCATTACCCGGCAATTGAAACAGAGGCTATTTAACTATGTAGAAGTGTATGAACTATAAATATATGTATATATATGTCACAATGACATATATATATATATATATATATTATATATATATATATATATATATATATATATATGTATTCTATGTGTTGTATATCTAGTGTTTACAAGGAAAGAAAGAGGTTTTTTTAGTTAAGATATTTCTGTCCCATTGACTTGCATTGTGTTTCCGGTATCGGAACTTTTTGAGTATTGGGCCGATCCAATCCGATCCGATATTTTAGGATATCGGGCAGTATCGCTCAATACTAATTGTGACACATTGTGGCCCATGGCCACAAAGTGCGCTACAATAGGTAGCATTAATCTTTTGCATCGAATGGTGGATTTATGCTGCGATATGCGGTCCCGGATATGCTGGGTAGTCTCTCCAACATATCCGAAACCGCATGGGCATTTTATTAAATAGACCACAAAAGATGATTCACAAGTAAAAAATTCTTTATATAATACACCTTGCCAGATCTAGGGTGTGTGAAAGTGTCACCCATTGTGATGTTGGAACACTGCAAGCAACGTATACACGGAAAAGTGCCCCTCCTTTGTGTCACCAGCATCCGTTGTCTGGCCTGGGATATGGCTGAGCCTATATCGGCTCTCACAAGAAGATTTCTAAGATTAGTTTTTTTTATAGCACATAAATGGTAAGTCCCTAAAAGACGAGATTTCAGGGTTCCAACATCACAAGGGGTGACACTTTCACACACCCTAGATCTGGCAAGGTGTATTATATGAAGAATTTTTTTTACTTGTGAATCATCTTTTGTGGTCTATTTAATAAAATGCCCATGCGGTCTCGGATATGTTGAGAGACTACCCAGCATATCTGGGACCGCATATCACAGCATAAATCCACCATTCGATTCAAAAGATTAATGCTACCTATTCTAGCGCACTTTGTGGCCATGGGCCACAATGTGTCACAATTAAGATATTAGATTATAGATAGTGTTCCCCCACTCAGGAGAGGTGGTGACAGGGTTATACGGCTAAAATTCAGAGAAGCGTTCTGGATAAATACACTCCAAACACTTGAGCCTTGGGGCCTAAATAGGGAATACGAGGTTGTCACTTAGTTCCGGAATTCCCATTTCATATATTGATACCTCGGGTCCTTATCAGTTCCAGTGTGGTCACATATATATATATATATATATTATATATATACAGTATATATATGTATAAATATTATCTTTTCATATAACACATATGTTATCATTGTTTTGTTACTTATAGTGCCTTTTTTCATTGCAGATTACATAGAGGTCACGGTGAATATCCCTTTCACAGTATATTTTTTTCTTTTTTCTCTGGTCTCTTTCCCTCTTTTTTCCTCCCCTTTGTGCTTTCCCAGTCAGTATCTCCTTTATTTTCAATGTTTTCCTGCCTTATTGTACCTCCTACCGCTCTGTGCCATACATCTCTCCTATTCACTTCACTGCGCACGCGCGCACTTTCCTTCTCTGGAGCTTGGACTCAGCTATTTCCACCGATTCCTCAGAGACAGTACGAGCATAAGGCAATCCACTATTCACCTGACGCCGGTCACATGGTCCGACATCATGCACACATAAAAGGTCCTGTTTGCCAGTCGGGGCTACAGCTGACTCCGGGACGCACAGTGTACCCTACCCTCCTGCCACACAGGTAATTATTATCTCAGTCTCATGTAATTTTCTCCATTCATTGTTTTCATTTATGCTATTGCGGTCTCTTCCTAATTGCCTCCTCTGGGATCTTGGAACCATCTATACCCACATATGGGGCACTCGTCTCTAATGTCCCAAAGCTCCTCTTGTCTCATGTCACGGCCCCTACAACACTATGTTGCATTTTGCTTCACTCCTTTGACCAATATATGACCAGGGTAATATTTTTTTATAACTATTTGGGTCAGTATGTTTATTGAGGGGTTCCCTCACATGCCTCATGTATACCTTTTTGTTTTGTTGTTTAACATATGATCTTATGTTTTACATGAGTATTTTCAAGCAAATGCTCTTATTCCAATTTAGGTATAGCAACCCGTTTTTGTTATGTATTATGTTTTACAATTGATTGGTTAGATTCCTTAATATTATGAAATTGTTATTTCCTTTTTAGAGTATACCCTTGACAAAGGCCACAATGGCCGAAACGTTGGGAATGTATTATCTCTGTTGAATCATTTTTTTCGCTGTGTTGTGTGAACCCTTGTAACAATACCCTCCTAATAAAAGCTGAGAATATACCCGTTGGATTTCCACTTTTGTCTTTGAGTGCTTGAGGTTATGCTTTATTCTATGATCTCTGTTTTTCCTCTATTGCACTGAATCATTTTTATAATCTGAGTGCATAGGACCCTTGCCTTATATTACTTAATTTCCTTGTTCAACATTTTTATAAATGATCTAGATAAGGGGACTGAAGATAAACTAATCAAATTTGCAGACTCTGTAAACCTAGGAAGGATAGTTAACACTAGAGAAGACAGAAAGGATTCAGAATGATCTAGATGAGCTTTAACAATGGGCAGCAACTAAAAGAATGGTATTTAACAGAAAGAAATGAAAAATTCTACATCATGTGCAAGGAAAATGAAAATTTCATTTATAGAATAGGAGGAATAGAACTAAGCAACAGCACGTTTGAAAAATACTTGGTTATAGTAATAGATCACAGACTGCACAAGAGTCGACAGTGTGATGCGGCAGCAAAAATACACAGAACTAGGATGTATTAAAAGATTATATCATATTTGAGTTTCACTTTTTGTAATGAAGAACTGAAATAAATTAATTTTTTGATGATATTCTAATTTTGTGAGAAGCACATGTATGTCTTTTACCTGCAAATCTCCTGTTAAATCCTCCCTATTTGGCACAATAACAATTAAAAAGACCCATTCAAGGTAACATGACGACACAAACACTTTTTTCTTTTGTTATACCCGGTTATGAAGTGTGCATTTTTTTTTTCTATACAAAAAAGTGTTTGTTTGCTATCAAGCAAAATGTAAAAATATGTCATTGAGTTTGAGTTGATAATGCCATTTTGCTCTTGAACTTTGTTTTCCTGCTTTCTGCTACACTTTCCAGAGAAGGAGAATAAGATTATGGGTTCATGCAATTATATCACAAAAGGCCACTTACATCACTGATGGAAAGGAAATACATATAAAATAGGATACAAATCACACCGTCTCTAAAGAAGACCTGCGATTCATTACCCTTTGTAATCTTCTAACTTTAGGTTTCCAAGGGAACGTGACACCCTCGTGACACTGCCAGTCACAGCTGCTGGGTATTGCAGTTCCCGTGCTGTCACACAGAGGACAGCGTGTGAGCCAGCGGCAACGAAAAGGTTACTACCGGTCAGGCGTCAGCTACTACTGTCATGAGCTTTGCCTGCTCTTGCTGACAACAACAAGAGCATGCAACGCTGATGAGAGTATTCACCAGCCAGTGCTTGTGCAAAGCGATAGCTTTACTGGTATCCATAGGCACCAGAGACAAAGAAGAAGATAGATTTGGAATTGGGATTACTTCATGGGATCACTTAATTAATAAATGAGTTTACGAGGGCCAGTGTGGCATAGTATTTATTCAAATAAAAATTCTGTGTGTTTGTGTTGGTTTATTTTTACTACTGGATTAGTAATGGGGGTTTCTGATTCACACCTGTTTGTTACTTACCTCAAAAACAATGTCTGACATTGCCACCACACCAGCTGAGGCTTAGCACCAAAATTAGTGCATTAAATATGATATTTCACTTCTGCAGGCTGATATCTGTAGGATGTAAATGGCCCAATAACTATGGGCATTTCCAGACTATTAACATAAGCCCACATCTGTCTGCTTTCCCTTAGTTTGTTATTAAAAATTGTGGGCCTCAAAGCCATTTTTTCATTTATTTATTTATTTCTAATAAAAAAAACTTTTTTTGGGGCCCCTCTATTTTTCATAACTAGCCAAGATAAAGCATAAAGCTGAGGGCTGTGGCCTAAAACAGTTTGATTTAACTGCGCTTGTTACCAAAAATAAAGGGGAACCCACATACTTTGCAGGCTAATCACAGCCATGCTATTACTCTGCATTGCTGTGATGAGGCCAGAAGTGCACACACACCAGAAAAGCTGTTTGATTGGCTTCACTGCAGCCTTTCAACAAGCTTTGTTCTGACTGCCTAACACAAACAGTAACACGGACTTTCGGGAGAAGTCTGTGTTTGTGATCCATGCATGCACACTAGTTGACCGATGAGAACCCCAAATTGTACCATTCAAGTTTGCCATCACTAGTTAAGAGAGCCTACAAAATTATTTGTGATTTCAATGTATTTTTGTACAGAACTATTGAATTTGTAGGCTACATGTACAGTATTTCAGCAGAATTAAATGCAAAAATAAACAGTGTAGACTGTGACAAGAGACATTTAATCATCTCTGGCAAACTGTTGGACATGTTTTGCTAATATTAAGTCAGATATATTTAGTAAAACCTAATGAGATAAAGGTTATTTGTGCTTTTACTTACTGTATGGTACATGTTGACACAGGACACACAGACTTTCTGGTTTTCACATTTCATTTGGCATCTTGGCATTTTTTAAGGGCAAGTCACTTTCTGTTTTCCCGTACATAAATGCAGCTTTTATATTGTAGGTAAAATGATTATTAGATAACAAAATCAAAAAGCCTAATAAGGATGGTTTACACATTTTTTTCACTAAAAGCTAAGATTTTTTTTGCACTTAAAATATAAAATGCACAATAGGTCAGTGGTGGTGTTTCTAGCAAGTTCCTGATGTATTATTTTCCATCTGTTTTCTAAAAGACTTCTTAAAAAAAAATAAAAAAATTTAAACTGAATTAAAAAAATCCACCCAAAAATTGATTTTTTTTATAATACGTCAGCAGGTTTTGCTATTTAATCAGAGAGAAGAATAATGTAGAGGCACATACAATATAGACCAAAAAGTTTGGACACACCAATTCCGGTGACTACCTCTTGAAGCTCATCAAGAAAATGCCAAGAGTGTGCAAAGCAGTGTCATCAAAGCAATAGGTGGCTACTTTGAAGAACCTAGAATATAAGACATAATATCAGCTGTTACACACTTTTTTGTTAAGTCTCTAATTCCACATGTGTTAATTCATAGTTTTGATGCCTTCAGTGTGAATGTACAATTTTCACAGTCATGAAAATACAGAAACATCTTTAAATGAGAAGGTGTGTCCAAACTTTTGGTCTGTACTGTAGATCAATTACAGGAATGTGTAATCATAAGGAAATTATCACTGCCTAACTAGCTCATAAAGCATCATGGCTGCTCCCTGTTAGCACTGCAGCCTAGCAGAGCTGGAGCCCTGGAATCAAATCCCACCAATGTCAACATCTGCAAAGAATTTTCATGTTCTTCATGTGAGTGTGTGGGTTTACTCCAGATTTACCGGTTTCCTCCCACACTCCAAAGACATAGTGATAGAGAATCTATAGTGTGAGCCCCAATGGAGATATTGATGATGATGTCTGTAAACCTCTTTGGAATATGATAGCGCTATATAAGCGATGCATAATAAATAAATAAGAAATACTCTCTGATTACATAGCAAAAACTTGCTGTCAGATTCCATTTAAAAATACAAGTTTTTTACAAGTCACAAACATTATTGCAAAAATTTTTACAAATTTATCTAAATTGCCTAACTCTTAAACAGAAAACTTAAGACAGTCTTAAAATGTTGAAAATATTCATGCTTTTTGGAAAATCTGACTAATTTTAAGACTGTTTAGTTTAAGAGTTTGATTGATCAAGCAGTTTACATCAGTTTTCAGTTGTAAAACTGATTGAAATGTTGAAAAATGTTGATTAACTTGTCGTTTTGCACAAAATTTACAATTTATGTAAGTTTTATGCCAGTCCTGACCAGCTTCCATAACTTTTATAAAAGTGGGTAGAGCTCAGCCTGAACAGCACCTGGCTGAAAGTGCCCGACATATTCAAAATAATTTCACCACAAATATGGCAAACTGTAAATTGCTAGTCCCAGTTACTACTACTCCAGTTTCCTTTGTCATCTATCATGACATCTATGTAGAAAAAGCAGAGAGGTTGGCACACGACTATAGATATGGCGGTGCCATAGACGGGATCAATGATCCCTCAATACTAATGTCTCAAAAAACACTGCACTCGCTGGGAATTATGCTTCAAGTGAAAGTTTTATTGGTCATATTCAGAATAAGCGACAAGTAATTTGACGTTTCGGCCTCTACCGGGCCTTGATCACAAAGTCGCTGTAAAAAATAGATAAAAAATGTACATTATAAACAGTGAAATAGAAAATATATATACATATTTACATTAATACATAAATGAACAAATTCATGTCACAGTATTATAAGGCATTTTAAGGCAGATAGTATGGTACGGGTTCATATAGCATAGAACGAGGCCTGAAGAAAACGAGAGGAAGGAGTAGAGATTAGTGTTGAGCGATACGATAATGCAAATATCGACTATCGGCCGATATTAGCTCTATCGGCCTTTCGATAATTCGTTTCGATATTTTCGTCTTATCGAATACCGGAATCGGAAGTTCCCATAATTGTTTGCGAGGCAATGTGATTTTATTCAGCCAATAAGGAATCCTAAGAAGTGTGGGCACATCCTGTACTGCTGCGGTCATGTTAACTAATGGCATGGCTGTGATTGGATGCTGAAATGATGTCAGAATGCACTATAAAAGGCGCAGCCGCCATTTTAGCGTCACTGTGCTGTGAATTCAGTAAGGGACATAACGCTACTGTGCTGACTCTGAGGGACAGTTAGAGATTGCGATTTAGTGTACTGTGCTGTAGGCAGGCTAGCACCAACCGCTGTGTAAAGCTTCCTTTTGCCTGCAGTGTTGTTTTAACAGCTCTGCAAGGTGTGTGTGAGTGCAGGTGACGCTGCAGTTTGCTCTGCATGCAACGCTGTCTGTAGGCATCTGCACTGTCACTCACAGACTCTTTTTTTTTTCCTTCAGTGTAATTCTTGCTGCTCCATGCAATTTAACTATTAGTGTGACGCGCTTCCATCCGTATCCAATACATTGGTTGCAAACACTATAGAAGTAGACAAAGGAGTAGCCTTTCACAGATTGTGATTTGTGAACAGTTGTGTTTCAGTGTTCACTTCAGTCTCTGCGTAATAACCACACTTAGGCCTTAGTTATAACTTTTCTGACTTTCTTTATCAATCTACCAAGATGAAGAAGTCAGTGAGTAAGGCACGTGGTCGTGGCCGTGGAGTTTCAGCAGGGAGAGGACGTGGGGATTCTGTGTCTGCTGCCGCCCTCAGTGACACAGCATCCACCATTTATCCCCGTGAGCGTTCCTTTATGCGCACTTTGGTAGGAGCTCGGCGTGCCCCCCTGCTGCGGGAAGAACAAATTGAAGCCGTTGTTGGTTGGATGGCAGCCAATGCATCGACTTCAATTCCTTCCACCTCCTCTCAGGAACACAACACTGTTGAGCAACCATTGTCTGTTCACCGCCTGTCAAATTGCCAAGGCAGTCAGAGAGTTCTGTACAGGAGCCAGCTGAGTCTCTGCTTCTGTTCTCAGAATCTGTTGGCTCACAAACACGGGCACAGGCAAGCAGCATTCTGCAATTTGAAGAAGAGGGAGTATGCAGTGATGCGCAACAGCTGTGTCTCTCTCAATCTGAAGAGGCGGGTGAGCCAGTGCCGATGGACAGCACACCGCAGAACGCATCTTATGATGATGATGAGATTCAGGTGCCAGGTTTTGTGGAGCATGGTGCTGCCCAGACCATTCAACAGCAGCAGGTGTTGGAAGAGGGTAGTGGAGATGATGAAGTCCGAGACCCAACATGGCGTGAGCAACAGCAAGGTGGTGGGAGCAGCTCTGAGGAAGAGATTGTCCCAACGGTACAAAGAGGAGGGAGAGGTAGGCTGCAGACTCGCTTGCCTGTAGACTCCAGTTTTGGCACCTGTTGGGAGCAGTTCTCTTAGAAATGTCAAAATTGGCGCTCCCATGACTTGCACTGCGTGGTCCTTTTTTGACAGACTTGTAGATAATATTTGCTATGTTCAATGCAAGCTGTGTAAGCAAAAAGTTAAAAGAGGTAAAAATATCAGGAACCTGAATACCACAAATATGTGGACACATGTACGGACAAAGCACGTAGCTGAGTTACAAAGACACACTGGAGATGTAGGCCAACCTACAGCAGCACCTACATCTTTACGTCATGTTCGAGCCTCTACCTCCAGCTGTCACACACCTGTTTTGGCTTCCTCACAGGATTTCCATGGAAGAACCTCGGTCACTGTTGTCCATAGAGAAACTGTTATTCCACCCACTGCAGCAAGTTCACAGTCATCGTCACACTCGAAGTACAAAAAACAGCCATCGGTAACACAGGCATGGGATAAAAGACGGCCATACTCGGCAAACCATCCACGAGCACAGGCTCTGAATGCTGGCCTTGCAAAACTCCTGTCCCTTGAAATGCTGTCATTCAGGCTGGTGGAGACTGACAGTTTCAGGAACTTTATGGCATTGGCAGTCCCACAATATAATGTGCCAAGCCGATTTTATTTCAGCAGGCAAGCTGTCCCTGCTCTGCAAAAACATGTCGAGGAAACATTAAACATGCGCTACTAAACGCCGTCAGTAGCAGGGTCCACCTGACCACCGATGCGTGGACCAGTACCCATGGCCAGGGACGATACCTTTCCCTCACTGCCATTGGGTCAATGTTGTGGAGCCGGGTACAGATCTTGCCAGTGGCGCTGTACGTGTTCTGCCAACTCCAAGGATTGCAGGAATCCAGTCTGTGCACATTGATTCCTCCTCCTACTCCAGTTCCTCAGAATCATCGCTGCACGAGCCGTCACGGTATACCTCCACATGGACCCGTGAACGCTTACCTGTTGCGACCGATATGAGCACAGCCGTGGCCAAACGTCAACAGGCCGTCCTAAAATTAATTCCCATGGGGAATTGAAGCCACACAGCGCAGGAGCTCTGGGATGCCATCAAGCAGGAGAGCGACGTGTGGTTTTTGTCAGCTAATCTCCAGCCAGGCTTGGTAGTGTGTGACAATGGCCGAAATCTGGTGGCAGCTCTGGGCCTTGGCAACCTCACTCACATACCATGTCTGGCACATGTGCTCAACTTGGTCGTGCAGAGTTTTTTGAGGGACTATCCGGATCTTGATGCACTGCTGCACAAGGTCCGCCTAGAGTGCGCTCACTTGCGACGTTCCAGCATGGCCAGATCGCGCATTGCAGCTCTGCAAGTCAGATTTTGCCTTCCTGAACATCGCATCATATGTGACCTACCCACCAGGTGGAATTCCACGTTACATATGTTGGAGCGGTTGTGTGAGCAGCAGCCAGCAGTAATGGAGTATCAGCTGCAACAGGCGCAATCAACTCGCAATTTGCGCCGTTCACACTTCACCACTACTGAGTGGGCCTCTATGAAGGACATCTGCGACGTTTTGCGTGCGTTTGATATCTTAACGCGGATGGCGAGTGCAGATGATGCACTAGTCAGCATGACTGTCCCCCTTATCTGCCTGCTTCAGAAATCACTGAAAGCACTAAAGGAAGAGGTTTTGAAACAGATGGAGGATGAGGTGTCACAAATTCAATTACCTTCAGGACAGTCAGCGCAACGTGGTTCCTCACAAAGGGCTGGGCAGGGCTCACTTTGTGAGGAGGATGAGGAGGAGAGGAGTCAATGGAGGAGGAAAAAATCCCTACAGAGGAAGGTACACAACGCTGTAGTCAGTATGTAGAACGAGGGTGGGGTGATGCAGAGGAGACAGAGATGACGCCTCTTCCAGAGGACAGCCTTTGTTGGCCAGTTGGGAGTCTGCAGCACATGGTTGATTTCATGCTTCAGTGCCTAAGAAACGACCGCCGCATCGTCCACATTCTCAGCACGTCAGATTATTGGGTGTACACCCTCCTAGACCCTCGCTACCGGGACAACTTACAAACCCTCATCACACCGGTGAACCGGGACCGTAAAATGCAGGAGTACCAAGACACACTGGTGCAATCCATACTGTTGTACATTCCAGCCGAGAGAGATGCTGCTGCTGCTACTGCTTTACAAAGCAGCTCTGTGCGTCGAGGCAGTGTAGACACCTCTACAACAAGAGGGAGCAGAAGCAGCGCCTCTGCACAGGGCAAGAACTGTATGTTACAAATGTGGCAAAGTTTTGTGACAGCGCCAGCAAGGTCTACACCATCCGAGACGGCTCCAGTCACCAGGAAGAAACGTTTCCGTAAGATGGTGACAGACTACTTGGCTTTCCCTCTAAGTGTACTCCCAGATGCCTCTTCCCCTTTCAAATTTTGGGTCTCTAAGTTGGATACATGGCCAGAGCTTAGCCAGTATGCATTGGAGGTGCTGGCTTGCCCTGCTGCCAGTGTATTATCTGAGCGTGTCTTTAGTGCTGCAGGTGGTGTAGTAACAGACCGTCGCATGCGACTATCCTCAGAGAATGTAGACCGGCTTACTTTTCTGAAAATGAACAAGGCATGGATCTCACCTGAATTTGCCTGTCCGCTTTCAGATTAAATAACTGTTTGGCAACGTTTTCCATGTCTCCGGTTATGTTCATCTTTCTACCACCTGAACTCTACTCCCTGGGCTACAACACCGCCATTTGTTGCTCGTAAGTAATTGGCAGGGGTACTGACTCCTGGCCAGCCTGGTTACAGCACGACAGCTGTTTCCTAGCAGTGTGAACGTCAATTATCCTCCAATAAGTTGTGCTGTCGTGTTGCATTCGGGTTTGCCGACTCTATGGTGCCTGCAGTTTAGGTGATTCCTATGTGTGCTGTGGGATATGTAAATAAAGGCGGTTTTCATTGTGACAATAGGATAAGCACCCTCTGTAGGACTGTGTGATTCGGTAACTGCGGACGGCTTGCGTCCTGTCAACTTACATTTTCATGGGTGCGTTCTTCTACCCGTCCGGGGTCCAGTACCGTCAAGTTGTTCTCCCCAGTGCCTTTGGCCTAGGTGCCTCCATCTCCGTATCCGAGTTCCAGCAACGTCTGCTGGTCCTTGGTAGTGCTTTGGAGCACAGGTACCTCCTGCTTAGTAACCGTGTCACAGTAACGTCAGCTGGTACTCGGTTGTGACATTGCCTCTTTTCCTTCTGCTACCCGTCCGGGGTCCAGTACCGTCAAGTGGTTCTCCCCAGTGCCTTTGGCCTAGGTGCCTCCATCTCCGTATCCGAGTTCCAGCGACGTCTGCTGGTCCTTGGTAGTGATTTGGAGCACAGGTACCTCCTGCTTAGTAACCGTGTCACAGTAACGTCAGCTGGTACTCGGTTGTGACATTGCCTCTTTTCCTTCTGCTACCCGTCCGGGGTCCAGCACAGTCAGCTGGTCCTTGATACTTCCATTGTCTCTTGCTCCATCTGATACCCGTCAGGGTTCCAGTAACGTCAGCTGTTTCTCGGAAATTAGACGACATTAAAGACCACCCAGAAGAAGATGACGACAACAAGGACGACGAGCATGAAGCCAACCAGCCTGAACACCATCACAAAGAAAAAATAAAAGATTACCAAGAAGAAGATCACCAACAGGACAAAGAAGGTTAAGACAAACTACAAGATACAGAACAAGAGACAGAAGAACAATAAGCAGAAGATCAAAAAGCAGAAGAACATGAAGTATAAGACCAAAATGAAGAGCAAAATATATGCTCTAAATTCTAAGCAGAAGAAGACTAAGCAGTGTATGGGGGTGAGTCCGTTCCTCCTCGTGGTGCCCCTGGAAAATGCCTGCTGCTGCTGCAGGCTAAACTGAACACGGACAAATACTGTTGTAATTTAAATCGTTTTGTGACAGCAAGAACGGAAGGATGAACAATTCATACTTTTACAGATTACAAGTACAGGAATCTCTGTCACAAATAAGAATATGATGAAGAAGATGAAGAGGAAGAAGATGAAGAATTTGAATATGAAGAAGATTAATTAGTTTAATAATAACAATATGAGTAATGTAAACAAAAACATGAATAGCAAGAAGTTTAAGAAGAAGATTAAGAAGGTGAAGAATAGATGAAGAATAATTTGATGAGAAAGATGATGCTGCTGCTGAATATTATGAAGGAGAAAGTGTGGCACTGGCAAAAGTTAAAAAGGTGAAGAGCATGGAAGTTGTGAAACATACATATTTGCCAAAATAGAAAAAAGGTTAACAACATTGTCAATTTGTTAGTCAATCCAAACGTATTTCCAAAAAAATATATATTAATGCTATTCCAATGCATTGGGTTAAACATGTATGCCTTTATTGTCTCCTCAACCTCCCCCAATACATTCTACATTAGTCTTTGTTGTTTTCCTTCATATACAATTAACCAACAAGGCAAGAATGTTTTTTTTTAATTTCGATATTTTGTTCCCATAGACTTACATGGGACTTCCGGTATCGAAATCGGATATCGACGATATTTAGTGCTATCGGCGATACAATTTCGATACAATATTTTTAGATATCGAGCAATATCGCTCAACACTAGTAGAGATAACGTATCTATCACATATTGAGAGAGTAAGGATACAACAACATACCCTTGTTGTGATTGCATCGCAAGCTGTATCATACATGAGGTTTAGAATGGAGTCATGAAAAATTCTCCTGTTAGAAATGATAGGATGAGATTGGGACAATATGTAATATCTCATAATGCAAGCAATTACAAATATAGACAAAATAGTAAGGACCCAAGTGAGCTAAATCATAGACAAAAAAGCAGAGTGTCTCCAATTAGATAGTGTGAGGTTGTTGGTACCAGTGAAAGGGATATATAATGATATGAATTTACCAGAAACCTATGAAAATAGCGTTGATATAGACTTATGCTGAGGACTAGTGTTGAGCGATACTGCTCGATATCTAAAAATATCGTATCGGAATGGTATCGCCGATATCACTAAATATCGTCGATATCCGATTCCGATTCCGGAAGTCCCATGTAAGTCTATGGGAACAAAATATCGCAACAAAAAAAACCCTTTCTTTCGTTGTAAACCCAAAATATACACACATAGAATACATATATATGTATATATTATATATATATATATATATACATGTCATTGTGACATATATATATATATACATATATTTATAGTTTATACACTTCTACATAGTAAAATAGACTCTGATTCAATTGCCGGGTAAAGCCGTGACATACCCCATAGAAGTCGACGGGCTCGGTGCCGAGTACCCCCAAAACCTCTGGCTCTGTGCGACTCAACTTGGGCGTCACGAACAGGATTCTGTAGCTCGCTATAAGCGAGTCCTGTGTGCCTGAATTGAACTGGTTTTGTGCTTGAGAATTGCTAAAATCATCAGAGAATGTATTTGCCATTTTTTCCGCCATATCTGGTCACGACGAGGCACTGGTGAAGAAGAAGGACGTGCTCTTCGTGGGTGTACACTCACTCAGTGGCGCGAAAACGATGGCCGACCACTCTAAATGGTACTGCAATGTAAGATCGTGCCCCACAGCTCTTCAGTTCCGCCTCCTCATCCTCCTCAGTATGCGGAAACTAACATGAAGGTCCCGCCTCCCTACAAAAGAGGGGCCCTCTCCAGATGCTAATGACACATGTGACTTGGCAGAGATGGCTAATGGACACGAGCAGAAGTGTGGAGGGATGGAGCAGTCAGAGCTCTCCCCCCACGGAAGCGACCCGATCGCCACGGAACCACCGTTGGGCACCCGGCCTGGAAACCCTCCTACACTGCAAGAAGCGGAGGATACCCTAAGAGGCCTGGCCCGGCACCGGGAGGAGGTCGCCAGGATGGAAGCCAGCTGGCGTGCCCTAAAACTAAACTTGGAGCGGCGCCAATCCCTCTTACCTGAAGTGTCTGTACCGGAAGGTGAGGCACCCGTTCTAGTAGAGGAGTCCGTGCAGGCATCCCAGCCCTTGCAATGTGATCCGGTTGACGTTGTCGCAGTGGAGGCACCCGTTCCTGCAAAAAACGCAGCACCGGCAGCACCCCAGATCCCGCTGTCTGCCCCCGTCACTGAGACAGAAGAAGCGACACCCGTCCTCATGGAGGAGGCCGCGCAGGCACCAGAGGTCTACAAGTCTGTACCGGAGCCCCGACTGTCATCTGTTCCAGAGCCGGCTGCTTCCTCCGCAGGTGAGCGCCGCCAGGACTGGGGGGCGCCAGTAGAGCTGCCGCAAACCGGACATCCTAAGCTGCAGTTTGATTTTGGAGACATGGAGATGCTGGTGGAGGAGAATTATAACCGGCGTCAGGAGGAAGAGTGGAGACGTTGGGAGCGGGAAGCAGAGCGACAAAGGGAGCAGCGAGAATCCCAAAAGCTTCGGCAACGTAACCTGGAGAAGGACCGGGCAGATAAGGACCAGATGAGAAAAGATAAAGGAACCCTGAGGGAGCCGCGGCGTAAGGGTGCAGTACGGAGCTTTAAATTGAAAGGTGGTTGGGGCTTCATCCAGGAGCCTGGACTTTATTTAGAAGTTTTTGTGACCCGGCGGGACGTGGAGACTCACCTCCCAGAAGGACACCCGGGGAGGGACCTGTTGCCAGGAGACTTGGTGACTTACACCCGACACTGGGGTTACAATGGATGGTACGCCCTAAATGTTACCAGGTGCGACCCCTACTCCCCAGAGTGTCAGGAACCTGTGACACCCTCGGAGCCTTCAGCCTCCCACATCCAGGCCTCTGCACAAGTGCACACCCCACGCCGTAAATCTCCCCAGCCTCCCTCAGTGGTCTCCTCAGCAGCCCCAGCTATGGACATGTTAAGTATAGCTGGCCCGTACCCGGCGCCTGTTAGGCCCCCTGGGGTTCGTTCAGTCCGGGACATAGGGCTCCAGACCCGGAAGGAGATGAAAGAGGTGGCCACACAGACACAGATAGCGGGTCACGACTTGACTGTACAGGCCACACGACGTCATCAGGTCCTGGTGGTCCTTGGTGTCTCGGATGTTTGGCAAGCATCAGAAGAGTACCAGGTGGTACCTGGAACACCCCTGCCAAAGAATTATAAATAACCCGACAGGGTCCCTGTATGTAAATAGTTAAATTGTTGATGTACCCGGACGGGTGAATGTTCATAAAAAAGTTTTTTAATTTAATAAAAAAAAAAAAACACAGTTTTCATTACTTTTATTACAGTCTCATCCTGCGACGCCATCGATCTCCTGTAAAAAAATGAAAAAAAAAACCAGCAGTATACCACCTGTCCGACGCAGTCCATAGTAACGAGTGTCCCACGACGATCCAGCTCTGCTACATCAGAATGACAGGCAGAGCCTGTCATCCCGGCGCAGCACAGCTGATTACCTGCTTCCCCGGCGGTGACGTCATCGGACTGGTTTACGGCCGGGATTACCCTGCAGTCACTGCAGTTATCGCGAAAAACTGCATGTGACCGCCAGGGAGAAGATAATGGCGGCCTTCAAGCAGTCCAGGACGTGACCGCCGGAGATCTTCTGCCAGGTAAGTGCCGCTGTCTCCTGACAGACCCGACCGACGGACACTCACAGTGACAGTGACAAATCCGATTCCGGTATCCGATATGACGAAAATATCGGTACTCGGAATCGAAAGCCCGATACAGCTAATATCGGCAGATACCCGATATTTGCAGTATCGTATCGCTCAACACTACTGAGGACGAGTAAAGTTGTGAGACCATGTTATTCGTCTAATTCAATGAAGATGATGCTGTTAGGAATGAAGTCATGATGATCAGAGCAAGCATAAGTAGTTAATATAGGACACACTGAGCTATTGAAAGGTATTTACCAATGTTTTCTCAATATGGAACCAATGGTTGTTAAGATTGCGCTGGATAATAGAGATATGTCGGGACAAATATGCTGTAGGAAGAGGATTTTCAGAATGAAAACAATATAATGTTGGTAAGTACTCAACTTAATGCAGCCAGTTGCTCACATGTAGTGGGAGCAGATCCAGAGCGTTGGTGGTGCAGTGCCTTAGCAGGAGGAAGCAGCACTGAGCTCACAGTAGCGCTACATAGAGCGCTGGTTAGCGCTGTAGGAAGAGGATTTTCAGAATGAAACTGAGACAGCGTTGTCAGAGCTGATCTGGGCTCCTTTAAAAGACCTTCTACAAGTACACTCACTGAACACAAAAGAACAGGTACATTCCCATGTCTCAGCTGCATGAGTTGCTCCAATGTCATTAAGGGTAATGAAGTGATACACCCCCGCATCGGGAAATCTTACCCGATAAGGGACTACTTTACCTGTGAGACCAACTTTGTCGTCTATCTTGTGAAATGTCCCTGCGGCCTCCTCTATGTGGGGGAAACTACCCAGGCTGTCAGGGATCGCATCTCAAGTCATAAATCGACCATCCGGTGTGAGAAGACCTGGCTACCATTGCCAGCACACTTTAAGGATGCTAAACACAATGTAGCCCAATACGATTTCAGGGAATTGAAAGGGTCCCCAGACCCAGAAGGGGTGGTAACCATATTAAACTATTAAAACAACGTGAGACCTACTGCATTTACACCCTGGATATGTTACACCCAAAGAGACTCAATCGGGATATAGATTGGTTAACATAATTTCCTTCTCTCCCTCTAGATCAATCCCTAATAACTAATATTTTTGGCCTTCTTCCATATTCAAGATGGTAAGATCTATACCCTCCCCCCTCCCTCTCTTTTATTTTATTTTATTTTCCTAGTTTGGACTCCTACCATTTATTTATTTATTTATTGATTTTATTTGTCTATTTTATTTATTTGTCTATTTATTTATTTCTGTTATGCCTTTAATTATTTTCAATTCCCCTTGTTTTTTGATTATCTTATTTATTACTATTTTTTCCACTGGTTTCCAATATTGTTGATATTACTCCAATTGAAATCCACATTTATCCTCCTTCATCTCATCGCTGCTATATTGCTCTATCACCATGACAACATAACAATTCCCCTATTAATCATCACTATTTTCTCCACTGTCTCCCAATATTGTTGATATTACTCCAACTTAAATCCACATTTATTCTCCTTCATCTCATCGCTGCTACATAGCCACTAACAACTGTCAAGTGACATAAATGTGAACAAGGGCGGAGGTACTGAACCCACCTGTTAAAGCATAAGCCAGACAGGATGGATTTTAATTATTACTACCTTCATGCATTTTTTGCAAAAAATTTTTATTTATTTTATTTTAGGATATTTGTTTTTTTGTGCCTGGTTTTGTCTGTGTAATGATCATGTGTTAACATGCATTTACATTTTGCATACACATTAACTTACTTTTTCAGTTCAGAACTAGTTTCCTGTTTTGTGCAGAGTGCATCTTGTGCATATAAGGGCGTGACCTCCCTGTTTCTGAGCTGAGAGATCCATCCTGTCTGGCCTATGCTTTAACTGGTGGGTTCAGTCCCTCTGCCCTTGTTCACATTTATGTCACTTGACAAGTGGAAAGGTTTTTAATACTAGAGTTAGGACTGTCCCACAGGGGTTGCCTTGATGTGGCAAAATGGCTTGTACATTCGTTTGATCAAAATTATGTTTTCTAAATACCCTTATAATTATTACTACCTTCATGCATTTTTTGCAAAAAAAAAATTATTTATTTTATTTTTAGGATATTTGTTTTTTTTGTGTCTGGTTTTCTCTGTGTAATGGTCATGTGTTAATATGCATTTACATTTTGCATGCACATTAACTTACTTTATCAGTTCAGAACTAGTTTCCTATTTTCTCACTGCTCTTACAGTAAAGAATCTGCGTCTGTGATTATGACTAAACCTTCTTTCCTCCAGACGTAGAGGATGCACCCTTGTCCCCGTCACAGGTCTAAGAGTAAAAAGATCATTAGAAAGGTCTTTGTACTGTCCCCTCATATATTTATACATTGTAATAAAATCACCCCTAAGCCTTCGTTTTTCCAAACTAAATAACCCCAAGTGTAATAACCTGTCCTGGTATTGCAGACCCTTCAGTTCTCTAATAACCTTGGTCGCTCTTCTCTGCACCCGCTTCAGTACAGCTATGTCTTTCTTATTCACCGGAGACCAGAACTGTACACAGTATTCTAAGTGTGGTCGCACCAGTGACTTGTATAGAGGTAAAATTATGTTCTCCTCATGAGCATCTATGTTTCTTTTAATGCATCCCATTATTTTATTTGCCTTTGCAGCAGCTGCCTGACACTGGCCACTAAATGTGAGTTTGTCGTCCACCCATACACCCTGGTCTTATTCAGTGACAGTTTTGCCCAGTGTTTTACAATTAAGCACATAATTATACATCTTGTTTGTTCTACCCAAGTGCATGACCTTACATTTATCCCCATTAAAGCTGATTTGCCATTTATCAGCCCAAGCTTCTAGTTTACATAAATCCTCCTGTAATATAAAATTGTCCTCCTCTGTATTGATTACCCTGCAGAGTTTAGTGTCATCTGCAAATATTGAAATACTACTCTGTATGCCCCCTACAGGGTCATTAATAAATATGTTAAAGAGAAGCGGCCCCAATACTGACCCCTGTGGTACCCCACTGCTAACTGTGACCCAGTCTGAGTGTGCTCCATTAATAACCACCCTTTGTTTCCTATCCATGAGCCAGTTCTTAACCCACTTACACATATTTTCCCCTATCCCCATTGTTCTCATTTTATATATCAACCTTTTGTGTGGCACCGTATCAAAAGCTTTTGAGAAGTCCATGAACATCACGTCCACTGCGTTCCCTTGGTCCAGTCCGGAACTTACCCCTTCATAAAAGCTTATCAGATTAGTCTGACAAGAACGGTCCATCGCAAACCCATGCTGATACTGTGCAATGAGGTTATTCAGCCTCAGATACTCCAAAATAGTATCCCTTAAAAAACCCTCCAGGATTTTACCCACAGTAGATGTTAAGCTCACTGGCCTATAATTTCCAGGTTCCGTTTTTGCCCCCCTTTTGAATATTGGCACCATATTTGCTATTTGCCAGTCCTGTGGTGCAGACCCCGTTATTATGGAATCTTTAAAAATTAAAAATAATGGTCTATCTATGACTGTACTTAATTCCTGCAGTACTTGGGGGTGTATCCCATCCGGGCCCGGGGATTTGTCAATTTTAGTGATTTTTAGACGCCACCGTACTTCCTGCTGGGTTAAGCAAGTGACATTTAATGGAGAATTTTTTTTTATCGCTGATCATGTTATCTGTCATGGGATTTTCTTGTGTAAATATAGTTGAAAAAAAAGTAATTTAGCATATTGGCTTTTCCTCATCCTCATCCACCATTTCACCCAGACTATTTTTAAGGGGACCAATACTATCATTTTTTAGTTTCTTGCTATTTATGTAGTTAAAGAATATTTTGGGATTATTTTTACTTTCTCTGGCCTCATCACTGCCTACTTGCTTTAATTCCCTAAACACTTTCTTTTTGTCACTTATTGCTCCCCTTACAGCTCTATTTAGTCATAGTGGCTTCCTCCTAATTCTAGCATGCTTATTCCCATAGGGTATATACTGTGCACAGGTCCTATTCAGGATGCTAATAAACGTCTCCCATTTTCTTTGTGTATTTTTATGTCTCAGGATATCGTCCCAGTTTATTGCACTAAGATCATCTCTCATCCGTTGGAAATTTGCCTTCCTGAAGTTTAGTGTCCTTGTAACCCTCGACTACATATCTTATTAAAGGATACATGAACGCTTATTATTTTGTGATCACTATTACCCAAGTGACCCCCAACCTTATATTTGATATGCGGTCTGGCCTGTTTGTTAATATTAGGTCCAGCAGTGCCCCCCTCTTGTTGGGTCCTGAACTAGTTGTGAAAGGTAATTGTCTCTCATAGTTGTCAAAAACCTATTACCTTTGCTGGAACTGCAGATTTCTGTTCCTCAATGTATTTCATGGTAGTTGAAGTCCCCCATAATAATGACTTCTCCTTGAGTCGCTGCTTCATCTATTTGCTTTACGAGGATATTCTCTGTTGCTTCCATTATCTTAGGAGACTTATAACAAATCCCTATCAGTAATTTATTATTTTTCCACCCTCCCCTAATCTCCACCCACATAAACTCTACATCTTCATTAGATTCACAGATATCACGCAGGATGGGTTTTAATGATGATTTTAAATATAAACACACACCCCCACCGCGCTTATTTGTACGGTAATTTCTAAACAGAATATAACCCTGTGAATTAAACGCCCAGTCGTGGCTCTCATCCAGCCAAGTCTCAGATATCTCCACCATGTCATAATTATGTTCCAACAAAATTAATTCTCATTCCGCCATTTTGTTGGTGAGGCTTCTGGCATTAGTATACATGCACATTATGTATCTCTCTGTACCTCTTTTCTTTCTTAATTATTAACTATTCTAACCCCACCCCCTATGCCACCCCATCCCCAATTTTATTATTTGTGCTAAGGTCTCTATCTGCACTGCCTTCCCCTTCTATAAAATGAATACCCTCCCCTAGTCCCTAGTTTAAAGACTCCTACAACCTTCTAGCAATTTTCTCCCCCAGCACAGCTGCACCATCCCCATTGAGGGGCAGCCCGTCCGTACCATAGAACGTGTAGCCAACTGAGAAGTCGGCCCAGTTCTCCAGGAATCCAAACCCCTCCTTCCTACACCAATTCTTGAGCCACTTATTAACCTCCCTAATCTCCCGTTGCCTCTCTGGTGTAGCACGTGGTACAGGCAGTATTTCAGAAAATACCACGTTGGAGGTCCTTGCTTTAAGCTTGCAGCCTAATTCCCTGAAATTGTCTTTAAGAACCTTCCACCTACCTCTAACTTTGTCATTTGTGCCAATGTGCACCATGACCGCTGGGTCCTCACCAGCCCTCCCAGTAATCTGTCAACCCGATCAGAGATGTGTCGGACTCGAGCACCAGGTAGGCAGCACACTGTTCGACGATCCCTGTCTTTGTGACAGATTGCCCTATCTGTTCCCCTAATAATTGAGTCCCCCACTATCAGCACCTGTCTGGCCTGCCCTGCTCTCCTAATTACCCCCTTATTGGAGCAGACACTCCTCCGGCTTTCAGAGAACCTGCCTGGCTGCAGCAGTGCTACCCATGTACTGACACCACTCTCATCTGCCAAATTTGCAAACTTATTGGGGTGTGCCAGTTCAGTACTAGCCTCCCTGGCGCTATTCCCTCTACCCTGCCTTCTAACTGTCACCCAGCTTGCTGCTTCAGAGTCCTGCAGCTCCATCCTAGCATCCCCCCTCATCTATCTCATTGAGCGTCTGCTCAGTGAGCAGAAGACTCCTTTCCATATTGTTTATGGATCTCAGTGTTGCCAGCTGCAAATTTAGATCCAGTATTTGGGCTTCCAAATGCACAATGTGCTCACATCTCGCACAGCGGTATGCACCCTTGACCGGCTGTTCAAGGACTGTATACATGTGGCAAGATGTACACTGGATGGCATTGGCAATAGTGGAGCACATTTCTAATGGGGATTTCACGAGACAGCAAAGATAAGTAAAAATAAATAAAAAGTATTAATAAAATATAACAGCAATTCAGTAATTCCTCCCTTGTCAACTCCCTGAATCCAAAGTCCCTGAATCTCAAGTCACACTTACCACCGTTTGAACTTGCGCACTGGTCACACTCAGCTGGCTCACACTGGCTGAAGCAGAAGATTTAAAGAGAGATTTTTTTTTTCTCCTTTAACAGCAAACCACCCTGCTGCTCAAATGCACTTCAAAAAAGACTTGAGCCCCAACCAGCTGGTCCTTATCCCCCATCCTTAATTAACCCCTTGTGAATATAGGTACACCAAGATTTAAATGCAATATAGTTAAACTTTAAACACATATATAGTAAAATAAGAGATTAATCCTTTAGAGAGAAAAAAAGGTTAAAAAAGCCCCCGAAAAATAGAACAGGTAGAAAGGCACTCAGCAATCCACAATTCAGCCACTCACACCAATTCACACAGGTATTTGATTAAAGGTTTTCCAAATACTTCTTCACTGAATCTCAAGTCACACTTACCAACGTTCGCACTTGCGCACCGGTCACACTCGCTGAAGCAGAAGATTTAAAGAGAGATTTTTTTTCTCCTTTAACAGCAAACCACCATGCTGCTCAAATGCACTTCCATGTATGATGAGCTGAGGGAGCAGAGGACAAGTTTGATGAGGCAAGGGGGTATGTCTTTGTGAGAGGAGCATGTGAAGAGGTTACCTTAACGGCATACAATTTTTTTACCCCTTACATTTATGTTTGTTGATTCCGGCAACCAATCAGGGTGCTAAAACCATCCACAACGTAATGACACAAAGTCTTCTGTGATTGGTTGCCAATGTCACATGTCCCCGGACATATAAAAAGCAGACATCTTGATTTGCTGGAACCAATTGCTCAGTTTCACAGTACAGAGAGGTCACTCCTGCGCTAGTGCTGGTGCTGAAAGTAAATTTATCCTCTGTGAAATCTATATTCCAGCATTGAAGTAGATTGTGCAAAAACTGTGTGGCAGTCTCCGGAAGCCGCATTAGCTTCTCCAAATCGTTTGTGCTAACACTGTGTTTCAGTGGCAAATTAGAAGGTCAGATTTCCACTTAAAAATTGTTTGGCCTAATATAGTGTTGCAGACTGAAGGGCCAATTAGCTTGTCCGAATGGTTTGTAATAAAACTATGCTTCAGTGCCAAAAAAGAAAGACAGATTTCCATGTAAAAATCATTAGGCCTACTATAGTGATGCAGCCATGAAGACTAGTGTTGAGCGATACGATACCGCAAGTATCGGGTATCGGCCGATATTAGCTCTATCGGCCTTTCGATACTTAGTTTCGATATTTTCCATATATCGTATACCGGAATCGGAAGTTCCCATAATTCTTTGAGAGGCAATGTGATTTTAGTCAGCCAATGAGGAATCCTAAGAAGTGTGGGCACATCCTGTACTGCTGCGGTCATGTTAACTAATGGCATGGCTGTGATTGGATGCTGAAATGATGTCAGAATGCACTATAAAAGGCGCCGTCGCCATTTTAGGGTCACTGTGCTGTGAATTCAGTAAGGGACAGAACGCTGCTGTGCTGACTCTGAGGGACAGTTAGAGATTGCGATTTAGTGTACTGTGCTGTAGGCAGGCTAGCACCAACCGCTGTGTAAAGCTTCCTTTTGCCTGCAGTGTTGTTTTAACAGCTCTGCAAGGTGTGTGTGAGTGCAGGTGACGCTGCAGTTTGCTCTTCATGCAACGCTGTCTGTAGGCATCTGCACGTGTCACTCACAGACTCTTTTTTTTTTCTTCAGTGTAATTCTTGCAGCTCCATGCAATTTAACTATTAGTGTGACGCGCTTCCATCCGTATCCAATACATTGGTTGCAAACACTATAGAAGTAGACAAAGGAGTAGCCTTTCACAGATTGTGAACAGTTGTGTTTCAGTGTTCACTTCAGTCTGTGTTTTTTATTTTTTGAGTGCACATCACGCTCCAGTTACTTGTTCAAGCACTGCTGCTTGTACTCTGCTGAGCGTGTCTCAGTGCCTCATCCTTTTCATTTATCTCCAATTGGTTCTGCTCCATTCCATTTAAAATATAATCTATTAGTGTGACGCGCTTCCATCCGTATCCAATACATTGGTTGCAAACACTATAGAAGTAGACAAAGGAGTAGCCTTTCACAGATTGTGAACATTTGTGTTTCAGTGTTCACTTCAGTCTGTTTTTTATTTTTTGAGTGCACATCACGCTCCAGTTACTTGTTCAAGCACTGCTGCTTGTACTCTGCTGAGCGTGTCTCAGTGCCTCATCCTTTTCATTTATCTCCAATTGGTTCTGCTCCATTCCATTTAAAATATAATCTATTAGTGTGACGCGCTTCCATCCGTATCCAATACATTGGTTGCAAACACTGTAGAAGTAGACAAAGGAGTAGCCTTTCACAGATTGTGAACAGTTGTGTTTCAGTGTTCACTTCAGTCTGTGTTTTTTATTTTTTGAGTGCACATCACGCTCCAGTTACTTGTTCAAGCACTGCTGCTTGTACTCTGCTGAGCGTGTCTCAGTGCCTCATCCTTTTCATTTATCTCCAATTGGTTCTGCTCCATTCCATTTAAAATATAATCTATTAGTGTGACGCGCTTCCATCCGTATCCAATACATTGGTTGCAAACACTATAGAAGTAGACAAAGGAGTAGCTTTTCACAGATTGTGAACAGTTGTGTTTCAGTGTTCACTTCAGTCTCTGCGGAATAACCACACTTAGGCCTTATAACTTTTCTGACTTTCTTTATCAATCTACCAAGATGAAGAAGTCAGTGAGTAAGGCACGTGGTCGTGGCCGTGGAGTTTCAGCAGGGAGAGGACGTGGGGATTCTGTGGCTGCTGCCGCCCTCAGTGACACAGCATCCACCAGTTTTACCCATGAGCGTTCCTTTATGCGCACTTTGGTAGGAGCTCGGCGTGCCCCCCTGCTGCGGGAAGAACAAATTGAAGCCGTTGTTGGTTGGATGGCAGCCAATGCATCGACTTCAATTCCTTCCACCTCCTCTCAGGAACACAACACTGTTGAGCAACCATCTGTCTGTTCACCGCCTGTCAAATTGCCCAGGCAGTCAGAGAGTTCTGTACAGGAGCCAGCTGAGTCTCTGCTTCTGTTCTCAGAATCTGTTGGCTCGCAAACACGGGCACAGGCAAGCAGCATTCTGCAATTTGAAGAAGAGGGAGTATGCAGTGATGCGCAACAGCTGTGTCTCTCTCAATCTGAAGAGGCGGGTGAGCCAGTGCCGATGGACAGCACACCGCAGAACGCATCTTATGATGATGATGAGACTCAGGTGCCAGGTTTTGTGGAGCATGGTGCTGCCCAGACCATCCAACAGCAGCAGGTGTTGGAAGAGGGTAGTGGAGATGATGAAGTCCGAGACCCAACATGGCGTGAGCAACAGGAAGGTGGTGGGAGCAGCTCTGAGGAAGAGATTGTCCCAACGGTACAAAGAGGAGGGAGAGGTAGACTGCAGACTCGCTTGCCTGTAGCCTCCAGTTTGGCACCTGTTGGAAGCAGTTCTCTTAGAAATGTCAAAATTGGCGCTCCCATGACTTGCACTGCGTGGTCCTTTTTTGACAGACTTGTAGATGATATTTGCTATGTTCAATGCAAGCTGTGTAAGCAAAAAGTTAAAAGAGGTAAAAATATCAGTAACCTGAATACCACAAATATGTGGAAACATGTACGGACAAAGCACGTAGCTGAGTTACAAAGACACACTGGAGATGTAGGCCAACCTACAGCAGCACCTACATCTTCAGGTCGTGTTCGAGCCTCTACCTCCAGCTCACACACACCTGGTTCGGCTTCCTCACAGGATCTCCATGGAAGAACCTCAGTCACTGTTGTTCATAGACAAACTGTTATTCCACCCACAGCAGCAAGTTCACAGTCATCGTCACACTCCCAGAACAAAAAACAGCCATCGGTACCACAGGCATGGGATAAAAGACGGCCATACTTGGCAAGCCATCCACGAGCACAGGCTCTGAATGCTGGCATTGCAAAACTCCTGTCCATTGAAATGCTGTCATTCAGGCTGGTGGAGACTGACAGTTTCAGGAACTTTATGGCATTGGCAGTCCCACAATATAATGTGCCAAGCCGATTTTATTTCAGCAGGCAAGCTGTCCCTGCTCTGCAAAAACATGTCGAGGGAAACATTAAACATGCGCTAATAAATGCCGTCAGTAGCAGGGTCCACCTGACCACCGATGCGTGGACCAGTACCCATGGCCAGGGACGATACCTTTCCCTCACTGCCCATTGGGTCAATGTTGTGGAGCCGGGTACAGATCTTGCCAGTGGCGCTGTACGTGTTCTGCCAACTCCAAGGATTGCAGGAATCCAGTCTGTACACATTGATTCCTCCTCCTACTCCAGTTCCTCAGAATCATCGCTGCACGAGCCGTCACGGTATACCTCCACATGGACCCGTGAACGCTTACCTGTTGCGACCGATATGAGCACAGCCGTGGCCAAACGTCAACAGGCCGTCCTGAAATTAATTTCCATGGGGAATCGAAGCCACACAGCGCAGGAGCTCTGGGATGCCATCAAGCAGAGAGCGACGTGTGGTTTTTGTCAGCTAATCTCCAGCCAGGCTTGGTAGTGTGTGACAATGGCCGAAATCTGGTGGCAGCTCTGGGCCTTGGCAACCTCACTCACATACCATGTCTGGCACATGTGCTCAACTTGGTCGTGCAGAGTTTTTTGAGGGACTATCCGGATCTTGATGCACTGCTGCACAAAGTCCGCCTAGAGTGCGCTCACTTGCGACGTTCCAGCATGGCCAGATCACGCATTGCAGCTCTGCAAGTCAGATTTCGCCTTCCTGAACATCGCATCATATGTGACGTACCCACCAGGTGGAATTCCACGTTACATATGTTGGAGCGGTTGTGTGAGCAGCAGCCAGCAGTAATGGAGTATCAGCTGCAACAGGCGCAATCAACTCGCAATTTGCGCCGTTCACACTTCACCACTACTGAGTGGGCCTCTATGAAGGACATCTGCGACGTTTTGCGTGCGTTTGATGTCTCAACGCAGATGGCGAGTGCAGATGATGCACTAGTCAGCATGACTGTCCCCCTTATCTGCCTGCTTCAGAAATCACTGAAAGCACTAAAGGAAGAGGTTTTGTAAGAGGTGGAGGATGAGGAGTCACAAATTCAATTACCTTCAGGACAGTCAGCGCAACGTGGTTCCTCACAAAGGGCTGGGCAGGGCTCACTTTGTGAGGAGGATGAGGAGGAGGAGGAGTCAATGGAGGAGGAATAAATCCCTACAGAGGGAGGTACAACACTCTAGTCAGTATGTAGAGCGAGGATGGGGTGATGCAGAGGAGGCAGAGATGACGCCTCTTCCAGAGGACAGCCTTTGTTGGCCAGTTGGGAGTCTGCAGCACATGGTTGATTTCATGCTTCAGTGCCTGAGAAACGACCGCCGCATCGCCCACATTCTCACCACGTCAGATTATTGGGTGTACACCCTCCTAGACCCTCGCTACCGGGACAACTTACAAACCCTCATCACACCGGTGAATCGGGACCGTAAAATGCAGGAGTACCAAGACACACTGGTGCAATCAGGACACCATTGTAGGCATTTACTACAGGCCGCCTGTGCAAGCTGAAGATATGGATGAACTCTTTATGCATCAAATGGCCAAGTTCTCCAAAAAATATGACATAGTGGTCATGGGAGATTTCAACTATCCAGACATTTGTTGGGAATCTCTCTCAGGCAAAACTAACAGGTCCAGGAAATTCTTATCCTCTCTTGCTGACAACTTTATCTTCCAAAAGGTAATGGAGAAAACAAGGGGATCTGCTACCTTGGATCTAATCCTCATAAACAGGGAGGAAATGGTGGAGGAGGTAAGAGTGGCTGGGACTCTAGGAGGTAGTGACCATGCTATTTTAGAATTTTGGATAACAAGAGGAGGAAGACCTGTGAAGACTCAGACGTCAAGGTTAGATTTCAGAAAGGCAGATTTTAAGGAACTCAGAAAGAGAATTGGAGGGATCCAATGGCTGGATATCCTTAAGGACAAAAATGTCCAGGAAGGATGGAAAATCTTGAAAAATGAGATTCTCAAAGCACAATCGTTAACAATTCCGAAAAGAGGGAAGAATGGGAAGCATTTAAGGAAACCAGGATGGATGAACATAGAACTTAAACACATGCTAAAAAGGAAGAAAGAAATGTTTATCAAATGGAGAGAGGGAGGCATATCTAAAGAAGAATATAATGCCGTCTGCAGAACCTGCAGGGCACAAATCAGATTATCTAAAGCTGACAATGAATTAAGGCTTGCAAGTGACGTCAAAAGCAACAAAAAAGGATTTTGGGGATACGTCAAAAGTAAAAGAAAAGTCAAAGATGCTATAGGATTTTTACAGGATGAAAATTATGAAATGGTAAGTCAGGATGTTGAGAAGGCTGAACTTTTAAATTCCTATTTTGCATCTGTTTTCTCTCAGAAAGGAAATGTAACATCAACTGATCTTCACTGTCCTATTAAAGGAATAGAAGAATCCAGGATATCTATAAACAGAAAGACAGTGAGGAAACACTTAGCTAACATAAATGAATTCAAGTCTCCAGGTCCAGATGAATTACACCCCAGGGTACTGAAGGAGATAGCAGAAGAAATTCTTGATCCACTGTCCATAATCTTTGAAAATTCTTGGAGAACAGGAGAAGTCCCAGAAGACTGGAGAAGAGCAAATGTTGTTCCTATCTTCAAAAAGGGGAAGAAGGTGGACCCAGGGAACTACAGGCCGGTGAGTCTGACTTCTATACCAGGAAAGATCTTTGAACAAATTATTAAAGAACATGTATGCAAGTACCTGGATAAGAATGAAGTGATTAAACAGAGTCAGCATGGGTTTGTAACTAATAAGTCATGTCAGACTAACTTAATTTCCTTCTATGACAGAATCACTGACTGGGTGGATCAGGAAATGCTGTAGATATAGTATATCTTGACTTCAGCAAAGCATTTGACAAAGTATCTCACACAATCCTTATTGAAAAAATGACTAAGTATGGAATGGACAAGGCAACTGTTAGGTGGATTCATAACTGGCTTAGTGATCGGACCCAAAGAGTGGTTGTAAATGGCTGCACATCCAGTTGGAAGAATGTCTCAAGTGGGGTACCACAAGGCTCTGTTTTGGGCCCTGTATTGTTCAACATCTTTATCAATGATTTAGATGAAGGAATTGAGGGTAAACTGATCAAATTTGCTGATGACACAAAGCTAGGAGGGGTAGCTAATACTAGAGAAGAGAGAGAGAGGATTCAAAAAGATATACATAAACTGGAGCAGTGGGCAGCAACTAACAGAATGGATTTTAACAGGGAAAAATGCAAAGTACTACATCTGGGCAATAAAAATGAAAAAAGCATATACAAAATGGGAGGAATAGGGCTAAGTAACAGCACATGTGAAAAAGACTTGGGTATACTAATTGATCACAGACTTAACATGAGTCAACAGTGTGATGCAGCAGCAAAAAAGGCAAATGCAATTCTAGGATGTATCAACAGAAGCATACAGTCTAGATCACGTGAGGTCATTATTGCCCTCTACTCCTCTTTGGTCAGACCTCATCTGGAATACTGTGTCCAGTTTTGGGCACCACATTTTAAAAAAGACATCAACAAACTGGAGCAAGTTCAGAGAAGAGCCACCAGAATGGTGACCGGTCTGCAAACCATGTCCTATGAGGAACGGTTGCAGGATTTGGGAATGTTTAGCTTGCAAAAAAGAAGACTGAGAGGAGACTTAATAGCTGTCTACAAATATCTCAAGGGCTGTCACATTGTAGAAGGATCATCTTTATTCTCATTTGCACAAGGAAAGACTAGAAGCAATGGGATGAAACTGAATGGGAGGAGACACAGATTAGATATTAGAAAAAACTTTTTGACAGTTAGGGTGATCAATGAGTGGAACAGGCTGCCACAAGAGGTGGTGAGTTCTCCTTCAATGGAAGTCTTCAAACAGAGGCTGGATAGACATCTGTCTGGGATGATTTAGAGAATCCTGCTTTGAGCAGGGGGTTGGACCAGAAGGCCCAGGAGGTCCCTTCCAACTCTACCATTCTATGATTCTATGATTCTATGATTCTATAATCCATACTGTTGTACATTCCAGCCGAGAGAGCTGCTGCTGCTGCTACTGCTTTACAAACCAGCTCTGTGCGTCGAGGCAGTGTAGACACCTCTACAACAAGAGGCACCAGAAGCAGCGCCTCTGCACAGGGCAAGAGCTGTATGTTACAAATGTGGCAAAGTTTTGTGACAGCGCCAGCAAGGTCTACACCATCCGAGACGGCTCCAGTCACCAGGAAGAAACGTTTCCATAAGATGGTGACAGACTACTTGGCTTTCCCTCTAAGTGTACTCCCAGATGCCTCTTCCCCTTTCAAATTTTGGGTCTCTAAGTTGGATACATGGCCAGAGCTTAGCCAGTATGCATTGGAGGTGCTGGCTTGCCCTGCTGCCAGTGTATTATCTGAGCGTGTCTTTAGTGCTGCAGGTGGTGTAGTAACAGACCGTCGCATGCGACTATCCTCAGAGAATGTAGACCGGCTTACTTTTCTGAAAATGAACAAGGCATGGATCTCACCTGAATTTGCCTGTCCGTTTTCAGATTAAATAACTGTTTGGCAACGTTTTCCATGTCTCCTGTTATGTTCATCTTTCTACCACCTGAACTCTACTCCCTGGGCTACAACACCGCCATTTGTTGCTCGTAAGTAATTGGCAGGGGTACTGACTCATGGCCAGCCTGGTTACAGCACGACAGCTGTTTCCTGGCAGTGTGAACGTCAATTATCCTCCAATAAGTTGTGCTGTCGTGTTGCATTCGGGTTAGCCGACTCTATGGTGCCTGCAGTTTAGGTGATTCCTATGTGTGCTGTGGGATATGTAAATAAAGGCGGTTTCCATTGTGACAATAGGACAAGCACCCACTGTAGGACTGTGTGATTCGTTAACTGCGGACGGCTTGCGTCCTGTCAACTTACATTTTCATGGGTGCTTTCTTCTACCCGTCCGGGGTCCAGTACCGTCAACTGGTTCTCCCCAGTGGCTTTGGCCTAGGTGCCTCCATCTCCGTATCCGAGTTCCACCAACGTCTGCTGGTCCTTGGTAGTGCTTTGGAGCACAGGTACCTCCTGCTTAGTAACCGTGTCACAGTAACGTCAGCTGGTACTCGGTTGTGACATTGCCTCTTTTCCTTCTGCTACCCGTCCGGGGTCCAGTACCGTCAACTGGCTCTCCCCAGTGCCTTTGGCCTAGGTGCCTCCATCTCCGTATCCGAGTTCCACCAACGTCTGCTGGTCCTTGGTAGTGCTTTGGAGCACAGGTACCTCCTGCTTAGTAACCGTGTCACAGTAACGTCAGCTGGTACTCGGTTGTGACATTGCCTCTTTTCCTTCTGCTACCCATCCGGGGTCCAGTACCGTCAACTGGTTCTCCCCAGTGCCTTTGGCCTAGGTGCCTCCATCTCCGTATCCGAGTTCCACCAACGTCTGCTGGTCCTTGGTAGTGCTTTGGAGCACAGGTACCTCCTGCTTAGTAACCGTGTCACAGTAACGTCAGCTGGTACTCGGTTGTGACATTGCCTCTTTTCCTTCTGCTACCCGTCCGGGTTCCAGCACAGTCAGCTGGTCCTCGTTACTTCCATTGTCTCTTGCTCCATCTGATACCCGTCAGGGTTCCAGTAATGTCAGCTGTTTCTCGGAAATTAGACGACCTTAAAGACCACCCAGAAGAAGATGACGACAACAAGGACGACGAGCATGAAGCCAACCAGCCTGAACACCATCACAAAGAAAAAATAAAAGATTACCCAGAAGAAGATCACCAACAGGACAAAGAAGGTTAAGACAAACTACAAGATACAGAACAAGAGACAGAAGAACAATAAGCAGAAGATCAAAAAGCAGAAGAACATGAAGTATAAGACCAAAATGAAGAGCAAAATATATGCTCTAAATTCTAAGCAGAAGAAGACTAAGCAGTGTATGGGGGTGAGTCCGTTCCTCCTCGTGGTGCCCCTGGAAAATGCCTGCTGCTGCAGGCTAAACTGAACACGGACAAATACTGTTGTAATTTAAATCTTTTGTGACAGCAAGAACGGAAGGATGAACAATTCATACTTTTACAGATTACAAGTACAGGAATCTCTGTCACAAATAAGAATATGATGAAGAAGATGAAGAGGAAGAAGATGAAGAATTTGAATATGAAGAAGATTAATTAGTTTAATAATAACAATATGAGTAATGTAAACAAAAACATGAATAGCAAGAAGTTTAAGAAGAAGATTAAGAAGGTGAAGATGAAGAATAATTTGATGAGAAAGATGATGCTGCTGCTGAAGATTATGAAGGAGAAAGTGTGGCACTGGCAAAAGTTAAAAAGGTGAAGAGCATGGAAGTTGTGAAACATACATATTTGCCAAAATAGAAAAAAGGTTAACAACATTGTCAATTTGTTAGTCAATCCAAACGTATTTCCAAAAAAAAATATATTAATGCTATTCCAATGCATTGGGTTAAACATGTATGCCTTTATTGTCTCCTCAACCTCCCCCAATACATTCTACATTAGTCTTTGTTGTTTTCCTTCATGTACAATTAACCAACAAGGCAAGAATGTTTTTTTTTAATGTCGATATTTGGTTCCCATAGACTTACATTGGACTTCCGGTATCGGAATCGGATATCGACGATATTTAGTGATATCGGCGATACCATTCCGATCCGATATTTTTAGATATCGAGCAGTATCGCTCAACACTAATGAAGACCAATTATCCACTCCAAATCGTTTGAGGTAAAACTTTGTTTCAGTGGCAAATCAGAAGGCTATATTTTGCAGTTTAAAATTGTTAGGCATAACAGTGTTCTTCAGGCACACTGTCTAAGAAAATAGTGATTGTTCATTTAGTAACAGGTGACTGTGGACCTAAGGTTGTGAAACAGCAGGGTACAAGACAGGAAGGCTACTTACAACATAATTGGAAAAAAGCGAGATCATAGTGGAAGGTGTTGTGAATGGACTTGAAATGAGTTCTGAGCAGGGGCTCCCTCTGGTGGTTACAAGCGGTACTGGTCTGTCCAGTGAAGATTGTGAAGATTGTGAGGAGTGGGAATCAGGTGTTACTGACTGGTCTTATATAAGGGAGTCGCCTTCCCATCAGGGTTGCCGGTGATCATTTGTTCTGGTCTCAATCCTTGAGTCCTGTTTCCTTTGTAGCCTGCTGTGTCGTGTCTGCATCTCCTGCTAACAGATAAGACATTTTCTTCTTTTTGTTTTTGTGCTTGATTTTTGCATTTTGTCCTGCACTTCTGTGGGGGCCTTCTGGGTCCCCTCCGGGGGCTTTTGCCCTCTCAGTTTAGTTCAGCCACTGATGTTTGTACTTTTGCTTTTTCCAGTTTTTTCAGTGGCTGCTGTTTTGATTTTGTTACACCAGAGAACTAATTTAGGTGGTAGAGGTCGTGTGATCTCAGGTGTTTTTGAAATTAGTAGAGTTGGTGCTTTTCAGGGTTTTCTGGGATTGCAGTAAGTACCCTTCCTATCCTTTTCTATTTAGTTAGTTTGGGCCCCAACGTTTGCTCATACTATTTTCTGTCTGTGTCAGTATTTCTTCTTGTCTAACCGCCATTACATGTTTGGGGGCTTTCTATTTTCTTTGGGGTTCTGCTCCGGGGCAGATAGCTTTCCTATATCTATCTTTAGGTGTAGTTAGTTTCTCAGGCTGTGACGAGGCGTCTAGGACCAACGTAGGAACGCTCCACGGCTGCCTCTAGTTGTGGTGGTTAGTCAGGGTACTGCAATCTCATAGATTCCAACTGCTCTGGTGTATTGCCTTTTTTACCTGCACTCCTCAGCTACCGAAACATAACAGGAAGGCCCCCCCCAAATATCACATGGTGATTAGTATTCAGACCCTTTGTTCAGACACTAATATTTAAGTCACATGCTGTCCATTTCCTTGTGATCCTCCATGACATGGTTCTACTCCTTCATTGGAGTCCAGCTGTGTTTAATTAAAATAATAGGACTTGATTTGTAAAGGCACACACCTGTGTATATAAGACCTCACAGCTCACAGTGCATTTCAGACCAAAGGAGAATCATGAGGTCAAATTAACTGGCCAAGAAGCTCAGAGACAGAATTGTGGCAAAGCACAGATCTGGCCAAGGTTCCAAAAGAATTTCTGCAGTAATCAATGTTCCTAAGAGAACAGTGGCCTCCATAATCCTAAAATGGAAGAAGTTTGGGACCACCGGAAGTCTTCCTAGACCTGTCCATCCAGCCAAACTGAGCAACCATGGGAGAAGAGCCTTCATGAGACAGGCAAAGAAGAACCCCAAGATCACTGTGGCTGAGCTCCACAGACGCAGTAGGGAGATGGGAGAAAGTTCCACAAAGTCAACTATCACTGCAGCCCTCCGCTAGTCATGCCTTTTTGGCAGAATGGCCTGACGGAAGCCTCTCCTCAGTGCCAGACATATGAAAGTACTTACATAGTTTGCAAAAAACACATGAAGGCCTCCCAGACTATGAGATATAAGATTCTCCGGTTTGAAGAGACTAAGATAGAACTTTTTGGTGATAAATCTAAGCAGCATGTGTGGAGAAAACCAGGCACTGCTCATCACCTGTCCAATACAATCCCAACAGTGAAACATGGTGGTGGCAGCATCATGCTATTGGGGTGTTTTTCAGCTGCAGGGACAGGACGACTGGTTGCAATTGAAGGAAACACGAATGTGGCCATGTTCAGAGATATACTGGATGAAAACCTTTTCCAGAGTGCTCGGGACCTCAGACTTCGCCGAAGGTTCAGTTTCCAACAAGACAATCTCCCTAAAGGTACTGCCACACTAAACAATCCCGCTAGCGATCACGATAACGACGCATACTAATGCGATCGCTAGCGGGATTGTTTCTATATCGCTAAATGCGGCCACATTTAGCGATATAGTTAACGACGCTATCGCCGTTAGCGATCTTCTTAACGACTTTAGCGGTACAAAAGTACCGCTAAATCGCTAAGAAAAGGTGCCACACTAGCGATATATACTTACCCAGCGGGAGCGCCGACGAGAAAATAGGGTCCGGAACGATTCCAGCGACGAGCGAGATCACAGCAGGAAGCTCGTCGCTGGAAGCTGCCGCACTGAACAATATCGCTAACGGGATCGCTAAATAGTGACGTTTTTTAGCGATCCCGTTAGCGATATTGTTTAGTGTGGCATACCCTTAAGTACACAGCTAAAATAACAAAGGAGTGGCTTCAGAACAACTCTGTGACCATTCTTGACTGGCCCAACCAGAGCCCTTAAGTAAACCAAATTGAGCATCTCTGGAGAGACCTGAAAATGGCTGTCCACCAACGTTCACCATCCAACCTGACAAAGCTGGTGAGGATCTGCAAGGAACATTGGCAGAGGATCCCCAAATCCAGGTGTGAAAAACTTGTTGCATCATTCCCAAGAAGACTCATGGCTGCACTAGCTCAAAAGGGTGCTTCTACTCAATACTGAGCAAAGGGGCAAAGGGTCTGAAATACTTATGACCATGCGATATTTCAGTTTTTTCTTTTTTAATAAATTTGCAAAAAATTTGTTTTTTTTCAGTCAAGATGGGGTGCAGAGTGTACATTAATGAGAAAATAAATGAACTTTTTTGAATTTACCAAATGGCTGCAATGAAACAAAGAGTGAAATATTTAAAGAGGTCTGAATACTTTCCGTATCCACTGTATGCATGTTTATTTCAATATCTGACATGAAATCAGAATAAACTTATCCCGTTTTAGGTCGATTAGGATTACCAAAATTATTAAAATATTGCCAAATGCCATAATAATGAGAGAGAATGCTTTAAATCATTTAAATCATACACTTAGAATACTATGCCTTTAAACAATTTTTGAATGCCAATATGATGATGTCATGTGTTTGGAACCTTCTGATTTTTTTGGCAAAATCTGAGTTATTTAGAGTCATACCTGTGGATGTATTTTAATGCACACCTGAAACACACTGCTTCTTTGTGCAGCATCTGTCATGACTCTGGACAGGATCGTGCCACCTCCATCCTTGTCAGTTCAGGGTTAATTTTAGTCAGTCTCTCTTTGGTTCTGGGGTGGCTATTTAATGTTGGCAGTTCCTGGATTGTTTGTCGGTGATACTTCTGTATACTCATTTTGTGTTTGCTGACCCAGGAGACTCGTCCGTTAACGTGTGCCTCTGTGCTTGTGTGCTTTACTGTGTATGACTCGGTTCTATCCCCTGACTTTTGCCTCTGTATTCTGCTTTGTACTGCCTTGTCCCTCCTGGTTATCTGACCCCTTGGCTTGTCTACGTTTACTCTCTGTCCTGTTCCTTGGTACTGCGCTCTTGTCTGGCTTTTGACCTTCGGCTTATCTTGACTACGCTTTCTGTTTTTGCCCTACATGTTGTGTATTCTGTGTCTTTCTCTGCATTCACGTGTGGTGGCTCCGGCCACTCCTAGTCACGTGACTGCTCTATGCCAGGTCCTGCTCACTGCATTAGTTTTAGGTCCTTGAGCTCGGTGTGCCTTGTTGCTGCACTCCTACATTTATGTACGTGCCACCTGATAGTGCCCCCTAGGCAGTGCCAGTGACACCTTAGGTGTCACAACCGAATCATGAGGAAATCTAAAGAAATCGTCCAATATATCAGGAAGAGAATTGTGGACATGCACAAGTCTGGCTCATCCTTCCGTACAATTACAAGATACTTGAAGGTGCCTCGTTCATCTGTAAAAGCAATTATATGCAAATACAGACAAGATGGGAATGTCCTGCGATCTTACCACTCAGAATAGATAAGTTCTGAGTCCCAGAGATGAATGTGCTTTGGTCCGACATATGCATATAAACCCAAGGACAAAAGCAAAAGACTTTGTGAAGATGATGCCGGAAGCTGGTAAAATTGTGTCAATATCCACAGTGAAACTAGTACTACATCAACATGAGTTGAAAGGCCACACTGACAAAAAGAAGCCATTACAAAAAAGAAATATATAAAAGCCAGAAAAATGTTTGCAAATGCACACAGGAACAAAAACCTTAATTTTTGGAGTGATGTTGTGTGGTCTGATGAAACTAAAATTGAACATTTTTGTCATAATGAAAATCATTGCGTTTGTAGGAAAAAGGGAGAAACTTGGAAGCCTAAGTACACCATCCCAACTGTGAAGCATGTTGGTGGCAGAATCATGGTGTGGATTTGTTTTGCTGCAAGAGGGACTGGTCCACTTCATGAAAAAGATGGCATCATGAGAAAAGAAGATTATGTGGCAATACTGGATCAACATCTCAAGACATCAGCCAGGAAGTTAAAGCTTGAGCGGATACAGGTCTTCCAAATGGACAATGACCTGAATCATACAGTCAAAACGGTAACAAAGTGGCTTAAGGATAGCAAGGTAAATGTTTTGGAGTGGCCATTGCAAAGCCCTGATCTCAATCCTATTGAAATTTTAGGGTAACGCTGAAAAGGCAGGTGCGAGCAAGGCGACCTACAAACATGGATCAGTTACACCAGTTTTGTCAGGAGGAATGGACCCAAATTCCAGCCAATTATTGTGTGAAGCTGGTGGAATGATAACTCAAATGTTTGACTCACGTCTTTCAGTTTAAGGGCAATGGTACCAAATACTAATGAAATGTATGTAAACGTTTGACTTTGCAGTAAGTAATAAAAATGCCTTAAAACATTCTCTCTAATTATTCTGGCATTTGGCACATATTAATAATTATGATAATCCTAATTGACCTAAAACTGGAAAAATGTATTCTGATTTCATGTCAGATATTGAGAAAAACATGCATATGTGTCTTTTTAGATAGTGTATGTAAACTTCTGGTTTCAACTGTATGCTTTATGTTATTATTAAGGCTCCACACAGCAGGCACAAAGCTGTAATGTTATGACTGATGTGCTGAGATTCAGAGCTCAGATGGAGAATGAATGTTGGAACAAGGAGCTGATGGCTCCCTGTTCCATAATTGCTTTCAACTCTATCTGTCTGCGTCCACAAAGTGTGACACCAACTCATGGACCCCAAAGCAGCCGTGCGGTCTGCCGCTATTTGTGGTACACCACTGTCCTTGTTCTCTTGAGCCTTGACTATTAGATAATGACAACAAAGATACAGAATAAAAAAATTGTTTACAGGACTTAAAAGTAGCTGAAATAAATATTATTCTTTGAATTAATGTTACATGCTTTTGTTTTTATAGATATTCTAAATGATGTGCATATGTTACTTCCCTTATGTTAAATAATATATTTTGTGAATGTTTAGCATCATTGCTTTGAAAGATCATGTTTGTTAATCATTCGTGCTTTCTAATTATATTTACTTCAGATTAATGAAGTAGCTGCATTGAAATATTTGAATAGAAAACTAATTAGCATTCACAAAGTCATTATAATTGTGTATTATGTTCAAAGCCCTAATTAAAATCTTCCAAATATTTCAAGGTATTACTGGTTGTTAACCATTACCATTAATTATCATTTCTAAAATATTGAAATTCCTTGTAGTTTATTGATATTTGTGTTAATTCTAGATTTTATTTGTAACTGAAAAAAGAAGTTGGCGATGCAAAATACAGTAAGTAGAAGAAAACTTGAACAGCTTTTGTAGCATGCTATTGTGTCCAAATTTTGAAATGTATTATTTAACACAGATCAGACCCGATCTCATGCTGAACGTGTAGGCATTTTTCAATTATAGAGTTCAGGGGCATGTTTAGTTCTTTATTATTGGCACACAAATGCCTAATTAGCATGAATGATTCAATATATGTAATTTATTAAAAAAAGATAATAAATAACAAAATACTATTATTTTACCTTATGTTGGACACAAGGTTTTCACAAGGTTTTCTGCTTCTACTGTCTATAAGAATAATTTCTGGTTGCTTACTAGAAAAATATAGTAAAATATGTTACAATATTTATAAAATTAATAAAGCATTTGGCTTAGAATTTGTACTAAAATATACACCTTATAATTGTACGTTATAGGAGTTTTTCATTTTTGTATTAATATATCAGAATCCTCTGTGAAAAATAACAAGAAAACCAGCGTTGCTGTATTTCCAATACCACAAAGCCCAGTAATAAGCTGCAGCCATAATGTGTTGTAAAACCTGTGTTTCTGGGCAATCTGTGATTACCAGTAGTGATGAGTCACCCCCGTAGAGTTCGAGTTCGGTTCGCCGAACAGCCGTGTGTTCGACGAACTGTTCGTCGAACACCGTTAAAACCAATGGCAGGCAAACCAAAACACATAGAAACACAAAGAAAACACATAGAAAACACTTCAAAGGTGTCCAAAAGCTGACAAATTGCTCACAAGACACAACTAACACATGGAAAAGTGACAAGTACATATAGTCATGCAAAAAGAAAAGAGGTGGAGGAGTAAAAGGAGGGGGAGACACAGATATAGGCATGTCATGCCCTTCTAAAACCAAAAAAGTGCCAAGCCGACAAGGCCAGTCCGTTCCTGCCCGTGCGACCTGCATGTCGCCTGGTTTGTGCCAGAGCTGCGGTGGACGCTGACGGCTAGCCCCCCTCTCACAATACTGGTGCCTGTCCGCTGGTGGGTCGAGCGAGCCCCCCTACGGTGGAGGCAGGTCTAATCTTTTTTTATTTAAATTGTCTCTTTAATTTGAATGAGTACACTTTAAATCTTTTTACAAGGATCTATTGGAGGGCAAGTCTCATGCCAGCAGCTGCGGTAATGCCAGATCAAGTAGCGTTCAGTAAAGCTGCTGCAGTTAAAAAGCTTTTATAAGGATCGAGCTTGGCAGTCCACCGCAGGGCGTCCTACCGCCACTCACAGCCCCTGTGCCTTGGGGTGCCTCCCCGATGCCCTTCACTGATTATCCCGAGGGGCCGAAGCATTTCCTTTGAAAAAATTAAGTGTCTAAAGTAAAGGTGGTGTAGCTTGCTTAACAGCTGGGTTAATCCGCTGACTAGCAGACACTGCTATTAGGCCCAAAATTATTGGCGATTTTTCGGAAAAACTGAACTCTTCGAAATCTAGTTGCCCCCAGCAACACAACTCTCAAGTCCTTATGTTCATCTGCAACCCGGATAAATTCTAATCCGGGTTGTTTTGCATGTAGGACCTCTACGTGTTTATGTTGCGTCTCTATTATGAATGTGGTGCAAGAATTTCAATCTCGTACCACAGGCACCAGTTTTAAAATCAACAGTCATGTCAATTGCCAATCGTGCTACATTATTTATTTAATTGAGTGCGGTTGTGGGTTGCAGTACATCGTCGGACGATACAGACGATGCATGCAAGGCTCAACAAGCACCGTCAAAATATCCGAAATGGGTTCATGCTACACAGTCTCTCAAAACATTTCTTCCTAGTGCACCAAAAGAATTTGAATTCGTTAAAACTCACTTTTATTGACCAGATACCACATGATATGCCTGATCGGTATAATAATCTAATAAGAAGGGAGAGTTTCCGGATTTTTAAGCTTGGTACACTGGCCTCTGAGGGGATAAACCTCACTATTGAAAAAGTCACGTAATATATGCATTTTGAGATTTATTTATTTATTTATTTTCATTTATTTTTCCTTGTGTACATTGTTTTTATGTCATTTTTAGGTTGGTTTTATTCAATTTATCTTTTTTTTTTTTCTTTTTTACAGTCATATTTGCATTTTTAATCATGTGGGTGTTCTGATTAATTGCCTTTTAATTTTCATTTGCTGCTCCACCTTTATATACCTTTCCTACTCCATTCTATGTATAACTGCCACCTGAGGAAGACGGAGCTTTTCCATTGAAACGCGTTGTGAATATCAATAAATGAAGACTTTTTAATATCAGCTGAATTGCCTCCCTCGCGCTCCTTATGACCGGATTGTTTTATCATCACTTATGTCTGATCCTCTCTTGAGGTACCTGGCCGGAGCTGCAGAGGACAACCTTAATCTCATCTGCCTTTATCGCCAGCCTGGCACTCCTTTGAAACCGTATATCTGAATTTGGTTGCAAAATTATTGTCTGGGCTAGATGCAGTTAAAAATTTGTAATTATATCTACAGCCGGTGGCTACTCCGCTGACTAGCAGACACTGCTACTAGGCCCAAAATTATTGTCTGGGTTAGATGCAGTTAAAAATTTGTAATTCTATCTACAGCCGGTGGCTACTCCGCTGACTAGCAGACACTGCTACTAGGCCCAAAAATATTTTTCTGGGTTAGATGCAGTTAAAAATTTGTAATTAGATCTACAGTCGGTGGCTACTCCGCTGACTAGCAGACACTCAAGCTTTGTAGCAGACCTCTGATTCCCAGGCTATAGTATGAGTAAACAGCTCTAGTCGTCACACTCAACCATCTATGTTACCCCAAGCCATAGTGTATGTAGTTTCTTACGGTTAAAAGGGGGTTGGGGAAAGACCCAACCCACCTGTAATTGACGATGCCAATGTCACGTAAAACACAGCAAAGGGACTCCAAAAAGAGTCTCAATTTTTTCCAAAAATTTGGGGCACAGACACCACTTAAGTAGCATCAATTGCCCCAGAGTTGCTTAAAACGGTTGGTGAGGTGATTTGAACAAATCCTCAAGCTTTTACTTTCCCCAGGATGACACAGGATTAAAAAAGTCCTTGCGGATCCATGATCTGTTCATCTTTATGAACGTGAGTCTGTCTACATTCTCAGTGGACAGCCACGTGCGCTTATCTGTCAGCACACCAACAGCAGCGCTGAACACACGTTCAGAGAGAACGCTGGCTGCGAGCATGACAAGATCTCCAAGGCGTGAGTGGTGAGCTCCAGCCATTTATCCAGATTGGAAGCCCAAAAAGAGCAAGGGTCCAGTGACACAGTCATGGCTTTAATGTTCAGTTGGAGATACTCCTGTACCATCGTCTCTAGGCGTTGACTATGTGTCTGACTTCTTGTCTCCTGTGGCCTTGCAAAGGATGACTAAAAAACTGGTGAAAGGATTCCCAAAATTGCTGTGAACACCAGCAGATATTGTGTTTCTGTTACGGTTTGAGTGCTGAATACTCAACAGTCCCACGGTTTGCAAGTTAGAACTGTAAGATTCACTACGTGCACCACTGGTGTTTTGTGGAAAAGCGCATGTAAGATTCTGAAATAGTCTCTGCTGATACTCCTGCATGCGTGAATCCCTTTCTATGGCCGGAATTATTTTGGCAAATTTATTTTTGTACCGGGGATCTAACAGTGTGGCTACCCAGTAATCAGGATTATTTTGAATTCTGACAATTCGAGGGTCATGTTGCAGGTAGTGCAGCAAGAAGGCACTTGTGTCCTGCGCATCCAGGAGCACCAAGTCCCTGTTGTGTTGGTGGCGAGGTACGAATCATGCTTCCTTCCTCTGCCCTCTCCCCCCAACCTCGCACAAGAAAAATGTGATCAAGGTCTCCCTCATCTGATGAGTCTTCCATGCCCATCGGCAGTTCGTCCTCCACTTCTTCCTGGGCTCCTGCACCTTCCTCACTAGTTTGGCTGCTACCATGCGCCCTGATTGATCCCTCTCCCCCACCCTCCCATGCCAGCCGCCTTAGTGCTGCCGACCGTCTGGACCTTGCAGATGTTAGCCCTTCCGCATACAACTCCTCCTCCTCTACTTCCTCCACCTCCTCTTGTTCCACCACCTGACTCCGAATTCTGTTTAACATCTGTTCCAGCATGTAAATCACTGGAATAGTCATGCTGATGATGGCATCGTCAGCACTAAACATCTTCATGGCCATTTCAAAACTGTGCAGAAGGGTGCATAGGTCCCTGATCTAAGACCACTCCTCCAGCGTGATTTGCCCCACCTCTGGATCTCGTTGGCCCAGGCTATAATTCAGAAAGTATTGCACCAGGGCTTGCCTGTGCTGCCACAGTCGCTGCAACATGTGCAGAGTTGAATTCCACCGTGTTGGCACATCGCATTTTAGCCGGTGAAGTGGCAGGCCAAATGACTTCTGTAGAGATGTAAATCGCTGAGCTGCGGGATATGAATGGCGGAAGTGAGCACACAGCGACCGTGCCCTCTGCAGAAGGCCATGTAGTCCGAGATAGTGGGCTAAAAATTGCTGGACAACCAGGTTCAACACGTGAGCCATACAAGGCACGTGTGTAACATTGCCCCGGCGAAGGGCCGTACCCAGGTTTGCGGCATTGTCACACATTACCTTCCCTGGTTGCAGGTCAAGTGGAGACAACCATTCATGAAACTGGTTCTCCAGAGCTGACCACAACTCCTCAGCTGTGTGACTCACATTTCCCAGACATTTCAACGTTAAAACCACCTGATTACGTTGAGCCCTTCTTCCAGCATAGCAAGGAGGTGTGCTGCAGGATCCTTTCTGCGCAGTTAGAAAGTCAGTGGCATGACCAGACAGGCTTTGGATGCAGGTGGAGTACCGAGAGGAGGTTGAGGAGGCAGAAGCAGTGGAGAACTTCGAGATAAAAAGGATTGATGCACAACTCGTGGGGACGGCAACACTTGGACAGCAGCCCCTTGTCCTGCTGTCACCATAGTTACCGAGTGCCCAGTCAGCGACATGTAACGCCCCTGTCCATGCCTACTCTTCCAAGTGTCTGTGGTGAAATGCACCCTGTCACACACTGAGTTTCTCAAAGAAGCGGTGATGTTGTGTGCGACATGCTGGTGGAGCGCAGTCACACCTTTCTTTGAGAAGTAGTGCCGTCTGGGCATTTGGTACAGGGGCACTGCGATGGACATAAGGTCTCAAAAATCCTCTGTGTCCACAAGGCGGAAAGGCAGCATTTCTGTAGCCAAGAGCTTGCAGATGGTGAAATTCAACCTCTTAGCTTTCTCATGGCTAGGAGGAAATGTTCTTTTACTTGTCCACATCTGAGGGACCGAGGGCTGGCTGTTGTTCATAGATGGGGTTGAGTAGGGTGTCCCCGGACAACTGACGGTCTGTGAGGAAGATGCAGGCGCAAAAGTTAGGTTGCCTGAATCCAAAGGTGGTGCTCTCGATGTCGGAGAGCGCTCAACACCAGCTGGTGTTTCCACTTCCAAATGAACTGATGATCTGACTGGCTGTTGCTGGTAAAGAGGTGCCAGGTCTGAGTCTCAAAACAGGTCTGACTGCTGTCCCCCCCAGTCACAGAGGATGAATAGGCCGCGGTCGCGGATGCACAAGATAGGGCAGACGGCGGATGGGCCGGCCCGCTAGGCCGCATTGTGGCACAGTGAGCTTGCCACTGCAACTTATGCTTCATATCCATGTGATGGTTCATGCATGAAGTACTCAAACTATGGATTTTTTGGCCTCTACTTAGCTTTTGGACACAAATGTTACAGATAACACGAGTTGGGTCATCCTTATCAATGTTAAAAAATGCCCAGGCTATGCAAGGCTTAGAACCCATATGACCTGAAGAGCCACCTTGACTTGTGGTCAGAGGCAGAGTTGTGGTTGAGGATGCAGTTGGTGACGTGCTTCCAGTACTACGTCTCTGTCCAGGAAGGCACACCCTGACCTCGTCGTCACTCGAATCCTCCTCCACCTCCTCTGCTGACCTCATCGACTGTCTGACTGTGGGTTGACAGTAAATGGGATCTGCAACCTCGTCATCATCACCCTGTGTGTTCTCACCCCCGTCGTCCTCAGAGCCAACCTCTTCCAGCCCTGACACAAAACTCAAGTTGTCGCTCACATCTGGTATTTGAGTCTCATCATCGTCTTCCTCTTTGTCTCCACCAACAGGAGTTACAGTTTGGTAAGGAGGGTCTACATTATGCTCAGAACCTTCTTCATCTGGTGCTGGATCAGACTTATAAACATTCTGGGCATCATTGCAGATCATTACCTCATCTGGATTCACAGAAGCTGTGGAGACGACCTCTGATTCCCAGGCTATAGTATGAGTAAACAGCTCTGCAGACTCAACCATCTGTTCTACCCCATACTCAGATGGGCAGTTGGAGACTTGGGAGCTGTGAGGAAGCAAGTGTGATTGGGGTGACACCTCTGAGGACTGGAGTTTTTGTGTTGTTGAAGTTGAGGTGGAGAGCAGACTTAAAGGAGCACTTGATATCTGTTGAAGCACCTTTTTTTTCTGTGACTCATCTGGAATTTATAGCGATGGGCGTGCCCGTAAGAAAGGGATTGTACCACATTGTCCACTAAAAGAAGTAGACATCTTAGTTTGGCTGGAAGATGGTCTTTCTTCTGCAGATGTTACTGTTGCTTTAACACCTACCCCACGGACACAACATTTTTTTCCCTTCACAACACGCCTATTCCCCTTTACACCAGCAGCAGGCCTTTTGCCACTCATTTTGGTGGTTACCTAATTGACAACTGTGGACTTGTTTGCACAAAAAACGATGGCTGCAAAAAATTCTTAGTATTTGAACGCTTGTGGAGCTTTGTATAGATGGCCTAATACAATGAGTACCACAGACTGCTACTATGCCCACAATTATTCTACAGGCAAAATGCAGATAGAAATTCTTTTTTTTTAAACTCTGGTGGAGCATTGTATAGATGGCCCAATACAATGAGTACCACAGACTGCTACTATGCCCACAATTATTCTACAGTCAAGATGCAGCAAAAAATTATGAGTATTTGATCGCTGGTGGAGCTTTGTATAGATGGCCTAATACAATGAGTACCACAGACTATTACTCTGCCCACAATTATTCTACAGGCAAGATGCAGATAGAAATTCTTTTTTTTTAAACTCTGGTGGAGCTTTGTATAGATGGCCTAATACAATGAGTACCACAGACTGCTACTATGCCCAAAATTATTGTCCAGGCAAGACACAGATAGAAATTATTTTTTTTTATAAGGCTGGTGGAGCTTTGTATTGATGTCCGAATACAATGAGTACCACAGACTGCTACTATGCCCACAATTATATTACAGGCAAGATGCAGCTAAAATTATGAGTATTTTAATGCTGGTGGAGCTTTGTATAGATGGCCTAATACAATGAGTACCACAGACTGCTATTATGCCCAAAATTATTGTCCAGGCAAGACGCAGATAGAAATTCTTTTTTTTATAAGGCTGGTGGAGCTTTGTATAGATGGCCTAATACAATGAGTACGAAAGACTGCTACTATGCCCACAATTATATTACAGGCAAAATGCAGCCAAAAATTATGAGTATTTCAACGCTGGTGGAGCTTTGTATAGATGGCCTAATACAATGAGTACCACAGACTGCTACTATGCCCACAATTATTCTACAGGCAAGATGCTGCAAAAAAATTATGAGTCTTTCAATGCTGCTGGAGCTTTGTATAGATGGCCTAATAGAATGTGTAACACAGACTGCTACTATGCTGAAAATTATTGTCCAGGCAAGATGCAGATATATATATTTTTTTTAAGGCTGGTGGAGCTTTGTATAGATGGCCTAATAGTATAAGTACCACACACTGCTACTATGCCCAAAATTATTGTCCATGCAAGATGCAGATATATTTTTTTTAAACTCTGGTGGAGCTTTGTATAGATGGCCTAATAGAATGAGTACCACACAATGCTACTATGCCCAAAATTACTGTCCAGGCAAGATGCAGATAAAAATTATTTTTTTTTAAACTCTGGTGTAGCTTAGTTTAGATGGCCTAATACAGGGGTGGGCAATTAATTTTGCCAGGGGGCCGCATGAGAAATTGGGATGGTTTTAGAGGGCCGGACTAATATAATTAACTCCGTTCTACCCAATACTGTATATATACATATATATATTATATGTATATATATATATATATATATACTGTATATATACATACCTGCCCATTATCATCATCTTCTCCCCATCATCATCAATGCCTGCCCATCATCATCATCATCATCTTCTCCCCATCATCAATGCCTGCCCATTATCATCAATACCTGCCCATTATCATCATCTTCTCCCATAATCATCAATGCCTGCCCATCATCATCATCATCTTCTCCCCATCATCAATGCCTGCCCATTATCATCAATACCTGCCCATTATCATCATCTTCTCCCCATCATCATCAATGCCTCCCCATTATCAGCAATGCCTGCCCATCATCATCTTCTCCCCATCATCAATGCCTGCCCATTATCATCAATGCCTGCCCATTATCATCATCTTCTCCCCATCATCAATGCCTGCCCATTATCATCAATACCTGCCCATTATCATCATCTTCTCCCCATCATCATCAATGCCTGCCCATCATCATCATCATCTTCTCCCCATCATCAATGCCTGCCCATTATCATCATCTTCTCCCCATCATCATCAATGCCTGCCCATCATCATCATCATCTTCTCCCCATCATCAATGCCTGCCCATTATCATCAATACCTGCCCATTATCATCTTCTCCCCATCATCATCAATGCCTCCCCATTATCAGCAATGCCTGCC
>JARQOD010000002.1:193859786-193906309 GCA_033576555.1 Oophaga sylvatica
TTTAAAAAATAAAAACTAAACTAAAAAAAAAAAAAAAAAACTTACACGTTGAGAACCGCCGACAGTCTCACGACGACGACTCTGGGAGGCGCTGGGAGAAACCCTCTGGCTCCCAGATCCAAGAGACTAAAAATTAAAATAAAAATTAAGATATTGGCAGGTGTTGGCCGCTGTGTGAAGTATGTAATAAATGGTTTTCTATGTGTTGTGTGTAGTGTGATGTTGTGTTTCTGCGATTGATGCAGGATACTTACGAATTGTGAGCCCACTCCAGGTATCTCACCTCCCCGTCCTTCTTCCTCTGGGAATCTTGCGATTCCTGTTATTAAAAAAAGACAATCAAGACATATAGCCCACAGATGGATTGTGGATAGAAAAAAAAATAGATATTTTTACCGCCAATTGCTGACGATGGGTAGGAGGGCTCCCAGAAGAAGATGTGTCCCGCTCTGGCTCTGGCTGAGAGGGAGGAGATGGCGATGCGGCTTGTGCTGCCGCCGCCGCTGCTGCTTCCGCCGCCGCTGCTGCTTCCGCCGCCGCCTCTTCCGCCAAGGCCACCATTGCGGCAGCTTCAGCAGCTGTTTGACGGTCTCTGATGTGGAAGAAAGAAACAAAAAGGGACAGTGAATAGATTTCTATATTCCTTGTCCCTGGCTGAGAGAGAAAAACATGTAATTTTTTAGGGAAATGGGGATGTAATATTTACTTTCTGCTGGCTTCCCTCCTAGCCCGCCTCTCCTCCTCTCGTCTCTGTGATGCCTCCGCCGCCGCCTGTTGTTGTCGTCTTCTGCTGTTGAGTAAAAAGGGACTGTGAATTTACTATTCCTTGTCCATGGCTGAAAGAAAAACAAACATGTAATTTTGAGCAAAATGCGGGATGTCATAGTTACTTTCTGCTGGCTATCCTCCGCGCTTGGAGGTCCTCTCCTCCCCTCTGCTCTACTTCAGCCGCAGCCGCCTCTCGTTGACGTCTTCTGCTGTTGAGTAAGGACACAAAAAGGGACAGTGAATATATGTGGATTCCTTGTCCCTGGCTGAAAGAGAAAAACAAACATGTAATTTTTAGGGACATGGGGGATGTCATATTTACTTTCTACTGGCTTGCCTCCTTGCATCCAGGATCTCCTGCGCCCTTGCATCTCCAGCATCAATTCTTCTGCTGTGGAATTAACGGACAAAAAGAAATTGTGTTTATATGTATTGATTGTCCCTGTTTTAAAATATAACATTCAAACATGGACATTATTCAGCTTTATGTTTTACCGAACACAACATGCAATCATTAATTGTAGCCATAAACAGTACCAGGGGGAAACCGTATCCCTGGAAAAAAAAATACAGTACCAGGGGGAACCACCCGATCCACAACAACAAAAAAAAACAGTAGATCAACATTATGATACTAAAAACATGCACATTTCAGATAGTAGCATGAGTAGAAAAACCGTCACAGGCCCCAAAAAAAAAACATTGCAAAAAAAATAAAAGTAGATCAACATTAGGATACTAAACACATGCAAATGTAAGATAGCAGCATGAGTAGATAACCGTCACAGGCAAAAAAAAAAATTGAAAAAAAAAAAAAGACTAGATCAACATTAGGATACTAAACACATGCACATTTCAGATAGCATGATGAGTAGCAAAAGCATCACAGGGCCAAGAAAATGTTTTAAAAAAAATATAAAAAAAACAGCATTCTGATAACAAAAAAAATGCACATTTCACATAGCATCATGAGTAGAAAATAAACCGTCACAGGCCACCAAAAAAAAATTAAAAACAAAAATACACAAGACCAACATTAGGATACTAAACACATGCACATTTCAGATAGCATGATGAGTAGCAAAAGCATCACAGGCCCAAAAATATGTTTTAAAAAAATGTAAAAAAAAAAACATTCTGATAACAAAAAATATGCACATTTCACATAGCATCATGAGTAGATAATAAACCGTCACGGGCCACAAAAAAAAAATAAAAACAAAAATAAACAAGATCAACATTAGGATACTGAACACATGCACATTTCAGATAGCATGATGAGTAGCAAAAGCATCACAGGGCCAAGAAAATGTTTTAAAAAATATAAAAAAACAGCATTCTGATAACAAAAAAATGCACATTTCACATAGCATCATGAGTAGATAATAAACCGTCACAGGCCACCAAAAAAAATTAAAAACAAAAATACACAAGATCAACATTAGGATACTAAACACATGCACATTTCAGATAGCATGATGAGTAGCAAAAGCATCACAGGCCCAAAAATATGTTTTAAAAAAATGTAAAAAAAAACACATTCTGATAACAAAAAATATGCACATTTCACATAGCATCATGAGTAGTGTTGAGCATTCCGATATTGCAAATATCGGGTATCGGCCGAAATTGGCTGTATCGGAATTCCGATTCCGAGTTCCGATATTTTCGTCATATCGGATACCGGAATCGGAATGTCACTGTCACTGTCAGTGTCCGTCGGTCGGGTCTGTCAGGAGTCAGCGGCATTTACCCGGCAGAAGATCTCCGGCGGTCACATCCTGGACTGCTTGATGGCCGCCATCCTCTTCTCCCTGGCGGTCACATGCAGTTTCTCGCGATAACTGCAGTGACTGCTGGGTAATCGCGGCCGTAAAGCAGTCCGATGACGTCACCGCCGAGGAAGCAGGTAATCAGCTGTGCTGCGTCCGGATGTCAGGCTCTGCCTGGCATTGCGATGTAGCAGAGCTGGATCGTCGTGGGACACTCATTACTATGGACTGCGTCGGACAGGTGGTATACTGTTGGTTTGTTTTTTTTATTTTTTTACAGGAGATCGATGGCATCGCAGGAATGAGAGTGTAATAAAATAAATGAAAACTGTGTTGTCTCTTTTATTTCATTAAAAGACTTTTTTCTTGCTGTGTCTTTTTTTTAAACATTTAAAAACTTTGGGATTAATAATGGATCGGTGTCTTATTAACGCCTCTCCATTATTAACCGGGCTTATTGTCACCGTGCAATCAACGGTGACATTAACCCCTTATAACCCGCTTGCCATCGCTACAGGGCAAGTGGGAAGAGCCGGGTAAAGTGCCACAATTGGCACATCTTTTGATGCGCCAAATGTGGGGCTGCTGTAGCCTGGTATTATCAGGCTGTTGAGGGCCAAAATCCATGGGCCTTGACAGTCTTTTAATACCAGGCCGCAGCAGTCTGCATTTTACTTGGCTGGTTAACAAAAATAGGGGGACCCCTACGCCGTTTTTTTTTTCGAGGGGATCCCCTATTTTCGTTAATCAGTCAAGCTAAGCAGACTGCTGTGGCCTGGTATTATCAGGCTGGCAAGGTCCATGGATATTGGATCCTTACCAGCCTGAAAAAACAGGCCTCAGCGGTCTGCTTCATCTGGCTGGTTAACAAAAATAGGGGGGACCCCACGCCAATTTTTTTCGAGGGGATCTCCTATTTTTGTTAATCAGCCAAGATATGCAGACTGCTGTGGCCTGGTATTATCAGGCTGGCAAGGTCCATGGATCTTGGCTCCTTAACAGCCTGAAAATCCAGGCCTCAGCGGTCTGCTTCATCTGGCTGGTTAACAAAAATAGGGGGGACCCCACGCCAATTTTTTTCGAGGGGATCTCCTATTTTTGTTAATCAGCCAAGATATGCAGACTGCTGTGGCCTGGTATTATCAGGCTGGCAAGGTCCATGGATCTTGGCTCCTTAACAGCCTGAAAATCCAGGCCTCAGCGGTCTGCTTCATCTGGCTGGTTAACAAAAATAGGGGGGACCCCACGCCAATTTTTTTTTTGAGGGGATCCCCTATTTTTGTTAATCAGCCAAGATATGCAGACTGCTGTGGCCTGGTATTATCAGGCTGGCAAGGTCCATGGATCTTGGCTCCTTAACAGCCTGAAAATCCAGGCCTCAGCGGTCTGCTTCATCTGGCTGGTTAACAAAAATAGGGGGGACCCCACGCCAATTTTTTTCGAGGGGATCCCCTATTTTTGTTAACCAGCAAAGATAAGCAGACTGCTGTGGCCTGGTATTATCAGGCTGGCAAGCAGGGTCGGACTGAGCCACCGGGACACCGGAGAAACCTCCGGTGGGCCCCAGCTCCTGCGTGGTGGGCCCTGATTTGAAAGGATAGGTTGCGGGGCAGAGGGGGTGGTGGCCCGGGCCCCGTGCTTTGAGGGGGCCCACCCGGAGCTATGCTACAGTAATCTGTATCGGCGTGCACAGTACGCCGATACAGTTACATTCTGCGGCAGACCAGGGAGAATCGCTCTCCCTGCTCTGCCGCCCGGAAGCTATGGGGCCTGAACAGGCGGTGGGGTGGCCCGGTGCCAGCAGTGGGCCCCCACCCGTCATCGGAGGGTCAGCTGTATCGGCATCCAGCCGATACAGCTGACCGCATAGAGAGAGAAGGAGCGAGTGCTCCTTCTCTCCCATAATCCCCCTCTCAGCGTCTGACAGCGGGCGCGATGACATCACCTGCCGGCGCCCGCTGTCAGACGCAGAGAGGGAGAACAGTGAGCAGCACAGGAGCCGGGAGGTGAGTATTGTTTTTTTTTTTTTTTTTAATGGGGTGCATTATACTACAGAGGCTGTATATGGGGGTGCATTATACTACAGAGGCTTTATATGGGGGCTGCATTATACTACAGAGACTCCATATTGGGGTGCATTACACTATAGAGGCTGCCTATGGGGGTGCATTATAATATAGCGGCTGCCTGTGGTGGTGCATTATATTATAGACTCTGCCTATGGGGGTTTATTATAATATAGAGGCTGCCTATGGGGGTGCATTATACTATATTGAGGACTATCTGGTGTATTATGATGTATGGATGCTATCTAGGGACCATCATACAGTGTTGGACCCATTAAATAGTTTGGGGACATTAAGGGGTCAGTATTTATCCAGTGAGGGGCATTATTCTGTGTATAGGGGAGATGTACAGGGGGAGACTTGGGACATTATTAAATGTAAAGTGGACACTTATTGTTATAGGGGAACTCGGGTTACTGTGACTGTCAAAGGGGCACACAGGGCATTATTACAGTCTAGGGGACAAAATGTGGGCACTGTTTTCTAGGGCACTTGCACCCGGCATTACTATATTCTAGAGGGGTGCTTTAAAATTTAGAGGTCACACAGAACCACACAGCAGGTGCAGTAATAGGGACACATACGGCAGCAGCAGCTCAGTATTGGGGTATCAGGTGCAGTAATAGGGACACATACGGCAGCAGCGGCTCAGTATTGGGGTATCAGGTGCAGAAATAGGGACACATATGGCAGCAGCGGCTCAGTATTGGGGTATCAGGTGTAGTAATAGGGACACATACGGCAGCAGCGGCTCAGTATTGGGGTATCAGGTGTAGTAATAGGGGCACATACTGCAGCAGCGGCTCAGTATTGGGGTATCAGTGCAGAATAGGGACACATTGGCAGCAGCGGCTCAGTATTGGGTATCAGGTGTAGTAATAGGACACATACGGCAGCAGCGGCTCAGTATTGGGTATCAGTGTGTAATAGGGCACATACTGCAGCAGCGGCTCAGTATTGGGGTATCAGGTGCAGAAATAGGGACAATATGCAGCAGGCTCAGTATTGGGTTCAGCGGATGAGGAGTTTGTGCAGGTTGAGAATAGTCCAATTGGTGACCGTGACAGTGCTAAAAATATGAGAAGTGAAATGTGTCTTTGTTGTAATCTCTGCAGTCGAGTCCTGGCTGGAGAAGTCGTCATGTCGGTCTGGGCCAGATGGAAAAGACATGAAAAGTGAACAATTCCATTAGAAAGAACATCAGCGGTAAGTCATTATCTGTACCTGTGCTGTAATCTATTATATGTTCTGTAGGACTGGTATTATTTACCACAGACCATATGGCGGTAATATCAATATTGGTCTTTTTATATATAGATTTTTTTGGCAACAGCGCGGTCATTTGCTGAGGTTCTCTGGTTAGGGGCCCACTCAGAAGTTTCGCCCCCACTAAACAAAACCCTAGCTACGCCTCTGGCTATCTCTCTAGTCTTTCTTTCTCTCTCTAGTCTTTCTCGCTCTCTGTTCTTTCCTTCTCGCTCTCTGTTCTTTTTTCTCTCTGTTCTTTCTTTCCTCTCTTTCTTTCTCTGCTTGTTCTTTCTCTCTCGCTGCTCTTTCTTTCTTTTCCTCAGTACCAGCCACTGTGCCCTCATTACCAGTCAGTGTGATCAGCAGTGCTAAATGGGTACGCTTGGGGCGAGGATATGGGTGTGATTAGCTGTGAAATGGTTGTGGGTGGGGCGTGGCCTAAAATTTGCAGCAGCCTTTAACCCTCTTTCCTGTCTTCAAAATTTGGGAGGTATGCTGTATGACCTCCCTACAACTTCTGGGCATGCTCCTGATGAGCACGACGGATGGTCTCCTGAGGGATCTCCTCCCACACCTGGACTAAAGCATCCACCAACTCCTGGACAGTCTGTGGTACAACGTGGCATGGCCTAAAATTTGCTGCAGCAGGCACAGCGTGCCACAGCCTTTGTCCCTCTTTCCCTTCTTCAAAGGTTGGGAAGTATGATGGTGGGCCCCAAGAATAATTTTTCTCTGGTGGGCCCAAGGTACTCCAGTCCGACGCTGCTGGCAAGGTCCATGGATATTGGCTCACTAACAGCCTTAAGTACCATGCCTCAGCAGTCTGCTTCATCAGGCTGGTTAACAAAAATAGGGGGGACCCCACGCCATTTTTTTTTCGAAGGGAACCCCTATTTTTGTTAATCAGTTCCCTCTGACGTCACTGATTGTGTCCCTGGCTGACCTGAAGTGAAAGTGGAAAGCAATCAATTAAGCTTTCCACTTCCTCTCCTGTGAGCCAGGAGAGGAACTCATTCATTTGGGGGTTTACTGTGAGGCTGCAGCATTAGCTGCGGTCCCTGCAGTAAACATTAACCCTTTCTGAAGGATTACACCGTGGGACCTGACTGTGCATGGGATAGGTAAGAATAATTTTGCTTTTTTATTTTATTTTTATTACAGGAAATGGTTTTTTGCAGTAAAATAAAAGATGGTCAAAAACATGTGTCTTTATTTCATTAAAATGATTTTTAATTAAAGTGTGTGTGTTTTATTTTTATTTCATGCAATAGGATTAATAATTGATAGTTGTCTAATTGACAGCTCTCAATTATTAACCTGGCTTAAGGTCACCTTTCAATAGCAATATGACATTAACCCCTTATTAACCCATTCGCCACCGCTACAGGGCAATGGGAATAGACGGGCAAAGTGCCAGAAAGGGCGAATCTAATTATAGATTTGTCTTTTCTGGGGTGTCTGGGGGCAGATGTTAGTAGCCAGGGGGGGGGGGAAATAATGGTCCCTCTCTGGGCTATTATTATCTGCCCCCACTCACTGGCTTTGTCTGTCTGGTTGCGAAAATAGGGCGGGAGCCCACACATTTTTTTTCAGCAATTTTACACCTCATTATATATATATAATATATATATATATATATAATATATATATATATATATATATATATATATATATATATACACACACATGTCATTGAATTTGTGACACATATATATATATATATAATATATTTATAGTTCATACACTTCTACATAGTATAATAGCCGCTAATTCAATTGCCGGCTTTTGTGAAAATGCAGAACCCGACATGAAATGACACTTGGTTTACATAGAGTTAACCATGTCTTTTCATGTAGTTTGATATCTGATTTGCACAAACAATTACATGAGTGTAAGTGTGCAAAATTTCACACCTGTAGGGGTTAATTAAAGGTGTAAATTCGTAGCAAAAAAGTCCATTTTTTTTACAACGAATTACACCTTTAATTAACCCCTACAGGTGTGAAATTTTGCACACTTACACTCATGTAATTGTTTGTGCAAATCAGATATCAAACTACATGAAAAGACATGGTTAACTCTATGTAAACCAAGTGTCATTTCATGTCGGGTGCTTCTGTCTTTTCACAAAAGCCGGCTTTACCCGGCAATTGAATCAGAGGCTATTTTACTATGTAGAAGTGTATAACTATAAATATATATATATATATTCACAATGACAGATATATATATATATATATATATATATAATATATATATATATATAATATATATATATATATATATATATTATGTATTCTATGTGTGTATATTTAGTGTTTACAAGGAAAGAAAGAGGTTTTTTTAGTTACGATATTTTGTTCCCATAGACTTACATTGGATTTCCGGAATCTTTATCGGGTATCGCCGATATTTTAATGGTATCGGCGATACCAATCCGATTCCGATACTTTTGGATATCGGAAAGTATTGCTCAACTCTAATCATGAGTAGATAATAAACCGTCACAGGCCACAAGAAAAAAATTAAAAACAAAAATACACAAGATCAACATTAGGATACTAAACACATGCACATTTCAGATAGCATGATGAGTAGCAAAAGCATCACAGGGCCAAGAAAATGTTTTAAAAAAATATAAAAAAACAGCATTCTGATAACAAAAAAATGCACATTTCACATAGCATCATGAGTAGATAATAAACCGTCACAGGCCACCAAAAAAATATTTAAAAACAATGAAACACTACATCAACATTATGATACTATAAACATGCACATTTCAGATAGTAGCAGGACAAGCAACCACATCACAGGCCCAAAAGAAAAAAAAAAAAAAAAAATCAACATTATGATACACAAATACATCCACATTTCATATTGTCACTGGGAGACCAAGCACATCACTGCAAAAAAACAGTACCAGTAGATCGACATTATCAATTAAACACATTCACAACAGTAGCAGGGGATACACAATAAGTTCCCAAACATACGTATTTTAAACTCTACCAGGGGGACCCACCCCATCAGCGGAAATTTAATTTCGTACAGTACCAGGGGAACCAATCCCCATCACAGAAAAGACATTAATTTTAAAATGTACAAGGGTGCCAAAAAAAACCAGTAGCTCACACAGCAATGGTGACATATGCATTGTAAATTTTGGATTGGGGGGGTCATATTTACCGTCTGTTTTCCTGGCGCTCCATGGTGCGGATCCTGGCTGCGAGTCTCAGGTGGCTGCGTCAGTGGCTGCGTCTCTTGGTGGCTGCGTCTCTTGGTGGCTGCGTCTCTCTGTGGCTCTTGATCACGTGGATGTGTCTGATGTCCCACAAAATGCTTTTTTATATGTTTGCTGAGGGCTGGTATCTGTTTGCTGTGGGCTGGTATCTCAATTAAAAAACTGGATGCAGCTACCGGATCCGGCTCTTGCCGGATGCGGCGCATTGCGGCGTCCATAGACTTTCATTGTAAAAAAAGCCGGATGCGCCGCATCCGGCGCTTCCGGCTTTTTAGCCACAGACAAAAAACGTGACATGCAACGATTTTTCCAGACACCGGACGGTGACCAGACACAGCATCCGGCACAAACCGGACGTGCCGCAGGGACATGCGGCGCCATCCGGCACTAATGTAAGTCAATGGAAAAAAAAAACGCATCCGGCATTACATTACGCTGGATGCGGTTGGACAAAAAATGCCGGAGGGCGCCGTCAGGCGCAAAACGGATGTGTGAAAGAGGCCTAACACTGAGCTGCATGAGAAAATGGTGGTGAGGGGGGAAATGACTGTGTCTTATAAGGCAAGGACATGTGACATACACAGCCAATGACACATACCCTTGCTTGTGTGAAAAAAAAGCACCTCGCTCCGTGTGTGCGCTGCTGATAGGCTGACAGACTGCACCGCCCACTGGAAATGCGGGAAAGAGAAAAAAAAATGGAGATCTTCATTATTTCTGCAGAGATCCATGCCATGCCCCTCCCCCCGCCACGCTGGACACTCAAAATGTGTATTAACAGTGATTCTCAGCATAACTGCGAAAAAATCCAGTGACGATTTAGGTGCACGAACAGTTATAACCTCGAACAGCCAAATTTTTTCCAAATCGTTCGGGTTCGTCGAACGACTAGAACACCCCCAAAATAGCTCGAATTTGAGATTGGCGAACAGTTCGCTTCGAACACCGCTCATCTCTAATTACCATGTGTTTATTTCTGCCATCAGTAGTGTGTAGTGTGCGGCAAAAAAATCACTAGCTGTGATTTTCCTTAAATGTTTAACATATATGAATATACTGTACATGTTATTTATATTAAATTAAAACAATGTCCTATATAAGGAAAGGCATTTCATTCATGATATGAAAAAAAACCCATATGCAAATAAATATGGGAGGGCAAGAATTACAAACAAATTATTTAAAGATAAAATAATTATGGTAATTTTATTCAATTGTATTAAAAACATAGTATAGAAAAAAGCCAAAGCAGAAATGCCGTTAGGGGACACAGAGCAGAAGGTGAGGGACAAGAGGGATATCACATAAAAATTAGAGTGAGTAACTGAAATGGGTAAATAAAAGTACAGTGATGACCCTTAAACAGATAATAGACCACAATATATAAATATATATAAATTTACCCCAAAGACCCTCACTGTGATGACAGTTATACAGGAAAATAAGTTAATAACCAGGCAGGAGCATGATATGGTGTATTGGATCCCTCTTAATAGCATGAACAAGGGCTCGCTGAGTCAGAAAATAGCCACAGCATGTCCTATTTGTAGGCCTAGTGCCGAAAGTATCAGAGGTGAATACTATGAAAGAATGCATAGTGTATCAGCAGTTCCTACATGAGGAAGGCATTGATGCTTTGGACTGGCCTGCCCGTTCCCAAGAACTGACTCCAATCAAGCACATTTTGGTCATCATGTCTCATTCCATCCACCAATGCCACATTGCAACACAGATTGTCCAAGAGTTGATTAATGTTTTAATCCAGGTCTGGGAGGATATCCCTCAGGAGCATGCCCAGATGTTGCAGGGAGGTCATAAAAGGCACGTGGAGGTCACACATACTACTGAGCACCATTTCCTCATCTTGATTAACCCCTCCATGACCAAGCCTATTTTGACCTTTTTGCAATTCTGACCAGTGTCCCTTTATGAGGTGATAACTCTGGAGCACTTCAACGGATCTTAGCGATTCTGAGATTGTTTTTTCGTGGCATATTGGGCTTCATGTTAGTGGTAAACTTAGGTCGATCATTTTTGCATTTATTTGTAAAAAAAAATGGAAATTTGGTGAAAATGTTGAAAATTTCACAGTTTTCAAATTTTGAATTTTTATTCTGTTAAACCAGAGAATTATGTGACATAAAGTAGTTAATAAATTACATTTCCCACATGTCTACTTTACATCAGCACAATTTTGGAAACAAAATTTTTCTTGTTAGGAAGTTATAAGGGTTAAAAGTTGACCAGCGATTTCTCATTTTTACAAAAAAATTTACAATACCATTTTTTTTACGGACCACCTCACATTTGAAGTCACTTTGAGGAGTTTATATGGCAGAAAATACCCAAAAGTGACACCATTATAAAAACTGCACCCCTCAAGCTACTCAAAACTACATTCAAGAAGATTATTAACCCTTCAGGTGCTTCACAGGAACTAAAGCAACGTGGAAGGTAAAAATTGGGGCACCAGCGTACTCAGGACAAACTGGACAACAACTTTTGGGGTCCAATTTATCCTGTTACAAAAATTATTTTTTTATTTTCACTGCTCTGCGCTTATAAACTTCTGTGAAGCACTTTGGGGTTCAAAGTGCTCACTATGCATCTAGATAAGTTCCTTGGGTGTTCTAGTTTCCAAAATGGGGTCACTTGTGGGGGAGCTCCAATGTTTAGGCACACAGGGACTCTCAAAATGCGACATGGCAACCGCTAAATATTCCAGCATATTTTCCTTTCAAAAAGTCAAATGGCGCTCCTTCCCTTCTGAGCCAGGCCGTGCGCCCCAACAGTGGTTTATAACCACATCTGACGTATCTGTGTACTCAGGATAAATTGCTCAACAAATTTTAGGATCCATTTTATCCTGTTGCCCATGTGAAAATGAAAAAACTGAGGCTAAAAGAAAATTTTTGTGAAAAAAAGTACTTTCTTTTTTTTAATGGATTCAATTTGTGAAGCACCTTGGGGTTCAAAGTGCTCACTATGCATCTAGATAAGTTCCTTGGGGGGTCTAGTTTCCAAAATGGGGTCACTTGTGGGGGATCTCCAATGGTTAGGCACACAGGGACTCTCCAAATGCGACATGGCAACCGCTAAATATTCCAGCATATTTTCCATTCAAAAAGTCAAAAGATGCTCCTTCTGAGCCCTGCCGTGCGCCCAAACAGTGGTTTATGACCACATATGAGGTATCTGTGTACTCAGGAGAAATTGCCCAGCCGTGTGCATTCCTCAAAACACTGAAGGACTTTACAGAGGTATTTCAGCTTTGACCACTGCACACCCGACCACTCCATGTCCGCCCTCAAACTGCCTGCCTGTGGATTCTCCCACAAATGCATTACAGCCTGCCTCTGTTCACACAGCCTCTCAACCATGTGCATGATGGAGTTCCACCTAGTTGCAACGTCTATGATTAGGTGGGGCTTGAGGAGGTGGAGAGATCGCTACAGCCTCTGGATACAACTGGAGTATACGGGCGAGCGACGGATGTGCGAACACAGTCTTCGCACCTTATGGAGCAGGGCTGTTAACTCCGGATAATTATTTATGAAGCACTGCACCACCAGGTCCAATATGTGAGCCAGGCAACGTATGTGTCTGAGTTTTGCCAGGGTTATTGCTGCAACAAAATTATGACCGTAATCACTGACTACCTTGCCTGGCTCAAGATGTAGACTGCCCAGCCATGACTCAGTTTAACGCTGCAAGTAGTCGGCCAGTACCTCCGCAGTGTGTCTGCTGTCGTCCAAGACAACATCTTTAAAACAGCCTGCTGACGCTTACCACTAGCTGATGGATAGTGGGACACCTCGTGTGCAACACTGGCAGCACTCTGTCGACGAGCTTTTGCTTCTGAAGGAGGAGGAGGGTCGAACGCCTACAGCCAACTGTTGCCTACACCGTGGGCTAGGCAGCACTGACCCACCGCCGCTGTCCCCTGTGGACCCTGCATCCACCACATTAACCCAGTGCGCAGTGATGGACACGTAACGGCCCTGGCCATGCCTACTGTCCCATGCATCTGTTGTGAGGTGCACCTTTCAACTCACTGATTGTTTGAGTGCATGGACAATGCGGTCATTCACATGCAGGTGGAGGGCAGGGATGGCTTTTCTAGAAAAGAAGTGCCGACTAGGTAGGTCATAACGTGCGACAGCGTAGGCCATGAGCTCTCGGAATGCTGCTCTTACAACCAAACGAAAGGGCATCATCTCTAATGAGATCAATTTGGCAATGTAGGCATTCAAAGCCCGTAAGGTTTTGTAGTCCTTCCACGCTTGCAGTGCATGTTGCTTAAATGTCTAAGCATGCAACTGGTATTCAATTTTCGGACATTTTTCCTTCGGCTAAAGGTCCTTCCGCACTTCTTACAGATAACCTTTGCCTCATCAATAGGATTTTGGTCAAAAAAGTGCCACACTGCACTCTTCCTACTATGGGATACATTTTCAGGGCTTGCACGCAGTGCTAATTTGACCATCTGGCCAAGCTGTCCTGCAACTCTCGTTATTTTTTAACAAGTTTTTGGACTGCTATGGGCCTGTCAGATAACCGCAACTGCGATGTCGATGCCTGCCGCGGATCCTCCTCCTCTTCTAAGAAATTGCCAGCGGCACCCTCTACCCCCAATGGATGCCAATCCGAGTCAACAACTGGGTCATCCATCACCTCCTCTTCAATTTCATTTGCACCTTCCTCTGTGTCACTGTGTAAGGTGGTATAGTTTGTGGGAAGGGGCACCTGAGTTTCATCAGGGTCAGATTCTGGCTCAGTAGACTGCGAGGGCAATGTAGTGCTCTGGGTGAATGTACCAGCAGAATCAGATAGCAGTGGCTGTGCATCAGTGCACTCCATGTCAGATTAATCTTGGACTGGGGAATTCAGGATTTGACTTGAAAACCCAGGCATGGTATGTGAAAAGAGCTCCTGGAGTAATCTGAAGTGTGGCCTGCCGCATCCTTCACTTTTGGTGAGGGTGAAGGACACAAGGAAAAGTGTCGTTCCTGACCAGGAGCCTGCACTGACGACTAAGTGCTTGCATTTTTTGAAACTTCAGAAGAGGAGGCGATAGGGCTGGAGGCTGTTTCGGCAATGTAAGCCAAAACCTGTTCCTCATGATCCGACTTTAAAAGCGTTTTACCTACTCCCAGAAAAGGGAGCCTTCAAGGCCTTCTGGAGCCAGACGATGACGCAGGCTCAACACCTCCTGCCTTAGGTGCTATTGGGCTTTTGCCAGCAGATGCACCACCACCACCACCATCATTCCCAGCTGGCTCCCCCCACCCACATCCACGGCCTCTTCCACCATACTTCCTCATGTTTGGGAAAATGTACCAAAAATACCAGCAGATATATGGTACTGTATGAGGAGCGTACAGCTGTATATGGCGTAGGGGAAAATTTAAATCTCCGTATATATTTTCAGAGTCACACACAGACGCTCACTCAGTATGGATTTGACTGTAATTCAAAGAGCAGATAAACAGTACTGTCTCAGAAGCGTACAGCTGTATATGGTGTAGGGGAAAATTGCAATCTCTGTATATATTTCCGGAGTCACACATAGATGCTCGCTCAGTATGGATTTGACCGTAATGCAAAGAGCAGATATACAGTACTTTATCAGAAGCGGACAGTTGTATACGGTGTAGGGGATAATTGCAATCTCCGTATAACAGCCGGTAACACGGTAGTGTGTGAGTAGCGTACAGCTCTATACGGTGTGGGAAAAAAAGAACGGTCAGTAAGTGTGCAGAAAAAAAGAATCAAAGTATTAGTGCTGTGTAAAAAGCAGTCTGTACAGCAGTGTACACACAGCAATACAGCTAGCAGGCAGCCTAATAACCAGTGCTGCTGCACACAAGATCCCCCCTGTCACTGCACACTAATTGTACAGCAAAATTGCTATCAGCACAAGCACAGAAGAAGTTCTCTTTCCAGCCCTAACTGTCTCCCTACTGATAAACAGCATCAGCAACCTCTCCCTACTGTTAATATCGGCAGAAGTAAAATGGAGTTCGGCGGTGAGGGCTTTTATAGACACTATGAAACCCCCCAAAGCAAGCCAACCACTGCAATGCCCTTCTCTAAAATGGTGGTGGACGCTGCCCATGTCATCTCATTGCCCACAGTATATGTCCTTGCTCATTGGCTGCAAGCATTATGGGAAAAACCGACTTGGGCGCTGGGGTCGACGGCCGCATGACCGACTGCACGCTATGGTCGGGTTTCGGCCAACGAAACCCCACTTTGGTGAAAGTCGGCGACTTTTCAATCTGACTGACCTGTTTCGCACAACACTAGTGGTGGATGCAGGGTCCACAGGGGACAGGAGTGGTGGGACAATGCTGCCTAGCCCATGATATAGGCAACAGTTGGCTGTAGGAATTCGATCCTCCTCCTCCAGAAGTGAAAGCTCGTCGTCAGAGCGCAGTCACATGAGCACTCCATCCACAGCTGCCAGTGCTGCACATGAGGTGTCCCACTATCGAACAGCTAGTGGTAAGCTTCAGCAGGCTGTTTTAAAGATGATGTCTTTGGGCGACAACAGACACACCACGGGGGTACTGGCCAACTACTTGTAGCGAGAAACTGAGTCATGGCTGGGCAGTCTACATCTTGAGCCAGGCAAGGTATTGAGTGATAACTGCCATAATTTTGTGGCGGCCATAGCCCTGGCAAAACTCAGATACATACCTTGCCTGGCTCACACCTTGAACCTTGTGGTGCAGTGCTTCATAAATAATTATCCGGAGTTAACAGCCCTGCTCCATATGGTACAAAGACTGTGCTCGCACATCCGTCACTCGCCTGTAGACTCCAGTCGTATGCAGAGGCTGCAGCGATCGCTCCACCTCCCCAAGCACTGCCTAATCATAGTCATTGTAACAAGGTGGAACTCCACCATGCACATGGTTGAGAGGCTGTGCGAACAGAGGCAGGCTGTAATGCAATTGTGGGAGGATACACGGGCAGGCAGTTTGAGGGTAGACATCGAGTTGTTGGGTGTGCAGAGGTCAAAGCAGACGATTCCATCATAAGCAGGAGGAGGGTGAGGGAAGACTTGATGACAGTCAGCCATTGTCTGCTCAGGGAACTGTCCTGGACGAGGAGGAGGAAAAAGCGGAAGAGGAGGAGGATGAGGGGGATGATTTTTTTGGGGGAGTAGGATGCTTCTCAGGGAGCAAGAGAAAATGTTGGCTTGCCTAGGTCAGGTACAGGGTTTGTGCGTGACTGGAGGGATGTGGATTTGGCAGAAACTGCTCCTCCACCCACCACTGGCAGTGCATCATTGACACCTGGAACATTGGCCCACATGTGTTATTATGTCTTGCAAGTTCTAAAAAGGGAGCCCCGCATTGCTAAAATTATGAAGGATGACGACTACTGGTTGGCCAGCATCCTCGATCCATGCTATAAAGGCAAGTTACAGAACATCATGCCACAGGAGAACTTAGAGCTAATATTGGAGAACAAACAAGTAACTCTGGTAAACCGTTTGTTAGAGGCATTCCCAGTACACAGCTGCGGTGCAGGTTCTACCACGAGCCGTACTGGGCCAAATGGAAGAGGTGTCCGTGGTGCACACAGCTGAAGTGGCGTTGGAGACAGTGGTTTCATGACCATGTTGTGGAATGATTTCTCGAATAATGCCCATACGACTGGTAATAGTGAATCGATTGAAACAGACAGGAGGCTGCAGTTGTCAACTATGGTCCAAAATTACCTCTCCTCCCCTATCAATGTTTTCCCTCACAGTTCATTCCCTTGACTACTGGGCCTGTATACTGGACACCTGGCCTGAATTGACACAATATGCCTTACAGGAGCTCGCTTGCCCTGCTGGTACTGTGCTATCAGAAAGAGTCTTCAGTGCTGCTGGATCAATCCTGACAGAAATAAGGACCCGGCTATCGACCCAAAGTGTTGTTGATCTCACCTTCATTAAAATGAACCATGCCTGTTTTTCAAAGGATTTTGTACCACCTTCCCCTGATGACACATAGGTTGCCAGCAAAATGGCTTGCTTTGTCCTCTTCTTCCTCCGACTTTTCCAATTCCTCCATTTGCAGCAGCTGAACGTCCAGCCTACAACTCAACATATGCCATTTTTTCCACCTCCCAAACTGGGCTGTACCCCCACCCAGGGCCGGCGTCAGCACCTGGCGCACACGGGCAAGTGCCGGGGACTGAACTGGTGGGGGGGCCACTCACTGTCAGAGACACCGGCGTACTATGAGGGCCCTGTGCCAGTGACATTGCCCACGAGTGGGCCCCCCTGCTTGCTCAAGGCCCCAGCACTTGCAATACTTACCTCTCGCTGCTCCACCACTGTGACGTCTTCCGCGTTTCCTGACAGTGACATTCATGTCAGAGAACGCGATGACGTCACGTCTGTGCGCCCTCTGCATGAACAGTCCAAGTGCAGAGAGCAGGAAGATGGTGATGCTGGGGAATCCAGAGTAGACCAGTGCCCAGCGAGAAGAGGTATTTCATTTTTTTTTTTTAATGTTTGGAGCAATATATGGGGAGCATTATACACTGGAGAATTATATATGGGGCCCATCATACACTTGAGCATCATATGGGGAACATTTTTTATGGGGCATCACATGGAGCCCATTATATATGGAGCATTATATATGTGGACCATTATATTTGGAGCAGTAGATGGGGCTCATCATATACTGAAGCATCATCCACTGTGTGCAAAATTATTAGGCAAGTTGTTTTTGAGAGGATTCTTTTTTATTATTGAACAACTATGTTCTCAATCAACCCAAAAGACTCATAAATATCAAAGCTTAATATTTTTGGAAGTTGGAGTGTTTTTTTTTTAGATTTGGCTATCTTAGGAGGATATCTGTGCAGGAAACTATTACTGTGCAGAATTTTTAGGCAACTTAATAAAAACCAAATATTTACCCATCTCACTTGTTTATTTTCACCAGATAGACCAATATAATACAAAATTTAGATATAAAGATTTCTGACATTCAAAAACAAAAAAAATCAGTGACCAATATACCCACCTTTCTTTACGATGACACTCAAAAGCCTTCCATCCATAGATTCTGTCAGTTGCTTGATCTGTTTACTAACAACATTGCATGCAGCAGCCAACACAGCCTCCTAGACACTGTTCCGAGAGGTGTACTGTTTTCCCTCCCTGTTGATCTCACATTTTATGAGGGACTTCAGGTTCTCTATGGGGTTCAGATCAGGTGAACAAGGGTGCCATGTCATTATTTTTTCTTCTTTTAGACCTTTACTGGCCAGCCATCCTGCGGATATTTGGATGCATGTGATGGAGCATTGGCCTGCATGAAAATCATGTTTTTCTTGTACGATACCGACTTCTTCCTGTACCACTGCTTGAAAAAGGTGTCTTCCAGAAACTGGCAGTAGGTCTGAGAGTTGAGCTTCACTCCATCCTCAACCCGAAAAGGTCCCACAAGTTCATCTTTGATGATACCAGCGCATACCAGTCCCCACCTCCACCTTGCTGGCGTCTGAGTCGGAGTGGAGCTCTCTGCCCTTTACTGATCCAGCCTCGGGCCCACCCATCTGGCCCATCAAGAGTCACTCTCAATTCATCAATCCATAAAACCTTAGAAAATCAGTCTTAATATATTTTTTGTCCCAGTCTTGACGTTTTATCTTATGTTTCTTGTTCAAAGGTGGTCATTTTTCAGCCTTCCTTACCTTGGCCATGTCCCCGAGTATGGCACACCTTGTGATTTTTGATACTCCAGTAACATTGCAGCTCTGAAATGTGGCAAAACTGGTGGCAAATGGCATCTTGGCAGCTTCACGCTTGATTTTCCTCAATTCATGGGCAGTTATTTTGCGCCTTTTTTTATCTACACGCTTCTTGCGACCCTGTTGGCTATTTGCCATGAAACGCTTGATAGTTCGGTGATCACGCTTCAAAAGTTTGGCAATTTCAAGATGGCTGCATCCCTCTGCAAGACTTCTCACAATTTTTGACTTTTCAGAGTCCGTCAAATCTCTCTTCTGACCCATTTTGCCAAAGGAAAGGAAGTTGCCTAATAATTAAGCACACCTTATATAGGGTGTTGATGTCATTAGACCACACCCCTCATTACAGAGATGCAAATCACCTGATTTACATAATTGGCAGTTGGCTTATAAGCCTATACAACTTGGAGTAGAACAACATGTATAAAAAGGATTGTTAAATCAAAAACACTTGAGACCTGCACACAGTGAACAGGCCTGTAGAGACACTGCTCACACCACCAGAAGACTGAAAACACAAAAAAGCATAGTAAAACCAAAAATACTCTGTTGCAAAAAGAAAAATAGTAAACGGCAAGTGCCAATAAAAAAAGTGGAAAAACAAGGGTATTTGGTTAATACGTTTTTTTGCAAAAAATGTATATTAAGCTGCTCTACCAAATCGTCAAGATATACCCGTATCAGAGCAGTCCCTGACTAATCTATGCAGTCCCTATCTGATGTATTTAAAAACCTGGTCATATGTATAGTACCTGTATGAGCAGGATTCAGAAAGGTTAAGTCACATGTGGACACAGCATAGAGCAGCTTATATGTGCAGGGCTCATAAGGGAGGGGTGGAAAATTCCCTACTCTTGTAGAAACAAGAAAACAAATGGTTAAATCAAACACACATGAGACCTGCACACAGTGAACAGGCCTGTAGAGACACTGTTCACACCACCAATAAGGATGATGTGATCAAAATACAGTGTATATGGGGCCCATCATTTACTACAGTCATGGCCAAAAGTTTTGAGAATGACACAAATATTAATTTTTACAAAGTCTACTGCTTCACTTTTTCTAATGGCAATTTGCATATACTCCAGAATGTTATAAAGAGTGATCAGCTTAACAGCAATTACTTGCAAAGTCAATATTTGGCTAGAAAATGAACTTTATCCCCCAAAACACATTTCAACATCATTTTAGCCATGCCTTAAAAGGACCAGCTAACCTCTTTTCAGTGATTGCTCCATTAACACAGGTGTGGGTGTTGATGAGGACATGGCTGGAGATCAATCTGTCATGATTAAGTAAGAATGACACCACTGGACACTTTAAAAGGAGGCTGGTGCTTGGCATCATTGTTTCTCTTCTGTTAACCATGGTTATCTCTAAAGAAACACATGCAGTCATCATTGCAATGCACAAAAATGGCCTAATAGGGAAAAGTATCGCAGCTAGAAAGATTGCACCTCAGTCAACAATCTATCGCATCATCAAGAACTTCAACGAGAGAGGTTCCATTGTTGCCAAAAAGGCTTCTGGGCGCCCAAGAAAGACCAGCAAGCTCCAGGACCATCTCTTAAAAGTGTTTCAGCTGCGGGATCGGGCTACCAGCAGTGCAGAGCTTGCTCAGGAATGGCAGCAGGCAGGTGTGAGTACATCTGCACGCACTGTGAGGCGGTGACTCTTGGAGCAAGGCCTGGTCTCAAGGAGGGCAGCAAAGAAGTCACTTCTCTCCAGAAAAAACATCATTGACAGACTGATATTCTGCAAAAGGTACAGGCAGTGGACTGCTGAGGACTGGGGTAAAGTTATTTTCTCTGATGAATCCCCTTTTCGATTGTTTGGGACATCAGGAAAACGCCTCATTCGGAGAAGACAAGGTGAGCGCTACCACCAGTCTTGTCTCATGCCAACTGTTAAGCATCCTGAAACCATTCATGTGTGGGGTTGCTTCTCAACCAAGGGAATCGGCTCTCTCACAGTCTTGCCTAAAAACACAGCCATGAATAAAGAATGGTACCAGAATGTCCTCCAAGAGCAACTTCTCCCAACCCTCCAAGAGCAGTTTGGCGATCAACAATGCCTTTTCCAGCATGATGGAGCACCTTGCCATAAAGCAAAGGTGATAACTAAATGGCTCAGGGAACAAAACATAGAGATTTTGGGTCCATGGCCTGGAAACTCCCCAGATCTTAATCCCATTGAGAACTTGTGGTCAATCATCAAGAGACGGGTGGACAAACAAAAACCTAAAAATTCTGACAAAATGAAAGCATTGATTGTGCAAGAATGGACTGCTATCAGTCAGGATTTGGTCCAGAAGTTGATTGAGAACATGCCAGGGAGAATTGCAGAGGTCCTGAAGAAGAAGGGTCAACAGTGCAAATATTGACTTGCTGCATTAACTCATTCTAACTGTCAATATAAGCTTTTGTTACTCATATGTTTGCAATTATATTTCTGTCTGTGATAAAAACATCTGTTAAATATACGTAAAAACTAGAGGGCAGCAGATCATGTGAAAATATAATATTTGTGTCATTCTCAAAACTTTTGGCCATGACTGTAGAGCATCATATGGGGTTCATTATTTGTGGGGCACTGGAGCATCATCCATGGGGCTCATCAAATACTGGAGCATCATATGGGGCCCACAATATACTAGAGCATCATATGAGGTTCATTATTTATGGGGCATCACATAGAGCCCATTATAAATGGAGCATTACATATGGTGACCATTATATTTGGAGCATTATATGGGGCTCATCATACACTGGAGCATTATAAATGGGGCCCGTCATACACTGGAGCATCATATACGGGCCCATTATACACTGGAGGATCATATGGGGCCCATTATATATGGAGCACTATATAGGTCCATCATACACTGGAGCATCATCCATGGGGCCCATCATATACTGGAGCATCATATGGGGCCCATCATATACTAGAGCATCATATGGGGTTCATTATTTATGGGGCATCACATGGAACCCATTATATATAGAGCATTATATATGGGGACCATTATATTTGGAGCATTAAATGGGGCTCATCATACACTGGAGAATCATCCATGGGGCTCATCATATACTGGAGCATCATATGGGGCCCATTATATATGGAGCATTATATAGGCCCCTCATACATTGGAGCATCATCCATGCGGCCCATCATATACTGGAGCATCATATGGGGCCCATTATATATGTAGCATTATATAGGCCCATCATACACTGGAGCATCATCTATGGGGACCATCATACACTGTAGCATTATGTGGAGCTCATCATATACTGTATGGAACATTATATGGGACAAATAATTTATGGAGCAATATATGGGGCTCATTATTCTGTATGGCGCACTATGTGGTGGCCATAATACTGTATGGAGGAATATACTGTCCGGTTTTTGAGCTATTGTGGAATTTAAAATAGATATCACTCATGCAATTTAAGAAATGAAGTATTTGCCATTGTACTATACCTATATTTCTCTGCTGTACCGGAGCATCATGAATTGTGGTATGTGTTAAAGGGGCCCACTGAGACTCTTTGGCCTGGGGCCCACGAAAACCTGGAGCCAGCCCTGCCTCCCCCCACAACTTTAGCCAAAAAAAACCCAGTTTTCAATGCGTAACTATTATTATAAAGTTAATTAAGGTTGACAAGCTTAAGTAATAAGAATTGATGTTGTTGGCATTGATATGGGCACTGTAGGTGTGTTTACTGTCCTCCATTCTCTGCCAACTTTTCTTCCCCATTGACTTGCATTGGGTTTCATGTTTCAGTCGGACCTTCGACGTTTGCCGATAGTCGGCCGATTTCGTTCGACTCGACTTTTGTGAAAGTCGGGTGGTACGAAACCCGACTCGAACCTCCCAGGTGCAAAGTCTCTCATCTCTAATGGGAACAATGCTTTCAGGTGGCCATCCAGTACGTCTGTTCAAAGGGTTATTGGGGTGCTTTTAACTTTGGGCCAGGGCAGGCCTTGCATTTAGTGCATAGGCAAACAGTATGGGAGTACCAAATTACTAATAATGGGAACAATGCTTTCATGTGGCCATCCAGTACGTCTGTTCAAAGGGTTATTGGGGTGCATGTAACTTTGGGCCAGGGCAGGCTTTCCATACAATGAAAAGGCAAACAGCATGGGAATACCAAATTACTAATAATGGGAACAATGCTTTCAGGCAGCCATCCATTACATCTGTTCAAAGGGTTATTGGGGTGCATGTAACTTTGGGCCAGGGCAGGCTTTGCATACAATAAATAGGCAAACAGCATGGGAATACCAAATTATTAATAATAGGAACAATGATTTCAGGCAGCCATCCATTACATCTGTTCAAAGGGTTATTGGGGTGCGTGTAACTTTGGGACAGGGCAGACCTTGCATTCAGTGCATAGGCAACCAGTATTGGAGTACCAAATTACTAATAATGAGAACATTGCTTTCATGTGGCCATCATGTACGTGGCTTCAAAGGGATATTGAGGCACGTCTAAATAGGGGGCATGTCTTGCATTCAATTCATAGGCAAACAGTATGGGAGTATGTTGTGAACTTTTTGGAGATGACTTCGGAGATGAAGCTCTCTCTGGTGGTTGCTGAGGGTATTGAACCTGTCTTGAATACCAAGAGTCCTACACACGCAGATAACGAGTGGGTGTCAGATGGTACTGACTGGCCTGATATAAGTGAGCTGATCTATCATGATCCTCGCCGGTGATCAATTGTGCTTCCTGGTTTAGTTTGGAATTCAGCTTGCTTTCCTGCGGTCTCCAGCTTTCGTTCAGATAAGTCTCTTTCAGTTTTTTTACTGTGGTTTGAATTCCTTACTTTTTGCTGCATTGCTTTTTGTCTTCAGCGGGTCCCCTATGGGGGGCTTTGGCTGGTCTCCGTTCGCTTTTTGTATTTGTTCATTTGCTCAGTTCTTGTGATATTTTTCTGCTGGGTAGCTATGTGTCCACACCAGAGATCAGATATAGGTGGTCAAGACCGTGTGGTCTCAGTGTTTTTGGATTCAGAAGTGTTGGAGTTTTTCCTAGGGTTTTTCTGGGTTGTGGAAAGTATTTTCTCCTGTGCTGTCCTATCTATACAGTTTTGGGCCCCAGCGTTTGCTCAATCTATTTTCTGTCTGTGTTCGTATTTTCATCTTGTCTAACCGCCATTATATGTTTGGGGGCTTCCTACTCTTTTGGGGTCTACTCCGGGGCAGTTAGCTTTCCTCTTTCTATCTTAAGGGATAGTTATCTCTCCGGCTGTGCCGAGGCGTCTAGGACCACCGTAGGTACGCTCCACGGCTGCTTCTAGTTGTGCGGTTAGTTTAGGGGTCTGCAAACTATTAGTTTCCAATCTCTCTGGTGTTAGGCTGCCTATTCGGTTTTTTGCTCCTGCCTCCTCAGCTACCACAACATAACAGAATCACCGGCCATACTGAAAACTATATGGTACTCAATAGAAGAGAAAAAAGTAAAGGAAAAAAAAAAGTTGTCAGAGTTGTCAGAAATTATTTTATTTTTTTCCTGTTTGTTTCATTTTTTTCCTCTTTTTCTCTGGGGGCTGAGGAGGAATTTTTTCCCTAATGGAGGTCAAGCATTTGTCCGATCGTGTGGAGCAGCTTGCTGCTGAAGTTCGGAGTATTGCTATCTATCTTGCTGGGTTGCCAGCTGTGGAAACTAGGACCCTCTGCCAGATTTATTTTTGGGGGATCGGTCTAAGTTTTTGAATTTTAAAAATAACTGTAAGTTGTTTTTTGCTTTGTAGCCTAAATCCTCAGGGAACACAATGCAGCAGGTTGAAATTGTCATATCCCTGTTGCGCGGTGACCCTCAGGATTGGGCCTTTTCCCTGACACCTGGGGATCCTGTTTTGAATGATGTTGATGTGTTTTTTCAGGCTCTAGGGTTATTGTACTATGAACCTAATGTTACTGATCAAGCTGAAAAAACCTTGTTGGCATTGAATCAGGGTCATGAAGCCGTTGAGCTGTATTGTCAGAAATTCAGAAAGTTGGCAGTCCTTACTAAATGGAATGATGATGCTCTGGCAGTTCTTTTTCGGAAGGGTCTGGCAGAGACTGTAAAGGATGTTATGGTGGGATTCCCTGTCCCCTTTGGTCTCAATGACTCTATGTCATTAGCCATTCAAGTAGACAGACGTCTGCGCGAGCGTAGAAATATGCGTGAGATTGTGATGCCTTGCGGGCCAGCCCCTGAGCCAATGCAGTGTGACGGAGTGACTTCTGGGGCACAGCGTCACAAATTTCGTAAGCGTAATAAGTTGTGCTACTATTGTAGTGACGCTTCTCATGCTATTTCCATCTGCCCCAAGCGGGGAAGACGTTTTGCGCGTTTAGTTGTTTTGGGTAGTGTTCAGACTAAATTATTGTTGACTGTTACCTTGATTTGCTCCATGTCCACATTTTCAGCTCAGGCTTTTGTTGATTCAGGGGCAGCTATAAACCTGATGGATTTTGATTTTGCCAAACGTTGTTGTTTTCCTATGATACCCCTGCGAAAGTCCATTCCTTTGCAGGGCATTGATGCTATCCCCTTGGTGGAGAATAAACCCCAGTTTTCTACCCAGGTGATAATGCGGGTTGACCCGGACCACCAAGAGAATTGCAAATTTTGTGTGTTACATAATTTACATGACATTGTTGTACTGGGGTTTCCTTGGTTACAGATTCACAATCCTGTTTTGGTTTGGAAGTCTGTGTCTGTGACCAGTTGGGGTTGTCAATGTGTTCGTACTGACACTCCTGTTTTTTCTGCCCCCAGTCTCAAGATGTTTTTTCTGCCTCCCCCCAGTCTCAGGATGTTCCTGACTATTTGACTGAGTTTTCTGATGTGTTTAGTGAGAGTAAGTCTGCATCCTTACCTCCTCATAGGAGTTATGATTGCGCTATTGACTTAGTACCCGGTTGTAAATTTCCCAAGGGTCGGCACTTTAATTTATCTGTACCTGAGCATGAGGCCATGCAATCTTATATCAAAGAGTCTTTAGAGAAGGGTCATATCAGACCATCCTCTTCACCCTTGGGCGACGGCATTTTCTTTGTAGCCAAGAAGGATGGCTCATTGAGGCTGTGAATTGATTATCGTCTCGTGAATAAGATCACTATTAAATATCAATATCCGTTACCCTTGATTTCTGACCTATTTTCCAGAGTGAAGGGTGCTTGTTGGTTTAGCAAGCTTGACCTCAGGGGGGCGTATAATCTTATTTGCATCAAGCACGGAGATGAATTGAAGACGGCCTTTAATATCCCAGAGGTGCATTTTGAGTACCTAGTGATGCCTTTTGGGCTCACTAATGCCCCTTCCGTCTTCCAATCCTTTATGAACGATATTTTCCGGAATTTCGTGGATACATTTCTGATTGTTTATTTGGACGATATTTTGATTTTTTCCGATGACTGCAATTTTCATGTGGAACGGACTGTATTCCGGATTTTGAGAGAAAACGCATTGTATGTGAAGGGATCAAAATGTCTTTTTGGCATACAGAAGGTTTAATTTCTGGAATTCATTTTGTCTCTGTCTGTTATTGAAATGGACCCGGTCAAAGTTCAGGCCATTTGTGATTGGGTTCAACCCACTGCATTGAAGGCTCTTCAGAGATTTTTGAGTTTTGCTAATTTTTATCGTAAATTTATAGCTAATTTCTCTGGTATTGTGAAGCCACTGACTGATTTGACCAAATAGGGTTCTGATGTAGTGAATTGGTTTCCTGAGGCAGTTTCTGCGTTTCAGGAGCTTAAGCGGAGATTCACTTCTGCTCCTGTTCTGCGCCAACCTGATGTTTCTCTACCATTTCAGGTGGAGGTTGATGCTTCTGAGATAGGTGCAGGAGCCGTTTTGTCCCAAAGGGATCCGGAGACCTATAAGATTAACCCTTGTGCCTTTTTCTCTCTAAAAATTTCCCCAGCGAAACGTAATTATGATGTGGATAATCGGGAGTTATTGGCCATGAAGTGGGCTTTTGAGGAGTGGAGACATTGGCTGGAAGGAGCCAAGCATCAGGTGGTGGTCCTCACGGATCATAAGAACCTGGTTTATCTTGAATCAGCTAAGCGACTTAATCCTAGATAGGCCAGGTGGGCCTTGTTTTTCACACGTTTTAATTTTGTGGTCTCTTTTCTCCCAGGCACTAAGAATGTTAAGGCGAATGCCCTCTCGAGGAGTTTCTTTCTGGATTCTCCTGAGGTAACTGAGCCTGATGTTATTCTGAAGCAGGGTGTGGTTTTTTCCGCTATCTCGCCCAATTTGAGACTGTCTTTGGAGAAATTTCAGGAGGATAAACCTGAACTTTGCCCTGCTGGGAGATTGTTTGTCCCAGACCAGTGGAGGATGAATGTGATGTCCAAGATTCATTGCTCCACGTTGGTCGGCCATCCTGGTATTTTTGGTACCAGAGATTTGGTGAGTCGGTCCTTTTGGTGGCCCACTTTGTCTCGTGACGTCATGGACTTTGTGCAGTCCTGTGGAACTTGTTCTCAGTCCAAACCTTGCTCTCGCTCTAGTGGTTTGTTAATGCCATTTCCTGTGCCCAAGAGGCCATGGACAAAGATCTCTATGGATTTTATTTCCGACCTCCCTGTCTCTCAGAGAATGACCGTTATTTGAGTAATCTGTGATAGGTTTTCCAAGATGATACATCTTGTGCCACTACCTAAGTTGCCATCCTCCTCCGAGTTGGTGCCCTTGTTTTTTCAACAGGTGGTTTGGTTGAATGGCGTTCCAGAGAACATTGTGTCTGACAGAGGATTCCAGTTTGTTTCCAGATTTTGGAGGACATTTTGTTCCAAACTGGGAGTTCAGCTGTCTTTTTCCTCTTCGTTTCACCCTCAGACCAATGGACAAACAGAGAGAACAAACCAGACCTTGGAGACTTATTTGAAATGTTTTGTGTCTGCTGATCAAGATGACTGGGTCTCTTTTTTGCCTTTGGCTGAGTTTGCTTTGAATAATAGGGCTAGTTCTGCCACCTTGATGTCTCCATTTTTCTGCAATTTCGGGTTTCATCCTCGATTTTCTTCAGGGCAGGTGGAGGCTTCTGTCTGTCCTGGTGTTGACTCTATTGTGGAGAGAATGCAGCTGATTTGGGATCAAGTGGTATATAAGCTGTCTCTCTTTCAGGAGAAGGCCCAGCGGTTTGCCAACCAACATAGGATTGATGGTCCTCGATTTAAAGTGGGTGACTTGGTTTGGTTATCCTTAAAAAATATCACTATGAGGGTCGCGTCTCCAAAATTTAAGCCAAGGTTCATTGGACCTTATAAGATCGTGGAGATTATTAATCTCGTTTCCTTCCGTTTGCTTCTTCCAGGAACATTCAAGATTCACAACTTATTTTTCAAATCTTTATTGAAGAGATTTGTCGAGCCAGTGGTTCCTATGGCTGCGCCTCCTGATCCTGTTTTGGTTGAGGGCAATTTGGAGTATGTGGTTGAGAAGATATTGGATTCTCGTTTGGCCAGGCAGAGACCCCAGTACTTGGTAAAGTGGAAAGTCTATGGTCAGGAGTACAATTCTTGGGTGTTTTCTTCTGACATTCATGCTGAAAGACTGGTCCGTGCTTATCACCGAGCTCATCCTGATCGTCCTGGTGGCAAAAGTGAGGGTTCGGTGACCCCTCCTCAAGGGGGGGTACTGTTGTGAACAATTTGGAGACGACTTAGAAGCTGAAGCTCTCTCTGGTGGTTGCTGAGCGTATTGAACCTATCTTGAATACCAAAAGTCCTGCAGCCGCAGATAACGAGTGGGTGTCAGGTGGTACTGACTGGCCTGATATAAGTGAGCTGATCTCCCATGATCCTCGCCGGTGATCAATTGTGCTTCCTGGTTTAGTTTGGAATTCAGCTTGCTTTCCTGCTGTCTCCTGCTTGCGTTCAGATAAGTCTCTTTCAGTTTTTTTTACTGTGGTTTGAATTCCTTACTTTTTGCTGCATTGCTTTTTGTCTTCAGCCGGGTCCCCTATGGGGGGCTTTGGCTGGTCTCCGTTCGTTTTTGTATTTGTTCATTTGCTCAGTTCTTGTGATATTTTTCTACTGGGTAGCTATGTGTCCACACCAGAGATCTGATATAGGTGGTCGAGACCGTGTGGTCTCAGTGTTTTTGGATTCAGAAGTGTTGGAGTTTTTCCTAGGGTTTTTCTGGGTTGCAGAAAGTATTCTCTCCTGTGCTGTCCTATCTAGACAGTTTTGGGCCCCTACATTTGCTCAATTTATTTTCTGTCTGTGTTTGTATTTTCATCTTGTCTAACCGCCATTATATGTTTGGGGGCTTCCTACTCTTTTGGGGTCTACTCCGGGGCAGTTAGCTTTCCTCTTTCTATTTTCAGGGATAGCTATCTCTCCGGCTGTGCCGAGGCGTCTAGGACCACCGTAGGTACGCTCCACGGCTGCTTCTAGTTGTGCGGTTAGTTTAGGGGTCTGCAACCTATTAGTTTCCAACCTCTCTGGTGTTAGGCTGTCTATGTGGTTTTTTGCTCCTGCCTCCTCAGCTACCACAACATAACAGGAGTACCAACTTCCTAATAATGGGAACATTGCTTTCATAATGGGAACAGCAAAGCATAGCCTGCTGATGTCTCTCTAAGAATAGTGAGGGTCGACAGTTGGCTCTTTAAGAATAGTAAAGGCCACCTGATGGCCCTATAAAAATAGGCTTTGTGACTTTCAGAGTTCCTCCTTCATAAGTGAAACAGGATGTGTCATAGATTGCAAGCTTGCGAGCAGGGCCCTCTTTCCTTTTGTTATCTATTTTGATCTTTGTTTATTGTTATGCTGTTATGAGTATTGTCTGTACAAGTCCCCTCTATAATGTATGTTTTTATTGTGCGCCTGTAAAAGTGGCGTAAAACTCTGACAACACAGAGAGTCAGAAATGCTTCGAGGGGTCTTCCTCATGATGTTCCCATGTCATTTGAGCTCTGTTCCCATCAATTTCAACAGTTTTTAGACCCTCTAAAGACCCCCGGTGGGCCGTGGCAAAAATGCTCGAGTTTCCCATAGACTTACATTGGGCTCGTTGCTCGGGTCAAGCACCCGAGCATTTCAATATGCTCGACCCTAGCTTGGATCACCAGAGCATTTTAGTGCTTATCCAGCACTAGCGTTTATCTGTTGAACCTTAGCAGTTGCTCTCTGGTGTTGATGGTATTATATTATATGGTAATATCTGATATTCTGATTCTGGTCAGCTGCGGTACACTCTATTTGCACGGTTGGAAGAAGAGTTTCAGAAGGTTGCATAAGTTTTTGCTCTCTTTGTTCTTTTAGGTCTTTCTCTGATGTGGATGCAAGGTGTACTTCATACAACTCAAGTTGTGATAATAGCTTCCATTTATGACATTGAAACATTTGGTGACTAGTTGTTTCCCAGTCTATTGACATGAAGGTCCTTTATCAATCCAGTTCCCTCATACGCTTCATATATCCTCTCTCATTTGGTCTGCTGTTGTAGCAGCTGTTGTGGCAGCATTTCATCAGATACAGGTCCTCTCTCTCTCTCTCTCTCTTATATTATATATATATATATATACATATATTTATATATGTATATATATTATATATATATATATATATACATATATATATATATATATATATATATATATATATACATATATATATATATATATATATATATATATTGTGACATTCCAGGGGGTTTTAGCTCTAGGATCGCTGTCTGGGTAGACAGAATGGCACGAAAACAGTTCATTCAGACAGCAGTTCTGGTGTAAAACTGGCCGCAACCAGTTTTATTAAAGTCCACAGCAAACAGATAAAACAAAGCATAAACAGAAAACCTAGGCTTGTCTAGCCACTAATTACACATAGATAGATTGCCCTGTCTATCCGGGTCCCGGCTCTACCAGCCTGACCCAAAACAACGCATATGATATATGTTACCAGTCTGGAGTTTCACAGATACTCCTCCTTGTGTCTGAAGGCACCTTCAATGTCCAGACTTGAGAGAGATCCACTCCTATTCAGCCGCTATTCGCACGGATTCTCACTGAGACTACTCCTGTGTCCGGGGTGCTTCCTGCACCCAGACTGAGATAGCTCACACTCCTGGAGACACCTTCTGTACCTGGACCCCTTGTCCAGCTTAAGCGTGCTCCCACTCCTGGAGACTGCTTCTCGTGCCGAGACACCTTCCTGTGTCCAGGCTAAGCTTCCTCTCAGACTGTGTTTCAACACACCTACTTCTGGTCTCCTAATTAACACCTGAGTGATTTCAGGCCTGAGCTGCAAGTGTGTACTGAATGTAAGGTGTAGTGACCTTTCTCTACCACTAGGTCTACAAAGCCACACACCTCCCTTATACCAGTCAGTAAAGTAGCTAGGTGAAATATACACCCCATTCAATACACATACTCTCACTGTCTCACATATACCCCCCCTCTTCTCCAGACCGGAGGGCTGGTCATCCAGACCGGAGGGCTGGTTAACAATCCAACAGAGACAGTGAACTCTGGACCAGTCATGGCCCTCATCAGCTTCATTTTCACCACTGTCATTTGTATCTTCACCTGAGTCATAGCCAACATCAGCTTTCTCTTCATCTGAAACATCCATACTACCCTGTACCCTCCCAGGCCTATGCTCTCTGCGGGCCTCGGGTATCTTGCACGGTTTCATCTTGACCTTAGGGCCGGGCTCAGTTTCGATATAGTGCCTGGCCAGAGAAGTACGACCCGGCACATCAGAACACTTCTGCTGACTCTTCCTCAGAAACTCACGTACCTCCTGTTCCTGGTGCACTGACCATGTGTCACCAACTATCACAGAAGGTATAGGGGGTTTTTCACTTTTCTCCAGTTCCCCTTGAACCTTCTTTACTTCATTGAGCTTCTCCAGAAGATGCTCATGGCTCTCATCACGCTCCTTCATCACAGTTTGGAGTTTTCTCTGAGAAGCAATCAATTCATCTTGTACCCGTTGGACGTCCTTCATGTCCTCAGCCCCTTCTTCAGGCTCTTCTGGTAGGACATGCTCAGAAGCCCCACCGTCAGTCTTACATTCTACTTCTTCATTCACATCACTATGGTCTCCAATATCTCCATCCATTCCAGCTCTCAAATTCTCCTTGACAGCTGCATCTGTACACTCAGAACCCGCCGGATTCTTCTCTTCCACCATGTTCTGCATCCCATCTGGGCTCCCGTGTGTCTGCAGCGGCAACGGAGTGACACATCGCTTTTCCCATTTGTTGGGACGTGGCTCCGATGTAGACTCCATGAAAGTGCGCTTGAGCTCACCAATGCCAGCTACTGATCCGGACCGTAACCCGTCCACTCCGCTGTCTTCGGCAGAAACAGATTCCTGGACAGAGTCAGTCCCCATATCTTCAGTCTTGTTCCTCACAGCTTCACTTGAAACCTCAGCTTCTGATGAGGCATCTGGCTTGGTGACCACCACTTCCATGGCTTTTTCCACCTCTGCAGCATTACCTTCAGAGTCCTGGGCATGATGCAGCTCCATACCATACACCGACAACTTCTCATCTTCCACAGCATCCACTTGTGCTGTGTTCAGGTTCAGAGTCCTGCCTTTAAAGCTCAGCTCTCCTCCTTTCACCTTAGTCTTCGCCAGGGAACCGGCCAACTGTAAAACATCTTCAGATGCCATCTTCTGTCTGGCTGTAAGGTCAGCATCAGCTTTCTTATCAGGACTCTCAACCTCCTCTGCTACCATGCCTTCCTCATTTGCACTGGTTGCTTTATTGTCATCAGATGATTCACTATCATTCCCACTATCCCTGTCTGATCTCTTTTTCTCAGCCACATCCGGGTCACTTTCAGGGTTACACACTTCATTTTCATTCACATCCTGCTTACTGTCAGGGTTATACAATTCATTTTCATTCACATCTTGATCTGGAACCTTTAGTTAACATGTCATCCACAACATTAACTGCACCATCTGGTCCCTCAAGTATGTGACTATGTGACAACCCCAGCACTATACTTCTATATAGTTCAGGTACTAGGAGCTGACTCACGACCTCTCCCTGGACTTCAGTGTCCCTATACAATAGGCTATTCTCCATGGCAGCATGAGGAAACCTCTCCTCAGGGCCAGGCTCCTGGGAAACCTCATTTAGAACAATCATATTTTCCTGTGCGGTCCTAAGAGTGGGGTCTCGCCACTGCTCACTCTCAAAATTGTCACAGGACACAGGCAAGTCAGGGACACTCGGCTCCCGAGAACCACCATCCTCGTCTCCCAACATCACCTGCAAAGGAATTTCATCACTATCACAGTCATCATTATTATCAATATCATTATCATGACTATGATCAGTATCATCATCACTATCATGATCATCATCACTATCATTATCAGCATCAGCATCATTATCATGGTCATCATCATTATCATGATCATCATCATCATCATCACATAAGTTTAATGTCCCACTAGCATTGTGTTCCGCCCCTCGGGACTGCGCACCCTCAGTAGGAGCTTCATCACACTGTCCATCAGAAACATTTCTCCCCAGAGATCCTTAGATCGGGGAAAGTCATTACCCAATATGACGGGGTGCACCAGGTTCTTCACTACCCCCACTTCATATGAAACCTCCCGAGTTTGGGGACCAAGTCCACGGCAGTCTCTGGGTAGACTTTGGTGTCTCCATGGATGCACACCATGCTCAGGTGCTTATCAGGGATGAAGTCCCTATCAATCAGGCTGTCACATACGGAAGTCACTGGACTCTCTGAGTCCAAGAGGGCCTGTGCTGGGCAGTCATTCACAACCACCGGGCACACCTGTGGTCCAGTCTTTTCGGCTGAGGTGGACACACACACAGGCTCTGCGCAGGGAGAGAGAGACCTGCCAACATCACGGTACATAGGCTCCCCCTCTAGTGAACAGCCGGCTGCAATTTCACAACATCTCCAACACTGTCCACCACAATCACCCTCCCATATGTCCCCTACAGCTGGAACGCTCTTACCGCGAGAGTTCAGCGTCCGGGAACTCTGAAGTAACGACCTCTCAGACAGCTGTACCTCAGGAGGACGTGCTCGAGTGTAGCGATTCACTATCACCTTTTCAACTCCATAATCAGGTTTGCTTACTGCAGACTCCCAACTGCATCTCCAGTCATGAACTCCCCTGGCACGGGCTGTCACCGTAACACCCAGCCGGGTAAGAATCGCCGCTTTCAACTTGGCATAGTCTTCGCTGTCCTGCTTGCTCAGGTCAGCCCAGACTTTTTGGGGTTCCCCAGTCAGATAGGGTACGACCGCCATGGCCCATTCAGATAGTGGCAGATTCTCCTTCTCTGCCAGTCTCTCAAACCTAGTAAGATATACCTCCACATCATCACGAGGTGTCATTTTTCTCAAGGACCGTCTTACCGCCTTCTTTATAGCGGACAACGCCGGTGCCTTCACAACATTACTTCGGGACGCGGCACCGAAATCCTTTTTTGGTGCTGTCATCTGCTCAACAAATAACCGGTTATTCTCCTGCTGCTGCTGCAGGAATTGCTGCTGGGCCTGCTGCATGCGCTGCTGGTGCTGCAGGCGCTGCTGCTCCATGCTCTGCTGCATGCTTCGCTGGGCCTGGGCCAGGTACTCAATGAGCTCCTCCATACTGCCGGACTCATCTGTCTCAATCACAGCAGTCTTATGTTGCATATTAACTTGCGCCATTTGTTCAAACAGCGTCTCCATGCTGTCATCCATGCTGTCAGACTTCTCTGTCTTAACAACGGCAGTCTTCACTCAAGACATACACACTCTACAGTCTTTTCCATAGAAAAATTCAGCTCTGCTGTGCAGGCACTTTTTTTTTTTCTTTGCAAAGTCTATTAGGGCTACTGTCTCTTTAAGACTGCTCCACAGACTTTTCTTTTGCTGCTGCACATTCCACAGTCATTTTCACAACAAGTTCAGCTTTGCTGTGCATACATTTTCTCTCTGCAGACCCTATCAGGGCCACTGTCTCTCCAAGACTGCTCCAAACAGACGTTTCTGCTGACACACTTTTTTTTTTTTTCTGCTGCTATTTCAATAGACTTCACCTTTAATGCTGTCTCTCGCCACTGTGCTGCATACACACTCCAGCACTAACTGTATCAGGCACTGAGCTGCCCCAGCATTCTCTGCCAATTGTGACATTCCAGGGGGTTTTAGCTCCAGGATCGCTGTCTGGGTAGACAGAATGGCACGAAAACAGTTCATTCAGACAGCAGTTCTGGTGTAAAACTGGCCGCAACCAGTTTTATTAAAGTCCACAGCAAACAGATAAAACAAAGCTTAAACAGAAAACCTAGGCTTGTCTAGCCACTAATTACACATAGATAGATTGCCCTGTCTATCCGGGTCCGGCTCTACCAGCCTGACCCAAAACAACGCATATGATATATGTTACCAGTCTGGAGTTTCACAGATACTCCTCCTTGTGTCTGAAGGCACCTTCAATGTCCAGACTTGAGAGAGATCCACTCCTATTCAGCCGCTATTCGCACGGATTCTCACTGAGACTACTCCTGTGTCCGGGGTGCTTCCTGCACCAAGACTGAGATAGCTCACACTCCTGGAGACACCTTCTGTACCTGGACCCCTTGTCCAGCTTAAGCGTGCTCCCACTCCTGGAGACTGCTTCTCGTGCCGAGACACCTTCCTGTGTCCAGGCTAAGCTTCCTCTCAGACTGTGTTTCAACACACCTACTTCTGGTCTCCTAAATAACACCTGAGTGATTTCAGGCCTGAGCTGCAAGTGTGTACTGAATGTAAGGTGTAGTGACCTTTCTCTACCACTAGGTCTACAAAGCCACACACCTCCCTTATACCAGTCAGTAAAGTAGCTAGGTGAAATATACACCCCATTCAATACACATACTCTCACTGTCTCACTATATATATATATACATATATATATGTATATATATATATAGTGACCTCCCCATAAGAATTTTATTAAAACACTTAGTACTAGTGTTGAGCGATACGATACCGCAAGTATCGGGTATCGGCCGATATTAGCTGTTTCGGCCTTTCGATACTTAGTTCCGATATTTTCCATATATCGTATACCGGAATCGGAAGTTCCCATAATTCTTTGAGAGGCAATGTGATTTTAGTCAGCCAATGAGGAATCCTAAGAAGTGTGGGCACATCCTGTACTGCTGCGGTCATGTTAACTAATGGCATGGCTGTGATTGGATGCTGAAATGATGTCAGAATGCACTATAAAAGGCGCCGCCGCCATTTTAGCGTCACTGTGCTGTGAATTCAGTAAGGGCAGAAGAACGCTGCTGTGCTGACTCTGAGGGACAGTTAGAGATTGCGATTTAGTGTACTGTGCTGTAGGCAGGCTAGCACCAACCGCTGTGTAAAGCTTCCTTTTGCCTGCAGTGTTCTTTTAACAGCTCTGCAAGGTGTGTGTGAGTGCAGGTGACACTGCAGTTTGCTCTGCATGCAACGCGGTCTGTAGGCATCTGCACGTGTCACTCACAGACTCTTTTTTTTTTCTTCAGTGTAATTCTTGCTGCTCCATGCAATTTAACTATTAGTGTGACGCGCTTCCATCCGTATCCAATACATTGGTTGCAAACACTATAGAAGTAGACAAAGGAGTAGCCTTTCACAGATTGTGAACAGTTGTGTTTCAGTGTTCACTTCAGTCTGTGTTTTTTATTTTTTGAGTGCACATCACGCTCCAGTTACTTGTTCAAGCACTGCTGCTTGTACTCTGCTGAGCGTGTCTCAGTGCCTCATCCTTTTCATTTCTCTCCAATTGGTTCTGCTCCATTCCATTTAAAATAAATATAATCTATTAGTGTGACGCGCTTCCATCCGTATCCAATACATTGGTTGCAAACACTATAGAAGTAGACAAAGGAGTAGCCTTTCACAGATTGTGAACAGTTGTGTTTCAGTGTTCACTTCAGTCTGTGTTTTTTATTTTTTGAGTGCACATCACACTCCAGTTACTTGTTCAAGCACTGCTGCTTGTACTCTGCTGAGCGTGTCTCAGTGCCTCATCCTTTTCATTTCTCTCCAATTGGTTCTGCTCCATTCCATTTAAAATAAATATAATCTATTAGTGTGACGTGCTTCCATCCGTATCCAATACATTGGTTGCAAACACTATAGAAGTAGACAAAGGAGTAGCCTTTCACAGATTGTGAACAGTTGTGTTTCAGTGTTCACTTCAGTCTGTGTTTTTTATTTTTTGAGTGCACATCACGCTCCAGTTACTTGTTCAAGCACTGCTGCTTGTACTCTGCTGAGCGTGTCTCAGTGCCTCATCCTTTTCATTTCTCTCCAATTGGTTCTGCTCCATTCCATTTAAAATAAATATAATCTATTAGTGTGACGCGCTTCCATCCGTATCCAATACATTGGTTGCAAACACTATAGAAGTAGACAAAGGAGTAGTCTTTCACAGATTGTGAACAGTTGTGTTTCAGTGTTCACTACAGTCTGTGTTTTTTATTTTTTGAGTGCACATCACGCTCCAGTTACTTGTTCAAGCACTGCTGCTTGTACAGTCATGGCCAAAAGTTTTGAGAATGACACAAATATTAATTTTTACAAAGTCTACTGCTTCACTTTTTCTAATGGCAATTTGCATATACTCCAGAATGTTATAAAGAGTGATCAGCTTAACAGCAATTACTTGCAAAGTCAATATTTGGTTAGAAAATGAACTTTATCCCCCAAAACACATTTCAACATCATTGCAGCCCTGCCTTAAAAGGACCAGTTAACCTCTTTTCAGTGATTGCGCCATTAACACAGGTGTGGGTGTTGATGAGGACATGGCTGGAGATCAATCTGTCATGATTAAGAATGACACCACTGGACACTTTAAAAGGAGGCTGGTGCTTGGCATCATTGTTTCTCTTCTGTTAACCATGGTTATCTCTAAAGAAACACGTGCAGTCATCATTGCAATGCACAAAAATGGCCTAACAGGGAAGAGTATCGCAGCTAGAAAGATTGCACCTCAGTCAACAATCTATCGCATCATCAAGAACTTCAAGGAGAGAGGTTCCATTGTTGCCAAAAAGGCTTCAGGGCGCCCAAGAAAGACCAGCAAGCGCCAGGACCGTCTCTTAAAAATGTTTCAGCTGCGGGATCGGGCTACCAGCAGTGCAGAGCTTGCTCAGGAATGGCAGCAGGCAGGTGTGAGTGCATCTGCACGCACTGTGAGGGGGAGACTCTTGGAGCAAGGCCTGGTCTCAAGGAGGGCAGCAAAGAAGCCACTTCTCTCCAGAAAAAACATCATTGACAGACTGATATTCTGCAAAAGGTACAGGCAGTGGACTGCTGAGGACTGGGGTAAAGTTATTTTCTCTGATTGAATCCCCTTTTCGATTGTTTGGGACATCAGGAAAACGCCTCATTCGGAGAAGACAAGGTGAGCGCTACCACCAGTCTTGTCTCATGCCAACTGTTAAGCATCCTGAAACCATTCATGTGTGGAGTTGCTTCTCAGCCAAAGGAATCGGCTCTCTCACAGTCTTGCCTAAAAACACAGCCATGAATAAAGAATGGTACCAGAATGTCCTCCAAGAGCAACTTCTGCCAACCCTCCAAGAGCAGTTTGGCGAACAACAATGCCTTTTCCAGCATGATGGAGCACCTTGCCATAAAGCAAAGGTGATAACTAAATGGCTCAGGGAACAAAACATAGAGATTTTGGGTCCATGGCCTGGAAACTCCCTAGATCTTAATCCCATTGAGAACTTGTGGTCAATCATCAAGAGACGGGTGGACAAACAAGAACCTAAAATTCTGACAAAATGAAAGCATTGATTGTGCAAGAATGGACTGCTATCAGTCAGGATTTTGTCCAGAAGTTGATTGAGAGCATGCCAGGGAGAATTGCAGAGGTCCTGAAGAAGAAGGGTCAACACTGCAAATATTGACTTGCTGCATTAACTCATTCTAACTGTCAATATAAGCTTTTATTACTCATATGTTTGCAATTATTATATTTCTGTCTGTGATAAAAACATATGTCAAACACACATAAAAACCAGAGGGCAGCAGATCATGTGAAAATATAGTTGTGTCATTCTCAAAACTTTTGGCCATGACTGTACTCTGCTGAGCGTGTCTCAGTGCCTCATCATTTTCATTTCTCTCCAATTGGTTCTGCTCCATTCCATTTAAAATAAATATAATCTATTAGTGTGACGCGCTTCCATCCGTATCCAATACATTGGTTGCAAACACTATAGAAGTAGACAAAGGAGTAGCCTTTCACAGATTGTGAACAGTTGTGTTTCAGTGTTCACTTCAGTCTCTGCGTAATAACCACACTTAGGCCTTATAACTTTTCTGACTTTCTTTATCAATCTACCAAGATGAAGAAGGCAGGGAGTAAGGCACGTGGTCGTTGCCGTGGAGTTTCAGCAGGGAGAGGACGTGGGGATTCTGTGGCTGCTGCCGCCCTCAGTGACACAGCATCCACCAGTTTTACCCATGAGCGTTCCTTTATGCGCACTTTGGTAGGAGCTCGGCGTGCCCCCCTGCTGCGGGAAGAACAAATTGAAGCCGTTGTTGGTTGGATGGCAGCCAATGCATCGACTTCAATTCCTTCCACCTCCTCTCAGGAACACAACACTGTTGAGCAACCATCTGTCTGTTCACCGCCTGTCAAATTGTCCAGGCAGTCAGAGAGTTCTGTACAGGAGCCAGCTGAGTCTCTGCTTCTGTTCTCAGAATCTGTTGGCTCGCAAACACGGGCACAGGCAAGCAGCATTCTGCAATTTGAAGAAGAGGGAGTATGCAGTGATGCGCAACAGCTGTGTCTCTCTCAATCTGAAGAGGCGGGTGAGCCAGTGCCGATGGACAGCACACCGCAGAACGCATCTTATGATGATGTTGAGACTCAGGTGCCAGGTTTTGTGGAGCATGGTGCTGCCCAGACCATCCAACAGCAGCAGGTGTTGGAAGAGGGTAGTGGAGATGATGAAGTCCGAGACCCAACATGGCGTGAGCAACAGGAAGGTGGTGGGAGCAGCTCTGAGGAAGAGATTGTCCCAACGGTACAAAGAGGAGGGAGAGGTAGCCTGCAGACTCGCTTACCTGTAGCCTCCAGTTTGGCACCTGTTGGGAGCAGTTCTCTTAGAAATGTCAAAATTGGCGCTCCCATGAATTGCACTGCGTGGTCCTTTTTTGACAGACTTGTAGATGATATTTGCTATGTTCAATGCAAGCTGTGTAAGCAAAAAGTTAAAAGAGGTAAAAATATCAGTAACCTGAATACCACAAATATGTGGAAACATGTACGGACAGAGCACGTAGCTGAGTTACAAAGACACACTGGAGATGTAGGCCAACCTACAGCAGCACCTACATCTTCAGGTCGTGTTGGAGCCTCTACCTCCAGCTCACACACACCTGGTTCGGCTTCCTCACAGGATCTCCATGGAAGAACCTCGGTCACTGTTGTCCATAGACAAACTGTTATTCCACCCACAGCAGCAAGTTCACAGTCATCGTCACACTCCCAGACCACAAAACAGCCATCGGTACCACAGGCATGGGATAAAAGACGGCCATACTCGGCAAACCATCCACGAGCACAGGCTCTGAATGCTGGCATTGCAAAATTCCTGTCCCTTGAAATGCTGTCATTCAGGCTGGTGGAGACTGACAGTTTCAGGAACTTTATGGCATTGGCAGTCCCACAATATAATGTGCCAAGCCGATTTTATTTCAGCAGGCAAGCCGTCCCTGCTCTGCAAAAACATGTCGAGGGAAAATTAAACATGCGCTACTAAACGCCGTCAGTAGCAGGGTCCACCTGACCACTGATGCGTGGACCAGTACCCATGGCCAGGGACCATACCTTTCCCTCACTGCCCATTGGGTCAATGTTGTGGAGCCGGGTACAGATCTTGCCAGTGGAGCTGTACGTGTTCTGCCAACTCCAAGGATTGCAGGAATCCAGTCTGTACACATTGATTCCTCCTCCTACTCCAGTTCCTCAGAATCATCGCTGCACGAGCCGTCACGGTATACCTCCACATGGAACCGTGAACGCTTATCTGTTGCGACCGATATGAGCACAGCCGTGGCCAAACGTCAACAGGCCGTCTTGAAATTAATTTCCATGGGGAATCGAAGCCACACAGCGCAGGAGCTCTGGGATGCCATCAAGCAGGAGAGCGACGTGTGGTTTTTGTCAGCTAATCTCCAGCCAGGCTTGGTAGTGTGTGACAATGGCCGAAATCTGGTGGCAGCTCTGGGCCTTGGCAACTTCACTCACATACCATGTCTGGCACATGTGCTCAACTTGGTCGTGCAGAGTTTTTTGAGGGACTATCCGGATCTTGATGTACTGCTGCACAAGGTCCGCCTAGAGTGCGCTCACTTGCGACGTTCCAGCATGGCCAGATCGCGCATTGCAGCTCTGCAAGTCAGATTTCGCCTTCCTGAACATCGCATCATATGTGACGTACCCACCAGGTGGAATTCCACGTTACATATGTTGGAGCGGTTGTGTGAGCAGCAGCCAGCAGTAATGGAGTATCAGCTGCAACAGGCGCAATCAACTCGCAATTTGCGCCGTTCACACTTCACCACTACTGAGTGGGCCTCTATGAAGGACATCTGCGACGTTTTGCGTGCGTTTGATGTCTCAACGTGGATGGCGAGTGCAGATGGTGCACTAGTCAGCATGACTGTCCCCCTTATCTGCCTGCTTCAGAAATCATTGAAAGCACTAAAGGAAGAGGTTTTGGAAGAGATGGAGGATGAGGAGTCACAAATTCAATTACCTTCAGGACAGTCAGCGCAACGTGGTTCCTCACAAAGGGCTGGGCAGGGCTCACTTTGTGAGGAGGATGAGGAGGAGGAGTCAATGGAGGAGGAAGAAATCCCTACAGAGGGAGGTACACAACGCTCTAGTCAGTATGTAGAGCGAGGGTGGGGTGATGCAGAGGAGGCAGAGATGACGCCTCTTCCAGAGGACAGCCTTTGTTGGCCAGTTGGGAGTCTGCAGCACATGGTTGATTTCATGCTTCAGTGCCTGAGAAACGACCGCCGCATCGCCCACATTCTCACCACGTCAGATTATTGGGTGTACACCCTCCTAGACCCTCGCTACCGGGACAACTTACAAACCCTCATCACACCGGTGAACCGGGACCGTAAAATGCAGGAGTACCAAGACACACTGGTGCAATCCATACTGTTGTACATTCCAGCCGAGAGAGCTGCTGCTACTGCTTTACAAAGCAGCTCTGTGCGTCGAGGCAGTGTAGACACCTCTACAACAAGAGGGAGCACAAGCAGCGCCTCTGCACAGGGCAAGAGCTGTATGTTACAAATGTGGCGAAGTTTTGTGACAGCGCCAGCAAGGTCTACAGCATCCGAGATGGCTCCAGTCACCAGGAAGAACGTTTCCGTAAGATGGTGACAGACTACTTGGCTTTCCCTCTAAGTGTACTCCCAGATGCCTCTTCCCCTTTCAAATTTTGGGTCTCTAAGTTGGATACATGGCCAGAGCTTAGCCAGTATGCATTGGAGGTGCTGGCTTGCCCTGCTGCCAGTGTATTATCTGAGCGCGTCTTTAGTGCTGCAGGTGGTGTAGTAACAGACCGTCGCATGCGACTATCCTCAGAGAATGTAGACCGGCTTACTTTTCTGAAAATGAACAAGGCATGGATCTCACCTGAATTTGCCTGTCCGTTTTCAGATTAAATAACTGTTTGGCAACGTTTTCCATGTCTCCTGTTATGTTCATCTTTCTACCACCTGAACTCTACTCCCTGGGCTACAACACTGCCATTTGTTGCTCGTAAGTAATTGGCAGGGGTACTGACTCCTGGCCAGCCTGGTTACAGCACGACAGCTGTTTCCTGGCAGTGTGAACGTCAATTATCCTCCAATAAGTTGTGCTGTCGTGTTGCATTCGGGTTAGCCGACTCTATGGTGCCTGCAGTTTAGGTGATTCCTATGTGTGCTGTGGGATATGTAAATAAAGGCTGTTTCCATTGTGACAATAGGACAAGCACCCACTGTAGGACTGTGTGATTCGGTTAACTGCGGACGGCTTGCGTCCTGTCAACTTACATTTTCATGGGTGCGTTCTGCTACCCGTCCGGGGTCCAGTACCGTCAACTGGTTCTCCCCAGTGCCTTTGGCCTAGGTGCCTCCATCTCCGTATCCGAGTTCCACCAACGTCTGCTGGTCCTTGGTATGCTTTGGAGCACAGGTACCTCCTGCTTAGTAACCGTGTCACAGTAACGTCAGCTAGTACTCGGTTGTGACATTGCCTCTTTTCCTTCTGCTACCCGTCCGGGGTCCAGTACCGTCAACTGGTTCTCCCCAGTGCCTTTGGCCTAGGTGCCTCCATCTCCGTATCCGAGTTCCAGCAATGTCTGCTGGTCCTTGGTAGTGCTTTCCAGCACAGGTACCTCCTGCTTAGTAACCATGTCACAGTAACGTCAGCTGGTACTCGGTTGTGACATTGCCTCTTTTCCTTCTGCTACCCGTCCGGGGTCCAGTACCGTCAACTGGTTCTCCCCAGTGCCTTTGGCCTAGGTGCCTCCATCTCCGTATCCGAGTTCCACCAACGTCTGCTGGTCCTTGGTAGTGCTTTGGAGCACAGGTACCTCCTGCTTAGTAACCGTGTCACAGTAACGTCAGCTGGTACTCGGTTGTGACATTGCCTCTTTTCCTTCTGCTACCCGTCCGGGGTCCAGTACCGTCAACTGATTCTCCCCAGTGCCTTTGGCCTAGGTGCCTCCATCTCCATATCCGAGTTCCACCAACGTCTGCTGGTCCTTGGTAGTGATTTGGAGCACAGGTACCTCCTGCTTAGTAACCGTGTCACAGTAACATCAGCTGGTACTCGGTTGTGACATTGCCTCTTTTCCTTCTGCTGCCCCTCCGGTTTCCAGCACAGTCAGCTGGTCCTCGTTACTTCCATTGTCTCTTGCTCCATCTGATACCCGTCAGGGTTCCAGTAACGTCAGCTGGTTCTCGGAAATTAGACGACCTTAAAGACCACCCAGAAGATGACGACAACAAGGACGACAAGCATGAAGCCAACCAGCCTGAACACCATCACAAAGAAAAAATAAAAGATTACCCAGAAGAAGATCACCAACAGGACAAAGGAGGTTAAGACAAACTACAAGATACAGAACAAGAGACAGAAGAACAATAAGCAGAAGATCAAAAAGCAGAAGAACATGAAGTATAAGACCAAAATGAAGAGCAAAATATATGCTCTAAATTCTAAGCAGAAGAAGACTAAGCAGTGTATGGGGGTGAGTCCGTTCCTCCTCGTGGTGCCCCTGGAAAATGCCTGCTGCTGCAGGCTAAACTGAACACAGACAAATACTGTTGTAATTTAAATCTTTTGTGACAGCAAGAATGGAAGGATGAACAATTCATACTTTTACAGATTACAAGTACAGGAATCTCTGTACAAATAAGAATATGATGAAGAAGATGAAGAGGAAGAAGATGAAGAATTTGAATATGAAGAAGATTAATTAGTTTAATAATAACAATATGAGTAATGTAAACAAAAACATGAATAGCAAGAAGTTTAAGAAGAAGATTAAGAAGGTGAAGATGAAGAATAATTTGATGAGAAAGATGATGCTGCTCCTGAAGATTATGAAGGAGAAAGTGTGGCACTGGCAAAAGTTAAAAAGGTGAAGAGCATGGAAGTTGTGAAACATACATATTTGCCAAAATAGAAAAAAGGTTAACAACATTGTCAATTTGTTAGTCAATCCAAACGTATTTAAAAAAAATATATATTAATGCTATTCCAATGCATTGGGTTAAACATGTATGCCTTTATTGTCTCCTCAACCTCCCCCAATACATTCTACATTAGTCTTTGTTGTTTTCCTTCATGTACAATTAACCAACAAGGCAAGAATGGGTTTTTTTATTGTCGATATTTGGTTCCCATAGACTTACATGGGACTTCTGGTATCGGAATCGGATATCGACGATATTTAGTGATATCGGCGATACCATTCCGATCCGATATTTTTAGATATCGAGCAGTATCGCTCAACACTACTTAGTACCCTTACAGAATCAGCATGCACTGACATTGAGAATCAAGCTGCCATGTTACTTTTACTGCACAATGAAGGTTGTTAAAACATAAGCCAACAATCAGATGCAAATATATGTTTTTCCACAATTTCATCTAGCTTGAATGATATGTTTAGTAATATACTGTTTACCATATATGTAGATTATAGGAAATTATTGGAACCTTTCACAACAGCCCAGTAGCTCATCACATACTTACTAGGAAACAGCATAAAGCATTTGTCTGCAAAATATGCAAATGTAAGAAGAATGACTGATAAATGGACTCATGATCACTAATTAGCATTGAGAGCATACTTATTAATAAAGCTTACTTTGGCTTGGCATATTAGCTTACATGTCTTTCTTGTTTATATATGAATTGCTCATAGAATCAATCATTGTTTTTTTAATTACCGTACATTCTGTGCCTTCGCCTTTCCGGAAATACTTTTGATGTTATATGTATGTTGAGTTTACGGAATTATTTTGTAATGTTTCACTGTGTATAATCTCAAAAGGTAAATATACATTTTTTAGATGGTAAAAGTGCAATTAAAAACAGAGTGGTTTCCTGGTCGCTGCTCTTCTTGTTACGCTCAGTGCTGACTTCCGGATGCCAGATATGCTAACATATGCTAAATGTGCATTCCAGTGTGGTTCAGGGAACTTGCACCTTTAGGGCTCATACCCATTTGTGAAAAAAAAAAACGGTCCGTTTTCTGGATGAAAAAAACGGTCCGAATCTATGCAATTGTCATGCGATTGTCATAGGATTTGTATGCGATTTTTAATCGCCTCATCCGTTTTACATTCGTATGTAGTGATGAGCCACCCCCGTAGTGTTCGAGTTCGGTTCGGTTTGCCGAACAACCGTGTGTTCGACGAACTGTTCAATGAACAGTTCGTCGAACACCATTAAAACCAATGGCAGGCAAACCAAAACACATAGAAACACATAGAAAACACAAAGAAAACACTTCAAAGGTGTCCAAAAGCTGACAAATTGCTCAGAAGACACAACTAACACATGGAAAAGTAACAAGTACATATAGTCATGTGAAAAGAAAAGAGGTGGAGGAGTAAAAGGAGGGGGAGACACATATATAGGCATGTCATGTCCTTCTAAAACCAAAACCAGTCCATTCCTGCCCGTGCGACCTGCGTGTCGCTGGGTTTGTGCCAGACCTGCGGTGGACCCTGACTGCCAGCCCCCTCTCCCAATACTGGTGCCTGTCCGCAGGTGGGTCAAGCAAGCCCGCCTGCGGTGGAGGCAGGTCTAATCTTTTTAATTAAAATGTCTCTCTAATTTGAATGAGTACACTTTCAATCCTTTTACAAGGATCTATTGGAAAGCAAGTCTCATGCCAGCAGCCAGAGTAATTCCAGCTCCAGTAGCATCCAGTAAAGCTGCTGCAGTTAAAAAGCTTTTATAAGGATCGAGCTTGGCGGTCCACCGCAAGGTGTCCTACTGCCAGTCACAGCCCCTGTGCCTCAGGGTGCCTCCCCGATGCTCTTCACTGATTCTTCCGGGGGCCCAAAGCATTTCCTTTGAAAAAATTAAGTGTCCAAAGTACAGGTGGTGTAG